>JAQPPZ010016993.1:0-600000 GCA_028583015.1 Wollemia nobilis | reverse complement strand
TGGTTCAATGAACAATCACTAAAGTTTCATGGTAAAATAAACCAACATTGCCCCTTGTTTACAGTTACTTGCAATCACTAAGGTGTTCCAAGCATTTAAATTGAATATCTTTATTTGAGATTACTAATGCACATATGCAAATGCTAATATAACGGAGACCTTGGAGAAGTTGTTTGTTTAACTTCTTTGCAAGAGGGGATTTGGAACCCAAATCCTAAGGGAGAGTGTACTTTCACAATTGGGTGAAAATACCACTCAACAGGTGTCTGCTTAAGAAATTCTTCTGCTCTACGAAACTAATCAGTTATTGGTTCCATGACAATCATGTTGACTGAATCTTTGTTATCAAAGGCTGCACTCTCTGTTGTTGGGTGAGAGAGCGTTCTAACATGGATGGTAGTAAAATCAGTAGATAGATTCTGAGGGATCAAGGACCCAAAGATGCCATGGTTTCTGCAAACCTATTTGATAAACAAGGGATTGCCTCGATGTAATACCATTCAATTTTAGCCAGATAAGTGGCAACAAGATCTTTGTAGGCTTTTAGTACGGGACATCGACACTGAAAGAGCCCCTTAACCTGGTTAACTATGAGCAGAGAATCGCCAAAAATATTCAATATTTTAATACCCATGGCGATGGTTGTGTGGAGGCCCAAAAGTAGGGCTTTGTACTCAGCATTATTGTTGGTGCATGAAAATTCTAACTTGAATGACAAGGGCATTGGAGCTCCTTGTGGCATGAAAAACACTATTCCTACATCGCCCCCTTGCTCACACTTTGAACCATCAAAAAATAATGTAATATCAGCATTATTCTCTGGTTCCTCGGGTTTGGGAGCTTCAGATATTATGAAGACCGCATCATCTGGAAGCTCAATGGTTAGAGGCCTACTGTTGGATAGTGGTGCCTCAACCAGTTGATCAGCTATGACTTGTCCCTTGATGGACTTTTGGCTGATGAATTGCAAATCGAATTTTGTCAATAGCATGATCCACTTTGCAGTACGTGTGTTATGATATATCTTGGTCATCATGTACTGCAAAGGATTCTATTTTGATATAACATATGTTGTATGACTTAGCATGTAATGTCATAATTTCTTGGTAGCGAAAACTACTGCTAAACAAAGTTTTTCAACCTATGCATATCCTGACTCAACTCACCAAGGTGCGACTGATGTAATATACAGCTTGCTCCTTGCCTTACACATTCTTTTGGGCTAACATGGTCCCTAATGCAAAGTCGATTGCCAATATATATAGCAGAAAGGCTCATCTAGCCTTGGTGGAGCTAGTACTTGCAGTGTTGCCAGGTATTGCTTAATCTCAGCAAAGGTTGCTTGGCAGTCCTTGTCCCAATAAAATGGTACCCCCTTATGTAGCAGTCAATTCATGGGTCAACACTTATCCGATAATTGAGTGATGAATCGTTTTATGGACACTACTTTGCCTTGAAGGCTTCTTATCTCTTTGATATTAGTGGGAGGACGCATATCTAAAATAGTTGTGATATTTGCTGGGTCTACTTCGATGCCTCATTTAGAAATAATGAATCCCAAGAGTTTACCTGAAGTTACACCAAATACGCACTTCTTAAGATTCAACCTGACATTGTGCTCTATCAGGTGATCAAAGATCTTCCTTAAGACCTCTGCATGCTCTGCTCACAGCAATGACTTAGCTAGTAAGTCATCGATATAATCTTCTAAGATTTTATGCATGTAGTCATGAAAGATATATGTTATAGCCCATTGATATGTGGCACTAGCATTTTTAAGACCGAATGGCATAACTTTGTAGCAAAATGTCCCCCATGGTGTTATGAATGCATTTTTATGCTGATCTTCAGGTTTAATTTGAATCTGGTTGTATCCAGAAAAACCATCCATAAGGGAGATTATTTCATGACCTACAGTGGCATCTACTAGAGCATCGATATTTGGTAATGGAAATGAATCTTTGGGTGTTGCCTTGTTGAGATCTCTAAAATCCATACAAATATGGACCCTTCCATCTGGCTTTCCTATGGGCACCATATTGGACACCCATTCTGTATAGTCGATGGAGATGATGAACTCTACGTCCAACAGCTTTTGTAACTCGTATTTCACCATTAAGGCTACTATTGGATGCATTTTTCTAAGTTTTTTCTTGACTGGCTTCTTTGACAGATCTAGCGACATGTTATGTGTAACCAATTTTGGATCTAGACCCGACATGTCTTTGTAAGTCCAAGAAAAGAGATCGGGTCTCTCTTTAAATAGAGGTATGATACTATCACACTCATCCAGAGTGAGACTCTAAATCTAACCTTCTTTGGATTGGTGGGATCTTTACTGATATCCACATCAAAGGTTTTCTCTACTGACATATGTGATCCCTCCTCAAGCTGGTGAGGCGTAGGAATCAGATGGATGTCATAAATCAGGTTCACATGTTCCTCTCAAGAAGCATTCTCGATGTGACAAACATCATGAGCACATCCTGGAGCAAAATGAAATGGTTGCAACATTTCTTCATTAGGGAAGAAATCTTCAGGCCGAACCGACGAGTCAGCGCGATCCCAATCGATAGCATCCATGTTTAGATACAACCGTTTGGATGGATCTGCTGGATTGCAGAGTTGCATGGTCAAATAAACAGAGACCATATTGATGGAATGGAATTGATCTGTGGAACCACATGGACAAAACCCTATCCCTGAAGCATAGCTTTCGTACCCAAGATCTGGTTTGGATGGTATGGGCACAAATGGATCCTCTTTGTGGGATATCCGTTAACTGGATCCTCCTGGTGCACTGGCTATAAAATGGGATCTCTCGACTCAAGGAGCTCCACGTATGTAGGTAGATCGAGAAATAGTTCTTGATACCTCTCTTTGAGCTCTCTTCTTTCCCTTAGACTACGATGGAGATTAATCTCTCGATGCAAACCTATAGCTGTAATAGGTGGGGGACCTCTAGGTGGAGGCCTATTATGTAAGTGGTGAGGTCCCAAATAGGCCATCTCCACCGAGTCCTCATCATTGTTGTAAAAATACAATTTGTCACTTCCCCCCTCTTCTAAGGAGCGATTTGGCAGATGTGGTCCCATGTATTTGATTCTACGATCGCTATCATCACTATCTGGATAAATTCGATAGAACAATCGTATATATGATACTACCGCATAAACTGACACTGCTCTTTCCTTAGAGCGCTTAGTTTTGGGAGGGACTTCCTCCATAATATGTTTTGATTACCTAGGTAATAGATATTTTGGATACATGAGCCTGGAATCGATCCTCTCATCTACATCATTATGGTCACTACCATGGATGGGCCACTCTATTATGTCTATGCATAGTGGGAGATTAGTTGGGTGAGGCTTTAAGCAAGCCTCCTTTGTTTCATATTCACAATCACTATCGGCTATGAAGCGCTCGTTCATCTCTTCCACTTGTTCCATAGGTAGCAGATGGCATATAAACGTCGGCCCTAAAAAAGTCAGCTTGATTTCCTCAGATTGATCGTCATTTGAGGATTCATCATCCGCATAATAACTAGGTCCACTCATTTTGGAGGTGGAATCCTCTCCATCATCATCACAAAGATTTGCTAACTTGATATCACCTACAACAGTGGGGTTATGCTCTTGCATACCATTGTTGTTGGTAGCACCACGGATTTGGTTACTGAGGTTGTCTCTAGGGTTTTCCTCTAAGGGCCCATCATGGTATGAATCAGGTGGCCCTATGGTAACAAACGATACCATCTGGCGAGTCCTCCAACAACTGGAAGGATTAGGGTGATATGGATTAAAATCCACATCATCCCCCAAACTCAAGTACATGTGATCTAAGGATGCAACAAGCAGATCGTCATGACCCCGTACTTGTAACCCTAACTCGAACCTATCAGTAGCTAACTGATAATGAGGTTCGAGCGGGGTTCTACGTCCCTATTCAAAAATACCAAGGTTGTGCCCATGCCAATGATACAACTCAAAAATGTGCATGGTGTATTCCAGGTTGGACAGATAACGCACATTCACAGTGAATGGCTCATCATCGTCTTCATCTATGGACATTCTAGTGGACACTTTATCTAGCCCTACGTAGACAAAGTTTGTTTGGTTGGGTGTCTCACCCAATAACACTATAGATCCAATCAAAAATCGATGGGTGTGCGGTCGGCCCATATCTTGTGCAATTTTTAGGATAGGTCCGAAAGTAACATTTTGCACAAGATACTCACCCAACCCTATGTTGGCCAGATGAACGGTCACCTGCGGTGCAGATGACCCTGATGAAGATGCAGGTGAAGCAGGCTGAGGTGCCTCCTCGACTTTGTCTTGAGGTTCTTCCACATCCATAGGAGTGGGAGTCTCATTGGTGATTGGTCCAGACATATAAGTTTCCACTTTCTCACCCAATTTTGCCTTTAGCTTCTCGACTTGTCGATGCATTGTCGATGTAGTCGATTTTAGAGAAGTTGCAGTTGTATGCTCATATTTGTGTGACATAGATGTCGATGATTGAGCACGAGCTATTGGTTTACCTCTCGAAATCTTAACCGATGAAACAAGTCAAATATCCAAGTGCATCGACAAGAGTACAAAACCCCCAGGCAAATATGCTAGGTTCACGAACTTGAATGGTTCTTCGTCCGAGGACACTACGTGAACTTGTCCCTCGTGAATGTATTTCACACATTGATACAATATAGAGGGGATGCAATGCATTTCATGAATCCAAGGCCTTTCGAGCAAAATTTTGTACTGCATGGCGCCCTCTATCATGTGACACATCACAGAGATGGTCTTGAGTCCTATATGAATAGGTTGAATAATTGTACCAACCATCGAGTGTAGTGCATCGTTAAATTCTCTCAACGTAAAGGTGGTAGGCACAATGTGTGATTTGGGTAGCTTAAGATGGCTCAATGCCTTGGTCGTAATTGTATTGATTGAGGACCCAATGTCGATCAAGACCCTTTTGAAAGGCATCTGGTTAACACACGTGATAATATGGAGCGGTGGGTCAACCGTAATAGTAGGAACCATCTTCACTTCATGATCGTAAAATTGTATCATGGGTTCCTGACACTGTTGTACATGTTCCACAAAATTTGTAAATGCATTGACATCTTGGGACTGTATCTCAATGGACCTAAGAATGTCCATAAGAGTCTCCCTGTGTCTAGGGGACTGGTGAATAAGCTCATTTATTAAAAACTTCACAGGATTTGTCTGCAAGTTTTGAACTAACCTGCTCCTTATGGTCACCATCGATCTAGCTGGTGGGCCTAGAATGTTCTAAGTTGGTCATTGGTCTGACGTAGCTTGTATTCTAATGGGATCACAAGGTTGATTCGGTTGATCGTACCTCCTATGTCTAGTAACAACATTGACCATACCTACGAACCCCTGGGTAGGTGGTTCAATTCTCACTTGATTGACTTGGCCATTATTGTTACAAGGTGCCTTGTGATTAGGAAGTGGATTCTTGAAAATCCCCATGTTTCTGTTGTCGGGTGTCTGTGGGTTGCCTAGTACTACCAACTCTCCTTTTTCTATCATGTTATGCATGATGTGTTTGAAGGACCAACATGTCTCGATGTCGTGGCCTTTTGCTCTATGGAATATGTAGAATAGATCATCTTGATGCCACTTTGACTTTGGCACATTTGGATCTACTAATTTGACCTTAGGCAATTGTATGGCCTTGGCCTTGCACAGTTGATGGAAAATCAAAGTCATCGATTTCATCAAGGATGTGAACTGGCGAGGTGGGCACTCTTCTTTATTTTTGCCCTTATAGTTATTTTTACGTGTCTCATAACGCGTAGGAGGAGGTTGGACCTGATAATTAGGCTTTTGTTGTCGCTTGTCTTCTCTTTCGAGATTTAGTACTACTTGGTTCATGTGGGCCTGCTTGTCTTGTTATTTTGTAGTACTCTTTTTAAACTCCTCTTTCCTGGTCTTCAGCTTCAAGCTATCTTCTTGCAACTTGATGTCCTCGATCACCCTGGCTTGCACCATAGCTTCTTGAATGCAGGGTACTACTACAGCTGCAACAGTAGTGAGATGTGTTTGGCACAACTCTTTGTAAACATTCAGGTCAGTTCAGCTGCATGAATAGAGAATGGTAGCTTTTCCATTATTCTATGTCATCTCTTTTTGTATTGCTCGATAGGCTTGTCATCGCGCTAAGCTAGTGCCACTAAATCAGAAAGTTTGGCCTATCTCTTGATGCTAAATGAATAGTGTTCAAGAAATGCATCGACCAACTACTCAAAACCAATAATACAGTGTTTCTTTAGTTGGTTGAACCACTCTCGGGCCAGGCTAGAAATTTTCATAGTTAAATTGCACAACAACAAGGCATCTTGACTCTCTATTTGGAAACAAGCATCTAGAAAACTCATAACATGCTCTTGTGCATCCTCATCACCCTTGAATTTTTCCAACCAGGGCATATCAAAATGCTCGAGATATGGAGGCATAGGCACCGAGGGGTCTAGAGGTTCATTGTGTATCTTTCTCAGTGTCAACTTTTGCATAGTCGCGCTCTGCCTCTTTATTGCTTTGACCTTATCGGGCAAAACCTTGTACGCCTTAGAAGATAAAAAGTCCTCCTACCTATGCTAATGTGGAGGCATTCTAGGAGGTAATGTCTTCTTCGAGGGAGGTGGAGGACATGACTCTTCCTCCTCCTCAACTTGGTAACTCTCAGGATACCCCTGATCATATCTGTATTCATCTATGTGCTCATGCTACCTCTGTCTGAGATCATTGAGTGAGGGCAGTCGCTCCCTCTATTGGGCACTGACATGAGTACGAGTGTCTCTTCACTCCTCATGCATCTCAACTAGGTACATAGCCCTCCTATGCACATGCTCTCTATGCTCCTTGGGAGGGTATAGGCCAGCCCTGGCTAGTCGATCCTCCTGCTCTATGCGCTCCTTCTGAGCTAGAATACGCTCCTCCCACATGCATTGCTCATATAATCTCTATCGTAGGAGCCTTTGCACTTGAATATTTTCATCTTCAATATGCTACCTCTCTAGGCGAGCATCATCCAATTGATCTTGGAGGAGTTGATGTCTTTACTCAGACACCAGTCTATGTGATCTGTCGATTTGGTCAATCGTAGGAGACCTCCAGTGTGTGTACTCTGTGCGAGCTACATTATGGGTTATGTACCTATTAGACAAATGTATCAATGGTGTACGTGTGACATGAGGGTGCTTATAAGCCTCTCCATGCTCTCTAGTGATCTTGATACAACTATCGCTACGCTCACTTGAAGCATGAGTGGGTAAAGTTGTGGGCTTGCATCCTAGCTGCTCAAGAACACTACCTAGACCATCTAACTGTCTAGACCTCCATCGATCATACAATGGTGTTCCATTAGCTCCCACCTTTGATATATCAATGGTGATCTTGCATGGTGAGCCATGCATAGGAGTATGGATGGACCTATGCTCGAAAGCGAGCCTATCCTCCTACCCCTGAATAGGTAGATCTCTGATCTGTATATACTCTGACGATGGAGGGTTAGAACCTCTTGTGTACTTAGTACGTATGGGAACCAACTTGGTCCCCTACACAACATATTCCTCGACTAATTCTGTGGACATGCCTGCAGTGCGGTATTGGTAATAACTTTGGGGAGAGCATCCTCGTGTCAAGAAGCTTCGCACTCAATCCTATGCCTAGAAGAGTGTACTAAAGCTCCTCTATAGGAGGTCCACTCAACGGGATCTCCCTGTGTCGAGTTATCACCTCTAATGCTTGTCAAACATCATTTGGTTCACTCATATGTATGAGGACTCGACACATGCTGTCGTGAACCAGTTGGGGGTTGATCATGGGCATCGGTATGAGACCTTTGTCGATAACCCCGTGTGTTCACCATTTATGTACCTAACGTCTAGATGTTTTTTATTATGCAAATAAAGTATACAAATGATGATTATCTCCTTTTAAATTTTTATTGTGAGCCCCAAAATATTTGATGTTGTTTTCAGATGTGTTGTATCAGTGTTAGAAACTCTCGCATATTTTGAAAAATTGTTGGATTTTAAACTCAGTTAAATTGGCTTTCACCTATATACTTGCACAAGCCGAATATGGTAATGAAGTCCATACTCAACGAAGTAGCATAGGTACTACCAACCCTCACCTAGCACATCGTGTGCAGTGATACACCCTTTCGAAGAAGAGTAAGTGTTATTTTGTATGGATAGGACAGTTATTGGGTTGGCCTTGGCAACGAGCGGGTCCCAATAATACAATTTCAAATGATCCAACCAAGTGGTAATGACATCCATTGTTGGTCTCAATAAAGTGGGTTGGATGTGAGAGCCCAATGCCATTGATGTTTAAATGGAACGTGGTGTGTGTGGTTCCTTTTACTTTGCAAAAATGATAAATGCATTGAATAGCATAATGATCATTACTACATGATATGCATGAAAATAAAGGAACTTTTCAAATTCAGAAAGAATGCATGCTAATGTCCTATATGATATTTTTACGATGCAATTACAATGACATGGTCGTTGATTGGACCTCAAGCATGCAAATGACAAACAATACTTATCAAGGTCATTGTATTTAGGGGCAGACTGCACTCAGAGGTTTGCTATTCCCAACAATGCCTTTCTACTGAATGAAAAACGAAAACAAACTAGGACTTGTTCATTGACCCCTTATATATTTTTTTTTAGTTCGAAGATTTTTGGAAAGATACAGAGCAGAAAATTCAACACAGAAGGTGAAATTGGGACCTACCTCAGCTCCTGCTCTACTGCCCACTAATTTTCCTACTATCTGCATTTTCCTCTGTGAACCGCAGGTCCGATCTACGGGCTGTAATGGAGACCGCAAGTTACAGCCACAGACCAAAAAAATAACCGCAGATGAATGCTACGGTTATCACCTGTGAAAAGAAATAGCTAAGAACAATCAGAATTCAGTGCTAAAATTATGGGGTGTCATCATGATCGCCATCTAACGTAACCGTGGAGTGCACGCCTAGCTAGGGTACTGATCTATACCATCACAAAAGCACAAAGATCCACACAAATACATAAATTAAACAAATAAAAGCCAACGTATGTAAAGTTTCCTGTATTAATATTTAAAGGGTCTAGGATTAAAAAAATTTCCTCTTAGGGTCACTCGAAAGATGATACAAATGTTACAATTGCCAATGCCCTCAACAGGGTAGGCACACTTATTGTGCTCCGATGATTACTCACAAACTGCCTTGGGGTAGAGCTAACCCCCTTCTCTGCGATGTGGAAGGATTATGATATAGGCTCCTTTTTGCACCTGTCTCTCTACGAACAAGAAACAATAGCACATGATTACAAAGATTGATAACCTCTTGTGATGAGGCCCTTTAAATAAATATGCACGTAAATACCATTAAACTAGTAAAAAAATAAAGCATAAAGAAAGACTTTAAGCTATTCTAATTACATCAAGAATTATGCTAAAACATACAAGACATGAATAAGCAAATGATGCGTAAATCAAATATCGAATTAGAAGTAATAGAGCACATAAAATATCCAATGTACTCCTACTTAATGCAATACATGAAATGTCTAATTCCTATAATTAGAGTTTCCCTAAGATGCAATTAAACCTATAAAAAGACTAACATGACTAATCTATGCAATCAAAAGCAAAGAAAGTAAGGTGATCATTAACCTATTGCAAATCGCAACTATGAGGGCCGGTATACACTATGAACCATGACTGACAGTTGTGGTTTGACCTATGATGGGTTTACCCTCAGAATTAGGGGTCATGGGCTTGACCTCCTTGTCCGAATTGATGTTCAAGGGTTGCCTTTGTCGTCCTCTAACATATTTGGTAGTCAAATCATTGTGAAGGGCCTTCATTTGCTCGAATTTGCATTTCTTGATCCTCCTAAGCACCTAGGGCATCCATGTCTAATTGATCTTTAGATGCATAGCAAAGGGGCTCTCAAATGCACAAAGTCAGTATGCAATTTGATACGGCTTCCCTGCTCTCTTGATCAGTTAGTTCTCACTTGATAATTCACCAGCACTTCGCTATACAAATCATCTCTCTTCTTCATCCCCTTAGAGGGGGTTATTTATAGCATGCCACTAGGGCTAGGGGTGGCTTCATGGAGAATCCAAGACCAAGAAAGTTTTTTAGGATAGTTGGGATGGAAGCCTTTGGAATATTCATCCTCCAACTGCCTCCTTCTAGATCTCTTGGTCGTTCCAACCGATTTGGCTAGGATGGAAGGCCTAACTAAACTCCAGTTCAGACTACAGGTCATAGCTACATTCCAAACTATAGACCGCAGGTGTCAACCATGATTTATACCAAAGACTGCAGGTCTGGGCTGTGGTTCAGACTACTTAGGCCAGAATGCCTAAATTGAGTGGTTAGAACCACTGCTCTATCCTGGAGTCTATCCAAGATCCTTCATATGGTTTTATAGCATGTCCATATGAGTAGTCGCCCTCAGCATGACACATTTTAGGTTTCTATAGGATGCTCAGGATATCTTTTGATGGAGTGCTCATTTTCTCTTCTCCTACTAATGCCCAAGATGTAGTGTTCATGAGGGTCTTTAGGATACATGTCACTGCTACCTTAAAGGATACTAGTTTTGGTGGCATTTTAGTTGCTCGATGATACCAAGAGGATGTCTTCTCCTAGAGGCATGTTGCATTTTTGATGGCCATCTACAACATTCTCATACCTGACTACTTTGGAGCAAGGTTCCCATGGAACCTGTTGGTGATGGTACAAGACTTGATTGATAGTGAGGCACCTATTATCTATGCTTGGGGGAGCATACTACTGGCACAGTGCTATGATGAGCTATATCACATCCATTATTGTAGATGGGCCAATATTGCTTGTAGCTTGCTCCTCCAGATCTGGGGATGAGAGCATATCACGGTTGACCGCCTAGTAGGACTTTCAGAGGAAATCACTACACTAGACAATGATGTCTAGTGTTATGGGTCCAGGTGGCCTAGAGCACTCAAGGATCATAAGAGCTAGTCTTTTGTAGGGGAGTTTTCCTATTATACGATGTCTTTGATTGGTTTATGAGATACTTATATCATCTAGAAACCTTATCATGAGTGCCCTATCTAGGAGGATTTCGCTAGCTTCACAGCGAGGACTCAATGTGATTGATGGATTATTGGCTGTAAGGATGGAATTAGGGAGTTCTTCAACTATTCTATGGTGCTCTTACAGTTTGGCATTCAGTAGGATGTTTCCCTCGAGCCAGTTGTCTATTATCAAATTGCCATAGAGAATAACCTTCAACCACCATGAGTTATAATAGTGCTAGAGGAGGATGACTCTCCTATAGTTGATCCTGATGTGGTTGATGTTGGGGTTACAGAGGTGTACACCTATTGGTGGGGTACACAATTATGGCATGGTGGTAGCCGCATGGGGCGATCTTTAGATGAGGGTGGGGCTGAGGATATTTATGGGCATTGAGTGTGGACTCGAACGGATGATTGGGGGTAGGTAGGGTAGCAGGATCAGGTGATAGAGAAACAAACTATGAAGGAGCTGGTTGCCCCCGAGGAGGAGGAGGATCTAGCTCCTGAGGAGTCTCCTCTCTAGGCTCAACTGCACCAAGTTGAGGTCGAGCTGTAGACATCACAAATTTAGGTGTAGCAGAGGGATGCCACCATTGCCAACCTTTAGATATAGGTTTTCCAGCTTACTATCGAGTGAGATGATTGTCAGAGCTAGATTGTGCCACCTATTATAGTACCTCAAGGACCTAGTGGTCTAGATGTAGGTGCAAAGATTTGGTGCTTGCATTGATTGCTAGAAAATGATTTGGAGGAGTGCACCTGAGATGCCTACTACATCCTGGCCTTAAAGCATGAGGTCAGGCTTCGAGAAGACCGTCTACTAGAGAGACCTAGGGCAGGAGGGTCATAGAAGACTGGCCAAAGCACTTCATGATAGTCATCAACTCGTTTGATCCATAGGACTAGGTCCTGAATAGAATGAATTGGGGGTGTCAATTCTATGCCACCTCCCAGAGGGGGCAATGAGGGCAGAGGTGATGCTAGTGGTGCAGGCCACTCTTGAGCACTATGGCTCCTTAGATATTTTGTATCTCTTTTTTCTATTTTTTTGGGTGTAAGGTCAGCCGACCTACACATTTGTAGCCTTATTGGTGATTTTTGTACCCACTTGTACTTATTTGGACACACATTTATATGATATCTAGACTTTGAGACTCATTGCATGTATCTTTTATGATTATGTTTTTATGTTTATGGATGCAATATCATGATTTTATGATGTGATGCGATGTTTAGATGCTATGATGTGCATGTCTATGTGGACTACTTTTTTGATCTTATGTTATGTGGCTTACATGACTTATGCTTTATGATGTGTAGGCGCTTAGATGGCACAATCTAAATGATGATGATGATGGATGCATATATGGATGCAATTCTTATTGTTAAATGCATGTTTAATTTTGATGTGTTGAATGCATCTAACCCTATGTTGCTATGATATAGTAAATGAAATATGTTATGTTATGTTGATGATCTAATGTGAATGAACCTGTATGCTTTAATCACTTAAAACATATGATATGATGTTATATGAGTTTGTATACACCTAAAACGTATCATGTTGATGGTGAATACTCATATGGGACATGCTAGAATACCATATGGAAGACCTTTGGACAAATCCAAGGTATAGCAGTGGTTTTTACCACTCATTTGGGCTCCTTGGCCTATTCAGTGCTAACTGTGGCTGACACCTATGGTTAGCAAAAGCCTGCATGCTAACCGTAGCTAAAACTTGTATTTAGTAAAATCTTGCATGCTAACCATAGCTTATACATGTGGTTAGTACTGTAACAAACTTGGGTGACCAGAGCCGAGTCAAATCATTTGCAACAACTGAATTGCAACGGTTTTCAAAGCAGTTTGGGCTGGGAAGCATCCAAAAGCTTCCTCCCAATTTCCAAATCTTGTTCTTGGCTTCTCCATGAAGCTAGAGCAAGGATTTTAGGAGTTTACTTAAGACCCCAATTTTAGAGAGCAAATATCCTGAATAATAGCTTAATTGCACATAGTAGAGCCCTATCGGATTAGAGAGGAATTTCATATCCCCTTGAGGAGTAATGAAGTGTTGTCCAATTGATCGAAGACAATTGTGAATGCAACAACGGAGATCTCAAGAGCTTGAGGAGAAATCTTGACAATTGACATACCTACATTGCTAATTCCATTGAATTCAACTGCCAATCTATTCCAGAAAACATAGGCGACCCTTGACCATCAATTTCTTGGAGGATTTGAGAGTTTCAGGCCTTGGTTGTAAGAGAAAGGACACTTTCATCTTAACCGCAGCTATTAGCCATGGTTAGTAGTGCCAACCACACCTCAGACCTACGACTAGGGTTTGATGCTTTCTTTCCTCCATTTTAGCATTAGATTTCCATTTCCAGTCATGCATTTAGCTTAATCTCGCATAGATCCACATTTTAGCAGACATTTGACCATTCAATTTAGGATTTAGAGGTAGATTTACTTCATTTCCTTGCATTTGTTAATCTAGATTAGTTTCATGCAATTCAAGTTTTCTAATGGTTAATTAGGATGTTTCTTAGCTAGATTCATGCTTCTTTACATGCTATATTATAATTTCCTCATTTATTGCATAGATTGATAGTTTTACATGCTTTCTTGATTTTATGCTATTCTTTATGCAATATTCCTTTCAAAGCCTCATCAAGAGAGGCCTCCTTTGTTACTAATTGCTTCTTGTTGTTTCTTGATCACAGGGAACAGGTATTGAAAGAGACAAAGCATACAATTCCTTCCTCAACACGAAGAAGAGGGTCATTGACACCCTAGAGCAGTTCGTGTCACCCTAAAAGGCACTTGGAAATCACACCTACCCTTGAGAGGGAAACAATTACACACTCCTATTGTAATATTTTATCAAAGTGATTATCCCTAAGAGGGATGTACTTGTAATTGTATTTTGACTTCGAATACAATGGAATAAAGCATTTTTCTTCTTGATTCATTTGTTGTCAATTTCTTGTTCTTGTATGCATGTTATGCTTTTATCAATTATTGCAATAGGATATCTTAGATGTGATCCTTTTTGGTGGTTACAGAGTTTGATAATCTAATGGGTGACACCACAGAATGTATAAAAATCATGAATAAACAATAATTCTCATAATAAGAACTAATCCTCTAAACATAAAATGTGGGGTGAGATGATGGATTTCTTTATAAGTTGCTATAGATATGCACAAAATAGTCAGTGGTCGTTTTATTGTCATTTTTGACATTTATCCGGTATCTATCCTATATTATGCACTCGTTTAGCGAACAAAACCTCCTAAAGAAAGTTGATGATGTGATTGATGATATGACCTGTTGCTATTAGAGGATTTTTCTTTGAGGTTTTCCATGAGACTCAAACACCCTAGATGCCTCATAAAAAGTTGTATACTGATCATACAGAGCTTCTAAAGGATAAAGTTTTGTTATGAAGACCTAGATATTCATTATCCCTATGTGTGCAAATGAATATATTAGATAGAACATAAGCATACCCCAGTTCCAGACGGGATTCATTCAGCCCATTGTTGTATTGGGGATCCTCAAATGTTTATCCTGATCCTAGGTTGGACTCAGTTGGATTAGACCACTAGGCAATACAGGACACCTAAGGCTAGCTCTTCCACATGCAAACATTGGTCCATACAAAAGCAAGATGCTAATGTGATAGACATATCATCGTGCACAAGGATACCTTACGGCTTGTTCATGCTGAGAATTCCAGGGATTCAAGTTCAATACTCCCTTATTTTCTTCATATTTATTTGGGATACTTGCTCATGATTTAGTGATGAAAATCACTGTTTATTTTGAATTTTTGTTTTTCTTTTGAGCAAGGGATTTATGTAGTGAAGATAATCACTGTTTATTTTGTTTTTGAATTTTTGCTTTGTTGGGGATTTTTGTAGTGATGATAATCACTGTTTATTTTGTTTTTGAATTTTGCTTTGTTTAGGATTTTTGCTTATTTTTATTAAAGCAAGGGATTTATTTGGGTAGGGGTGCACTTGTCCTTTTGCCAATTCTCAGCATTTTTGAGTCGGTCGCATAGGGGGATGAGCAAGATAAACTTTTCACCTTAGGATACCTAATACCGCTTTGCAGTGTTCATCTTTCCCTTGTTCCAACTAGGATTTTAGTGTTTTGATTAGTGATGGGATTCTAAAATATACCAGGTACTATCAAAACCAAACCTCATCTATTAAAAGCAAAGATAACTTTCTACAAAGTTTGATAAAACCACTAGGTATGGCTGAGTGACCGAAAAACCCTAGTATCTTCCTCATAGCAATAGGAGGGGTTGTGTTGAAAAACATAGTTACACACATGGGTGGTGGATGATGATGGATTTTGAAGATGCATGATTGAGATACAAACATGGTGTCATTTGTAATATTGCAAACACAATCTACCCTAATGCAAGTACCATGGATGGACATGCCTAAGTGCAATGCAACTATGTGAATGCAAATGCAAATGCATAATGCAAATATTTTTGTATTTTTGATGCTTTCAATTATTTTTGAGCTTTTGATTATTTTGAATGTTTTTGAACTTTTTGCATTTTGAATTATTTTTGTGCTTTTGTGTTTTTGTGTTTTTGTGTTGTGTTTTTGACCAAAGGGCCTATGGTGCCTTTGGGGCTTTTGTGAATTGACCAAAGGGCTTTAAGATGCCTTTGGAGCTTTTTGTTATTTGACCAAAGGGCTTTAAGATGCCTTTGGAGCTTTTTTTTTTTGTTAATTGACCAAAGGGCTTGAAGATACCTTTGGAGTTTTTTGTGATTTTTGACTAAATGGCTTGGAGATGCCTTTGGAGCCTTTTTGTTTTTTATTTTAATATTTTTTTATTTGTTTGGATTTTTATGATTTCTATTGTTTTTTAACCTTTTGAAATTATTTGAATGTTTTTGATATTTTGTTGATTTATGTGTGAAACATCTTTAGATGAATGATATTGAGAGGCTCTGGCTCCTCAATACCTTCTAGCGTTGTTAGGTGATATGCCCCAGTCCCAATCTTCTCCGAGATGATATAGGGACCTATCCAATTGGCCGTAAACTTGTCTCACAGATGCGGTGGCAGATTTGAGTTCTGCTAATTTTCTTTAAGCACAAGATCCCCCACTTTAAAGTCTCTCATATGGACTCTATTGTTATAAGCTCGTGTTAGATGATCCTGGTAAACACGAAGGTGCTCAAGGGCATTGATGTATCGTTCATCCAGAAGGGTCAATTGATCCAGGTGAGCTTGTCGTGTAGTGTCGTCATTGATGAACTCTTTCAATGCGACGTGCAATGTTGGAATTTCCAACTCTAAGGGCATAATGGCTTTAGTGCCATATACAAGCGAAAATGGTGTTGCCCTAGTGGGCATCCGTATGCTAGTCCTGTAAGCCCATAATGCTAAGGGTAATTACAGATGCCAATCCTTATGATTTTCTTTCACCATATTCTTTAAGATGGCTACTATTATCTTGTTTGAGGCCTCTGCTTGCCCGTTTGCCTACGGATAGTATGGTGTCATAAAACTATGTTGAATGTTGTATTTGGTTGTTAGAGCTCACACATTTTTGTTTTTGAATGATGGACCATTATCCGAGATTATCTTGAAGGGTACCCCAAAATGACAAATGATATTGTGAAGTATGAACTCCACAATCTGAGGACCAATTATCGAGGTTAAGGGGACCGCTTCCACCCATTTGGTGAAGTATTCAGTGGTCGTTAAGATGAACGTGTGTCAGCCCGAATATGGGAGAGAAATATTTCCAATCAAATCGAAACCCCATTGAGAAAATGGCCAAGCCGCTTGAATGGGTTGTAAGGCTTGAGATGGCAAGTGCATCAGGTTTGCATGATGTTGAAATTTAACGCATTTCTTGACATACTCACAATAATCCTTCTCCATGGTGGGCTAGTAATAACCCATTCGAAGGATGCACTTGACAATGGCCATGCCACTGAAGTGGCCATCACATGTACCATCATGAGCTTGCAAAATCACCCAAGCTGATTCTTGGGGCTCTAAGCAATGTAGGAGAACTCCATCGTAGCTTCAATGATACAATATGCCTCCTAGAAAGACATATCTAGTCACTTTTTGCTTGAATGCTCATTTCTCAGCATGCGATAGTCCCTATGGGACAATTCCAAGCCTAAGGAAGTCTTGTAATTGGGATAGCTAATCTTGATAGGCTATAACCTCGATAGATAAGATGACTTGTTCCACCTGCAATTTGACTTGCACAAACATAGATTGAGAAACAACCTTGTGGTGAATATTGGTACCATTCCCCATAGGACCCTGAGAGATTAAGGACCCCCAAGGCGCCTTCTTTAAGAAATATTTGGCTTTATAGGACTAGTCATAGTCTGGATCTATATGGATCATGTTGGATGATTTATTGTTATCAAAATCCTCATGCTAGATCACTGAATGCAAGAGTGTTTTGACATGAATGGTAGTGAAATCGATAGATAGATTCTGAGGGATCAAGGATCCCAAAGATGCCATGGTGTCTATAAATCTGTTTGATGAATGAGGGATTGCCTCGATGTTGTACCACTCTAGTTTGGCTAGATATGTGTCAACAAGCTCCTTGTAGGCTTTCAGGATTGGATCCCAGCATTGAAATAATCCTTTGACCTAGTTGACTATGAGGAGGGAGTCATCGAAGATATTTAGCCTCTTGATTTTCATGGTGATGGTTGTTTGGAGACCCAAGATTAGGGCCTCATATTCGGTGTTGTTATTGGTGCAAGGGAAGTCTAGCTTGAATGACAAGGGCATTGGAGCACCTTGTGGTATGAAAAAGACAATCCTCACACCGCCTCCTTGCTCACACTTCGAACCATCAAAGAACAGAGTCATGTTAGCTTCATTTTTTGGTTCTTTGGGTTTGGGTGCTTCTGATAGTGCAAAGACTACATCATCAGGAAGCTCTATGGTAAGGGGCCTACTATTCTGGAGAGGTGCCTCAGCCAACTAATTAGCTATGACTTGTCCTTTGATGGACTTTTGGCTTATGAATTCCAAATCGAATTCTATCAATAGCATGATCCACTTTGCAGTACGTGTATTATGATATGTCTTGCTCATCATATACTACAAAGGATTTTGCTTGGATATTACATATGTCGTATGGCTCAACATGTAGTGGCACAATTTCTTGGTTGCAAAGACCACTGCTAAGCACAACTTTTCTACATATGCATATCCAATTTCGTAGCTCACCAAGGTGCGGCTAATGTAATATATCACTTGCTCTTTGTCTTGCACATTCTTTTGAGCCAACATGGTGCCCAAAGCAAAATCTATAGTGGATACATATAGCAGGAATGGCACGTCTAGCCTTGGTGGAGCTAGGACTGGCGGCGTTTCTAGGTACTCTTTGATCTCAGCAAAGGCTTGCTAACATTCTTCATCCCATTGGAATGGGACCCCCTTGTGTAGTAGTCAATTCATGGGTCGACATTTTTCCGATAGTTGTGCGATAAATCACTTTATGGATGCTACTTTGCCCTGTAAGCTTCTTAGTTCTTTGATGTTCATGGGCGGGGCCATTTCCAGGATAGCCTTTACCTTTGTTGGGTCTACCTCGATGCCTCATTTAGAAATGATGAATCCCAAGAGTTTTCTAGAAGTTACACCAAAGATGCATTTCTTGGGATTCAACCTGACATTGTGCTCAATCAGGTGATCAAAGATCTTTGTGAGGGATCTTAGCATGCTCTTCACATAGCAATGACTTGGCTAGTAAGTCATCGATGTAGTCTTCCAAGATCTTGTGCATGTAATCATGGAAAATGTATGTCATCGCCCGCTGATATGTGGCACCAGCATTTTTAAGGCCAAATGGCATTACTTTGTAATAGAATGTTCCCCATGGAGTGGTAAATGCAATTTTATGTTGGTCTTCGGGTTTAATCCGAATCTGATTGTAACCAAAAAAATTATCCATTAGGGAGAGCATCTCATGACCTAAAGTTGCATCTACAAGAGCATCTATGTTGGGCAATGGGAATGAATCCTTTGGGGTTACCTTATTGAGATCCCTAAAATCTATGCAAATGCAAACTCTTCCATCAGGTTTTCCTATGGGTACCATGTTTGATACCCACTCTGGATAGTCAATGGGAATAATAAAAACTACATCCAATAGTTTTTGCAACTCATTTTTAACCATCAAAGCGATGGTTGGATGCATCTTTTTGAGATTTTGCTTGACCGGTTTCTTCGTGGGGTCTATCAAAAGGTTGTGGACAACCAACTTTGGATCTAGCCCCGACATGTCTTTGTAGGTCCAAGAAAAGAGGTTTGGTCTCTCTTTCAATAGAGGAATTATGATGGCCTATTCTTCTGGAGATAAGATTTCTCTGAACTTGAATTTATTTGGTTGAGAAGGATCATTGTTGATGTCCACCTCAAAAGTCTCCTCTATTGCCATATGTGACCCCTCCTCAAGCTGGTGAGGAGTGGGGATTAGATGAATGTCATCTATTGGGTTCATGGTTCCCACTGACTCAGAGTCAAGGCCAGCATGATAGACATCATGTGCACAACCCGATGCAAAATGAAATGGTTGCAGCATCTCTTCATTAGGGAAGAAATCCTTAGGCTCCAGGGGTGAATCAGTGCAATCCCAATCGATAGCATCTAAGTTAAGACACAATGGTTTGGAGGGATCTACTAGGTTATGGAGTGGAGTGGTCAAATCAATGGATATCATGTTGATGGATGGAATGAAATCTCCAGGACCACGTGGGTGAAACTCTATATCCTAGGTGCACCCTCCATACTCGCGATGAGGATCTGGGGGTATAGGGATCTCAGGATCCGGTCTATGGATGGACGATATGATGGGATCATTAGGTAACAACTACTCTCTAAATTTTGGAGGGTCCAGATTGACCATGTGATGAATGGCATCTAGGTTTACTGGTCTCCCTAGGAAGTGAAGATTAGGATCTATGGCATGGAGTGCTGCTTCCCTCTCAACAAGCAGATTGATTGGATGCAAGTGATGAGGCCCAAGATAAGCCATCTCAGTCTCATCCTCGAAGTCATCATCGCTTATCCAAAAACCATTGGCATTTGTTTTTACCCCTAATATTGGGTGATGGCTTACCTGTTGATGCCCTAGATAGGCTAGCTCAGTCTCATCTTCATAGTTATCATTACTTATGAAGAATCCATTAGCATTTGTCTCTAGTCCAATGATGTGACTCATATGTCTAGGTCGTAGGTAGGCCATCTTTGTTGAGTCCTCCAACTCATGGCCACTTTCATATGACATGTATCCACCCTCATCCAATATGTATTCACTCTCGTCTGAGATGTAGCCACTTTCTGTGTGGCCTATCCAAGTAATATTTTGCACATACCGAGGCCCATGGTAGACCAGGTCGGTTCCATATTCGTCCTCACTTGGAACATAATCATACTCCTCTCGCTCATATCCATGCATTGGCTCCTCCTCCCATAGGATGGCTCCTAATGGGGGCACTTCAAGAGAGGATTTAGGGTGATACTGATCAGGTGGTGTGACATTGACCATCGACACCCACCCATCACCCAAATAGTTTCTACTAGGGGGTTGATAGGGATTCCAGTCGATGTCCTCCCCAAACCCAATGCTTAATCTATCTAGGGCTGCTTCCAAAGAGTCATCATGACTATGCATTTGATAGCCCAAACCACACCTATCAGTAGGTAGTTGGTACTACGGCTAGAATGGCAGTCGATATCCTTGCTCATACAGGCCTAGGCCATAGCCTTGCCAGTGACACTGCTCAAAGTACTTTAGAGTGAACTCAGGATTTGACAAGTAATGAACACTCATGGTGAAAGGTTCATCCCCATCCCTTTCCATATCAAGAGCAGTGTGGGCGTAATCTAGACTAGCATATATGAAATTAGTCTAGTTGGGTGGCATCCCCAAGGGAACCACTATCCCTATTGGTAGATTTGGGACTCTTGGTCATCCCATGTCTTGTGCAGACTCAATGATTGGCATGAAAGTTATGTTCTGCACAAGATATTCACCTAGTGCTATGTTGGCTAGGTGAATTGTCACCTATGGTGCAGATGACATTGTTGATGATGCAGGTGAGGTAGGTTGAGGTACCTCCTCTACCATTTCTTGGGAATGTTCCTCCTCCATGGGAGTAGGAATTCTTATAGTTATTATGGTCAAAAGCTCCTTGGGTCCTTCCTCCACTAGGGGTGCCTTCAGCTTCTATTTATCTCTTGCCTTATATGTCGAAGGCTTTTTAGAAGTGCCAGTAGCTTTGGATGTAGGAGGTGGTGTCGACGTGGATGGGTCACCTCACACTAATTTGCTTTTGCTTCTTGGCTACGTGGTTGGGGATGAAGGTCTAATGTACAAGTGAGTTGATGGAAGGAAAAAGTCTCCCGATAAGTTGACTTGATGCACGTATTTAAATGACTCTTCATCGGATGGAACCATGTGAACTTGTCCCTCGTGCACATACTTGATGCATTGGTGCAGGATTGAGGGCATGCACTGCATGTCTCTAATCCAGGGATGCCCTAGAAGGATGTTATATTGCATCACCCCTTCTAACACATGACACATCATGGGGATGGTCTTATGTCCTACTTTTATAGGAAAAATGATTGTACCCACTATGGTGCACATCGCATCGTTAAAAGCCTTGAGCATGTAGGAAGTCGAGATAATGTTGGACTTTAGGATTTTTAGGTGCCCTATAGCCTTGGTAGTGATGATGTTGATTGATGAGCTTGTATCGATCAAAACCCACTTGAATGGAATGTCATTGATTGATGCAATAATGTGCAGAGGTGGGTCTGCTATAGTAGTTGGCACTTCCTTGATTTCGTGATCGTAAAAGTGGATCATGGGCTCTTGGCACTATTGTACTTGCCCCATAAAATGTGTGAATGCATCGAGGTTCTGGGGCTAGAGCTCGATTGATTTCAAAATCTCCATTAGAGTCTCCTTGTGCCTAGGGGACTATTGTATGAGCTCATAAATGGATAACTTGGTCAGAGTCATCTGTAGATTTTGTTCTAGTCTATTCCGAATAGTTACCACAGGTCTCATTAGTGGACCTAGAGGATTTTGTTGCACCTACCTCTATCGAGGTGCAGCCAAGATATTAATGGGAGTCACTGGTGGTTATGGTTGCCCATATATCTGACTCTTGGTTGCCATGTTAACCAACTCAACCATTCTGATGCATCCTTGAATAGGTGGCTTGACTTGAACCTAGTTGACCTGGGCACCCTGATCCCTAGGGACCTCATGATTGGGCAATGGGTTTTAGTATATACCCATATCTCTATTATTGGGAGCTAGTGGGTTGTCAACTTTTAACTCTCCCTTTTTTATCATGTTTTGTACTACATTCTTGAATTTAATGCAATTCTCGATATCATGCCCTTGTCTCCTATGATATGGGTAGTATTGATCTTCCCTGTATCCCCTTGGCTTGGGATGGTTAGGATCAAGAAGTTGTACATCAAGAAATCTTATCCTCTATGCCTCATTTAATTGATTAAATACTGATTGCATTGATTTATTTAGAGGTGTGTAGTAGCGAGGTGGTTGACGCTCTCTATTCTAGCCCTGATTGTTCTTAGGGTCATAGTTGGTTGGTGGAGGGTGAGCCTGGTAATTCTGGGGTTGTTTTCCATTCCCCTCCTTTGGTGTAGCCAACACAACTTGATTAACCTAAGTGGGCTTGGCCTGCTTCTACTTATTCTTGTTATTCTGATTGTTCTTACCCCACTCTTTCTTGTTGCAAAGCTTGAGGTCTCCCTCATCGACCTTGATGTCTTCAATAATCTTGGCTTGAGCCAAGGCTTCTTTGAATGATTCATATTGTTGTAGTTGTAACAACAGAGAGATATGCTTTGCATAGATCTTTGTGAACATTCAAATAAGTTCCTCTGTGGAGATGGAGAATGATAGTTTTGCCATGATTTTTCTCCACCTATCCCCATAGTCCATCACTGGCTCATCATCATACTATTTCAAGTTGGCCAGATCAGATAGGTTCACCTTCTTTTTGGCATCGAAGGAGAAGCATTCAAGGAATGCATTTACCAGTTTCTCAAAACTGGTGATGTTATGCTTGGGCAACTGATTGAACCATTGTGTTGTCATGCCCGAGAATATCATGATGAATGTTCTCAGCATCAGGGCATCGTTCTTGTCCAAGTGGAAGCATGCATTCATGAAGTTGGTCATGTGTTCTTGTGCATCTCCCTCCCCCTTAAACTTGTCTAACCTAGGCATCTCAAAGTGCCTAGGATATGTTGGACTCGAGACTGAGGGGCATAGAGGTTGGTTGTGAATCTTGCTCAATGTCGGCTTCTGTCCACCTGTGTCCTACTTCTCGAGAGACTTGACTCTCTTGGTGAGCATCTGGTATACCTTCGAGGAAATAATCTCATGTTCTTGAAGGTTTGCTCATGGTGGTAAAGGAGGTAGCCCTATGTTGGCCTAGTTTGGGCATCTATACTCATCTCCTATAACCATGGATGGTGGTTCAAGATATGTCTATTCCTGGTCTTCCATCCCTACCCTTTCCTCATTGAATTGTGTCTGTTCGAGGTCCAGGTGTTGTTGATGTTGTGAAGTGTGGTGAGCATGCTCATTTCCTAGCCTAGTGCTTCTCTCTTGCTGAGAATCGATACGTCTCTCATGTCGGTATCTCTCACCACCTATGTGCACATCTGTTCAAGCCAACCTCTCTGCTAGCTCCTCGCGCTCAGCTCTTTCTTCTCTTGAGCATTGTTCTTGTAGGTGCATGCACCTCTTCCTTCACTCTTCTTGCTCAAGAGATTCTACATGCTCTCGCTCAATGCGTAGCTCCTCTTCCAACCTATGTAGGTGGTCAGAGTGACCTACCATTGAAGGCTCATGTCTTTCTAACTCTATGCAAGGGGTTCTAATGTTGAGGCCCCTCGAGGAGGCTCCTATTGTGCGTTGGTCCCTATCTGCTAGGGTAACTTGCTCTGTGTACTATGTTATGGGTTGAGTACCCCCATGATCTGAAGTAGTGTATGTGCTACGGGGTCACTTTGAAGCTTCTCCTGGTTCATTGGTGCATCTAGTGGCTATGCTACGTGAACTTCCTAAAGTAGAATGTTTGGTAGCAATACTTCTAGGAGTTGGTCTCGAGGGAACTCGATCCAACTCATCAAGTTGTCGGGTTCTCCATGGCTGATCCCGTAGAGTCTCATTGGCACCAATGAGCTCATAGTCTAAGGGTACCCTCCCATCTGTAGGGAGGTTGTAAGATGTCTTGGGCCTATGACTAGGTGTGGCCCTAATGTCTTGCCCCTTAGTGGGCTGATCTATCCTATGTGTATCATGTGAGTTTTGGAGCCTTGCACCCTCTGTGTGCCTATGCAATGAGGGAGGCCTTGATGCCTCCTCACACTGACATGATGATGGAGGTCTTGAAGCCTCTACATGTCTATGTGATGAGGGAGGTTGGGATACCTTCGAGGAGGAAGAGGTCGTGATGCCTCCGCTTGTCTATGTGATGAGAGGCACCATGAAGACTCCTCGTTCTTGTGTGATGAGGAGGGCCTTGAGGCCTCCTCATGTCTATGTGATGAAGAACTAGGAGGTGGATCTCTTACTGGGGTTTCTCGTGGAGTCCCCCCAAGGGTTGAATTGTCACCCCTAAGACTTGTTAAACTTCATTCGATGACACTACGGGTGGGCGGCTCATCGCCAATGTGATTGTGAGTGTGAGGAGCACTAGTTTCCCCCTCGATGTTGGATCGAGGGTGGTTGCTCCATGTGTACACCATCCCTATTATGGGTTATCTTCTTAATTAGATTCCAAATTATGCAAATAAAGCAAGCAGATTTTTATCTCTTTTAAGGATTAATGTGTTCCCTAAACTATTTGGTGTGTTTGGATTTGTTGTTGATCTTGAATTCTTGTTCATGCTTTGGACTTAGAATGAGGGAACTCAATCAAAGTGGAGACTAGGAACACTAGTGTCGAACATGATTTCTCAAAAGAGTCTAGGGTACACCGCTTAAATCCCAGTGGGGGGTTTGCCTAGCCCTTCCACTATGAAATAGTGGGAGACAGTTTGAACACAAGTGACCTACACCAACTAAAAAGGAGTTCTCTATTCTATCTAAGGACATCTAGGGGGCAAGCCAGTGGAAGGAGATGAATTCCAATGTCATCGATCTGAATTGGGGGTCGGTGATGAAATCCAACCTTACCAATGTTATTGTAGAACGTGCAAGTGTGTGGGGTTATTTTTAACCTTGCATGTAAATAAAATGCATCACCCAAAAAACATGATCTTTCCTATATGCCTAAGATAAAAGATATTTCCACTTCAGAAAGATGCATGTATTCAGCTTAAATGAACTTCAGAGAATGCATTCTATTCTATGAATCAAAGGCCACTAGTTGGGCCGCATGCAAGCAAACTAACACATAGAAGCCTAGCATGTTGGAGACTAGGGAAGACCTTACAAGTAGAGGCTCGTTGTTCCTAGAAGCACCTAGAGGAACTAAAGAAAGTCCTAGGAAACATCAAATGCAATTCCTTTTCCCATTTTTATTTATGTTCTCCTGATTAAACTATGATTTCACTTGTTATTTATGGAAATAAAAATTGTAGATAGAAAACATAGAGGAAATAGAGGATGAAACCAACCTCAAATCCCACTCTGATGATGGAAATTTTGAGCTCTGCTACACTCTACTTTTGGTCACTATCGACTAGAGCGGTTGATTCTAGTCGTTGATAGCTACAACGGCTAAGATCTGTTGGTTGTTGTCGACTAGAGCGGCCAAGACCTGCAAGTCACTATTGACCAGAGCGGCCACACCTACACACAGAAAAACTTATGAATGTCAATAAACTAACTAGAAAATAAAACTTGGTGGGGGTCCCACCATGATCGCCATCTGTGCGACCTCGGGAAGCACGCACCCTGGCTACCCTACTTGTGATTTTGATTTATCATGTATATTATCACTTGCACAAAATGAAAGTACTAAAAGCACATGCAACATGAAAGTAAGAAAATAAATAAAGATGCTTTATTTATTGATATCTCAAATCCTCGGTTACAAGTTCATCCCTCTTAGGGATACCCATAATTTTGATACAAATATTTACACAATATAGAGCAGTGGTTGGATGTATTCCCTACAAGGGAATGATGTGCATACGTAGGCCTCCTGGTCCCACACACAAAACTGTATGGGGGCTTACAGATACCCCCTTCTCCAGATCTGGTCTTGGAGGGATCTTTGTGCTCTTACTACTTCAATATGATCCTGAAGATCTATACCTACGCTCATGGAAACAACAAAGTATGCTTAGTAGGATGGGCCACCTCTCTGGATGAGGCCTTTGTCAGTGGATCAGATAGATATGATAATAATGAAATACAAGCATAAACAAAATAATAAATGCATGGAAAGTTGAGAAATACGAAATAGATGCGTTAATGCAAGCAGATCTGAGCTATGGCTAACTAACAAATTAAGCAATAATGAATCTAGACTAAAGCAAAGGGAAATAATGTCTATGCCCTAAAATATGCCTACAAGCCATTGTCCAAGATAGCGACCATGATATGAAGCTCTTCTCCTTGTGAATCAAGGGTTGTTGCACTATCCTCCTTGCCAAAATTGATGTTCAAGGGTCATCGGGCGTGTCTCCTACACTGATGGGCGGTTGGGCACAATGAATCTAAAAATAGATATGCAAGCGTAGCTCAACCGAACGGCGCTCCAATGCTCCTCAAGGAGGATGTAACTTGGCTCTCCATTTTGACAGGGCTTCACTGCATAACTCTGAAACTTCATGGATCTCTTGCTTTTCGTGGGAGAGTCTATATGTAGACTTCTCTCTCAGATCTAGAACTTGGCTTCCTGGAGAAGCTTCAACCCAGATTGCATGCGACTGACCATTCCGGGTGGGAAGCATCAGTCACAAACTGGCATTGAAGGGGTAGTTAGGAGGAACTCAGGGAGTTCCTCACCAAAATCTACCCGTAAACAATGCAAAGGTGTAGTCATACTGCGTGATCTGGGCCCGTATTCATGGCTAGACTATGCATGGTGCTAGCCGCTATCAGGTCCAGTGGCTAGGTGTGGCCATTGTAGTCTTCAATGGCCAGGTGTGCTGGCCACTCTGCTTGAGAGTGGCCAAGCCTGGATGGGCTAGAACTACCCTGTTTGAGTGGTTAGGACCACTGCTTGCTCTTGGAGAGATCCAAGAGGGTTCATATGGTCTGTGGATGTGTCCATATGGGTAGTCTCCTAAATATGATGTGTTTTAGGTGTCTACACTACTTATAATTCTTGTGGAGGCAGTAGGGAGAGCTTTCTCAAAGGAAAAAATGGAATAAAAAATCAAAGGTATTCAGGTTGCACAAATGGTCCATTCAAATATCATCTTCAAATTATTGTTGATACTATTCTTTTGGATCATCCCTTAGCTAGTGAGGTCATGGATTATCATGCTATGATAAGGTTATTGGATAGTTTTTTAATGCTACAAAATCTAGGATTTTTCATTAAAATTGCCCTAGATTTACAAATTATGGATATTTTAGGATTTAAAATTTAAAATTTTCTATCAACATACTTGGGTAATCCTTTATGTCATAAAGGAAATAAAAAGGATTTTTGGGAATCATATTTGTATATATTGAAAGCTTGTTTGGTAGGTTACAAAGTTAAGTTCTTAGCATTGGAGGAAGTCTAAAACTCATAAATACTACATTGTGATCCATTCTTATTTATATGATCTCACTTTCAATATTACCAACAAGTATAGTATTAGAAATTGATAGAATTCAAAGAGACTTTCTTTGAAAAGGATGCGAGGAAAATTTTAGGTTTTCTCTTTGTAAGTGGGACATGGTTTGCAAAGAAAATAATATTGAAGAGTAGAATTATGGAATTGCATATTTATGTGTTTGGACTTAGGGGCAAAACTTGGTTAGAGAACATTCAAGGATCAAGGAAAGTGTTGGAAAAAATGTTACTTAAAAAATATATTAACTCTCTTGATACATTTAAATTATTTAGGAAATGAACCTACCTAAAGAATCACCAACATGGAACTTCATATCAGATAGTTTACAATTGATAAAGGAATATATTAAATGGTTAGTCAATGGCGAGATTATGAAAATTTTTGGTCTGGTGCTTGGATGAATTCTTATCCTCTTATCTCTAATTCAAAATACAATCATTGGTTCAAGCATGTCTATTTTTTAAAGGTCCAAAGGTCAAAGATTATATTAATATGAATAGCAACTCCAAATCATGTATTTACATTAGTAACCTAGTCGAAGAAGAGGAACTCAAGCAAATAGCAAATGAGATTCAAAATATGATTCAAGAGTTTTATTTACCTATTTTTACACAAAAGGATGAGTTGGTTTGGAATCTACAAAAATATGGTGGCTACTTAGTCAAGTCAGGATATGATGATTTAGAGCAATCAAAATTTCCTCCTCCCAAAAATTTCCCTTGGAAGAATGTTTGGTCACTAGAGGTTTTCCCTAAGGCCTCAACATTCCTTTGGTTAGAAATCAAAAGTAAAATTATTATAGGAAAGAGTCTATAAAGAAGAGGATAGCATGCACTTTTATAATCGCATTATGTGAGAAGGGTTTAGAAACATTAAATGATTTACTTCTTAATTGTCCATTTGCTCACACTTTTTGGATTTTTTTAATATATTGGGTAGATGCATCAAAATTGAAAGAGTTGATGAAATGTTAGATTAATTATTTCAAAGCTAAATCATTATGTATTCTATGAAGGATTAGTTTTTCCATTATTTGTTAGAATTTATAGCTTGAAAAGAGTAATAGAATTTTTAAAAACAAATCTCAAAATCATACCCAAGTTTAGAACTGTATTATTATCTCTCTCGCATAATTTTTATGGATATTATGCTCATCATGGGAAGTCTCAAGTGTGAAAACATAGGTTCTAGAAAATTGGTTAAAGGATTTTAATATACATGGAAGGATCATCTATGCCAATGACATTAAAACAAAGGATGTTTTTTTATCTATAGTAAAATAGAAATATCCAAAAAATAGGTTTATCAAAATTAATTTTGATGGTGCTTCCAAATGAAATTAGGGAAAAATTTCTCAAGGTGGTATTTTTCAAAAAAATAAACGGAAAATTCTCCTCACTTACTAAGAATCATATGAAGTTTCAACTAACAACTATGTAAAGTCTAGGGCACTTCTTAGATAGAATAAATTTACAATTGAAAAATTATGGAAACATATTTCAATTGAGGAGGATTCATAAATTATCATTAATGTTATCAACAAAAATGGATGTGGGGATTGGATAAAATATAATATTATTGTTGATGTTTAACAACTATTATTGGATGCAATTTCTTGAAAATTGTATTCATAGTTGTAAAGAAGCAAATTACATAGTAGATAATTTAGCCAATCTTGGCATTGATCTTCATTATGGTAAAATTCAATTTTTAGAAGGCAACTAGCTGAGTGAGATTTTATCTCTTAATGAAAATGATATCAAGGATTTGATTGTAGAAACATAGCACTTTGAAGAAGATGAATAGCATAACACTTTGAGGAAGATGAAGAATATATTTGATAGAAAAGGAAATGAAGAATATCTTTGATAAAAGGACAAGCTAGATATGGTTTAACAACAAATGTAATATTTTGGTATTTCAATGGAAGTGACCCCCATAGAATCCAAATTTAACTTATTAAAAAATAAAATAAATAAGTTAATGATAGAAAAGTTGTTATTTTATTTTCTTACTTGGTTCTATATAGGATTTAAAAGGTCTTTACTTATATCACATTTATTTCAAAGAATTACATTATTATTTTTTTACTGGAGAACAAGGGGTTGTACTCGGGTCCCCACCATTGATAAATCACAAATCTCTTTCTTAGAGCATGCGAGTTTACAAATAGATTAAATTCTCATCTCCATTGAGTTGCTATAGATAGAAACCTACATTTTACATAAAATGTTTGAATTCTTGATTTTCATTTTCTGGAACTTTTTCAATTTTCTGTGTGAATACAAATATTCCAAAATTCAACATCCTTTTTGACATTTTTCTACAAAAAACTTCATAATACCAAAATTTTATCTCTATTATCTATGCATTGCATCGTAGTAGAGTAATATTTCTAAAACATCACACTATCGTAGCTCGCTTTACCATATCTGGATTACTAGTTTTCTTCCTGAAAAACAAGTGCAACCTCAAAAATTATAATAAAAAGTATATATGAAAGCACATAAATTTTATAAAATAAAGAAAATATTACCAATGGAAAACATTAAGATAAATCTTAATCATTATTTGATTTAGGCAATCAACATTTTCTTGTCAACTTCAGCTAAACTTACTACTTCTTCTAACCAAGGAAAAGAGAATTTAACTTCACAATCCTTAATTAAAACACATCTATTGGCTAACCTATCTGCACATTTGTTTCCTTCCCTTAAATTAAGTGTAGACCTGATTTCTTCAAACTCTATAGCAAGGTCTTGAATTTCCACAATTATCTCTTGTATGTTCCATGAAGCCTTTGCTTTCCTCAAAATTGTATTTATTATGATGAGTTAATTGTCTCCCATCCATGCTTTGTTCCATTTCATTTGTTTGTATATTTTTAACCCTTTCAAATCTGCCCAAGCTTCAAGTTCATTATTTCTCTTAAATACATTATTGAAAGCATAATGAGACAACATATCTCCTCTATTATTTCTAATTATTCATCCTCCTCCTACTGGTCTTGTATTTCCTTTAGATGCTCCATAAAAATTCAATTTGACCAACTCCACATCTAGTAGTTGCTACTTTATATTTTTTATCTTCTTTTTGTTTCTCTTATCCCCAACATCATAATTCCATTTTATGACTTGACTCCATCTATCAAGGCTCTCTACTTCCAGATTAGGGATTGGGTGAGTTGATAGGGTTAGTTTAGACTTCTTTATAGCTAAAAAAATATTCCTTTTTATTACCTCTAAACTACTTTCCTTTTATTTAAATATTCTTCTTTTCCTTTCTAGACAAATAGTCCAAAGTATTGCATCTTTTGATATTTTCTAGATTGTCTGCAAAGCATCACTTTTAAAATTTCTCTGAAATTGCTTTAACCATTCCTTAATTCTACCATTCATCACCATGCATTTACCAAAGATATTAAGAATCCATTGTCGTAGTTTCCAAACAATTGAGCAATGTCCTAAGAGATGGTCTAAACTCTCCTCTATTTTACAAAGAACGCATTTTGAGGGGCTATTAAAACCCATTTTCATAAGGTTATCTTGGGATAAAATTCTTCTATGACCTACTAGCCAAAAAAACATTTTGAATTTAGGAATGCTCAAGATATCCCAAATATCTCTCCATATTCTTATGATATTTCTATTTTGATATATCAACGTCAAACATCACTTTGTGAAGGATTAATTTTTTTTTAAATGTCTCATCTTTTAGGAGCCATATATTCATGAAGGATTATCTGATTTAGTTGATTCTTGAACCAACTTGTGCAAAATTTGAATAGCTTTAAAATGAGTGGTCATATGAAAGAATCCAAGCAATATTGAGGGAGATACAACCCTATGAAGTCAACCATTTGGAACAAGGGTAGTGACAATTTTTTAAGTCATGAAAAATAAAATTGCAAATATTTGTCAACTAGGATTTGGATGATGGGAAGAAAAATGAAGGGCTAGGATTTCAGTGAGGCAAGACATTCTATCTAAACATAGAAATTTTCACCTAAGTTTTTTTCCCTTCTTTATATTAGAAATTTTGCATGCAAATTATTATAAAGTTGTAATCAAATATTATATTTGCTATAGGACATTCTAATAAATTTCAATATATTTTGAGATTTAGTTTTCTTTCCATGGACCAATTTATAGTTAAATCCTTAGAATAATCTCTAGTGGTAGAGGTTAGTGAGCACACCTTAGAGAGATCCTCGTTGCTCCAAGATAGAGCGGTTTTTGGTAAATTTAATGGGTATTGGCCAAGGACTTTAGCCTTGAGAAAATGGATTGATAGGAGTTGGAAGTCTCCAAGAGTGATTCTATCATTTCTTCCCAAATATTTCTTCCTAGCCATTTTATGTTCAAGGAAAATACCATAAAATGAGCAAGTTAAGTCAAAAGCTTATGTAGTCGAGTTAGAAAAATATAAATATAATGAAAAACAAAATTGTGAAAGAATATTGAGGAATAGAATAATAAGACCTACTCCTGATATAGGCAAGGAAAAAAGAGAAAAACCCTCAAATTATCAAAAAATATCTAGGGAAGTAAAGCAAACATTAAGAAAGGAACACAAACTAAGTTGGTTGAACTTCTCTTTACCAAACAATAAAATAATATTTATAATACGCAGACGAGGCCAAAATCCCCTAATGAGACATGATTATAATCTCATGGAATATAAGGGATGTTAATGCCTCTTCAAAGTAGAGGTGTATCAGGGACCTATGTTTAAGTAATAAGCCTAATATTCTTTGTATCCAGGAAATTAAAATGACAAAAAAATAAGTTTCAAAAACTTTGAAAGCAGTATGGGTAAGATGTGAATGGGATGCTATGGATTTTGAAGGAGCAACAAGGAGAAATCTACCTTGTTGGAATCGTTCTAGAACCTCTTGTGTAACCATTCATAAAACTAGGTATTGGACAAGCTCTTTAGTCACTTGCTACTTTCCTAATATTTGTTTCATCCTTATCAATGTCTATGGAAATACAACTTAGTTAGGTATATTAGAAGTTTGGAGTGGGATTTTAATCTAGATGTCATGTGGAAGAGCATACAATTCACCATTATCCGAATAATTCCACGTTTGAGCTATCATATCAACAAATTGAGGATGGTCTTCCCACATCTGCTCATATTCTTTTTTAAATTCACTTACCACCATTTTAACTCTTATTGGCCAATGATCTGAACCAATCCTTTTTAAGGTATTAATTTTAGCACAAGTTCCTTTATCTAGCCAATTAAATGAGAGAATGCATCTATCCAATTTTTCTTCTATTAGGTTATGGCCTCTCTTTTCATTAAAATCTACGACATCTAGATTAAAATAATGGAACAAGAACACTTTTGGAAACATATTTTAGAAGAAAGAACTAAAAGATAAAAAATTAATATTGTAAAAAGGTGATCATAATAATCCAAGATCAGAGGAAAGGGAGTTGCTTAGTGAATATCATAATATTTTGAGTAAAGAAGATAAATTTTGGAGATTAAAATCAAGACAAACTTGGTTAAAAGGAGATAAAATACAAAGTTTTTTCATAGGATGACTATAGTAGAGAGATCAACATCTAGAATTAGTAGAATTAAATCAATAGAAGGGATTTGGATTGAATATTAGAGTGAAATTAAAAAATAGGTAAAGTATTTTATCAAAATATTCTAGGATCAGAGGAGACTGAAGTTCTTAATGATAAACTTCTTCAAGATGTCCCTTCAGTTATAACGAATGAAGACAATAGGAAATTGATGGAGCCTAGTACTCTAGAAGAATTTCATTTAGATCTTTTATCTTTTAAAAAGGATAAATCCCAAGGTCCAAATGGGATCTCTACAATTTTTTACCAATATAATTGGGATATAGTGAAGGATTCTTTATTTGTGGTAGTGGAATAATCTAGGGTGAAATACATACCTTATAATATAAATGTAACATATCTTACCCTAATTCCAAAAATGAAGGATGTTGAATTGTTTGATTCTTTTAGACCCATAAGCCTATGTAATATGGCATATAATATTATATCCAAAGTGATGGCAAATTGATTAAGGCCATTGTTATGCAAAATCATTTTAGAAGAGCAAGGAGGATTTATGAAAGGGAGATAAATCATGGACGAGATCATAGTAGCTCATGAAAAGAGAAAGCAATGATCTTAAAACTTGTTATGAGTAAAGCCTATGATAAAGTTAAATGGGATTTTTTTTTTGCAATTTTAGAAAAGTTTGGATTCGAGAATAAATGGCTTAGATGAATTAAAGCTTGTGTCTCTACATATTTTTATTTAGTGTGGGTCAATGGGTTAGTAACATAATATTTTAAATCCAAGAGAGGCCTTAGACAAGGAGATCCTCTATCTCCTTATTTGTTCATTATTATGGCAGATATTTTGAGTAGGAACTTAAATAAGACTTACAAATATGGGCTTATAAGTGGACTTAAGGTTAGTAATAACATTGACAACATCATCCATCAATAATTTGTAGATGATACTACCCTTTTTGGAAGGGTAAGGATAAATGAGATTGGAACTTTGAATAAATTTTTAAAGGAATACAAAAGAGCATATGGGCAAAAAATTAATAGGAAAAAATCCAAAATTTACTTCCTTAACACTCTAGCTAATATCAAAACAATAATTTGCAGGTTACTTCAAATGGAGGAGGCAAATTTGCTACAACTTGTCTAGGGATGCCTTTATTTGAGGGGAGAATGAGGATATAACTATGGAATCTAGTTATTAGTAAAGTTCATAATAAACTTCAACTTGGAAAGGTATATGGTTATCATTAGTAGGAAGAGTGCAATCAATTACACCAGTATTACAAGCCATTTCAACATATTATATGTCATTGTATTCTATGCTAAAATCAATTGAATTTTTTTTAATCTATATTATGGTCAGGTTTACATGATAAAAGAATATTTCCTTTGGTGAAATGGAGTAAGGTGTGTGATGATAAAACTAGGGGAAGTCTTGGTTTAAGAGTTCTTACAGATGCAAACTTATCTCTTAGGGAAAAAGTAATTTGGAGATTGTACAAAGAGAGTCAAATATAATGGGAAAAAAATATTCTAAGTATGTTGATCCTAATGACCCAAGTTTAATGTTTAATATATTCTCTCTACCAAATGGTTCTACTCTTTGGAATGGTTTAAAAAAATCTATTGATCTTATGATTAAAGATTTAAGATGGATGGTGGGAATTGGAGAAAAAAAAATTATTTGGATATATACTTGGTGTGATAAAAAACCACTCAATTTAGATCCAATTTTGAAACCTTGGATAAGATTGCTTCAAGATAATTATGGTTATAGGGTTTCAAACATTTTGTACAAGGATCGAGAAGGAAGATACAAATGGAAAGAATATTGTTTTACAAGTATACAAGATATTGATGGTAGAAGGCAATTGAGTAGAAAGGTAACAACTATGATTATTTTGAAGGGAGCAAAGGATAAATTGGTTTGGGAGTTGAATAACTCGGGAGAATACACAACAAGAAGTGGCTATAATGTACAACACCAACAAAACAATATTACTAGAATATGAATAGATAATTGGGATAGCCCAAGCATTCCTAAAGTCAAAATGTTTGTTTTGCTAGTAGGTCATAGAAGAATTTTATCCTAGGATAACCTTATGAAAAGGGGTGTCATGGCCCCTCTCAATGTGTTCTTTTAAAAAATGAGAAGAAGAGTATAGACCATCTCTTGGGACATTGCTCAATAGTCTGGAATCTATGGCAATGGATTCTAAATATATTTAGTAAATACATGGTGATGAAGAGCATAATTGAAGATTGGTTAAAGCAATGTTAGGGAACTTATAAAAGTGAGGCTTTATAGACAATATGGGATATATCAAAAGATACAATACTTTGGACTATATGGATAGAAAGGAATAGAAGAATATTTAAAGGAAATAAAAGTAGTTTAGAGGTAATAAAAAGGAAGATATGTTTAGCCATAGAAGATTCTAAACCAACCTTATCAACTTACCCAATTTCTAATATGGAAATAGAAAGCCTTGATAGATGGAGTCAAGTCATTAAATGGAATTATGATGTTGGGTACAAGAGAAGCAAAAATAAGGCAAAGAATATAGTGGAAACCACCATATGTGGAGTGGTTTAAATTGAATTTTGATGGAACATCTAAAGGAAATCTAGGTCTAGTAGGAGGAGGAATAATTAGAAATAATAGAGGAGAGATTTTCTCTTTACACTTTCAATAGTGAATTTAAGATAAATAATGAAGCTAAATATTGGGTAGCTTTAGAAGGGTTAAAAATATATAAACAAATAAAATGGAACATAGTATGGATGGAAGGTGATTCTCTCATAGTAATAAATGCAATTTTGAGGAAAGCAAAGGCTCCATGGAACATACAAGATATAATTATGGAAATTCAAAATATTTCTAAAGAGTTTGAAGAAATCAGGTTTACACATACTTTAAGGAAAGGAAACAAATATGTAGATAGGCTTACCAATAAAAGGGTTTTGATTGAGTATTGTGAAGTTAAAGTCTCATTTCCATGGTTATAAGAAGTAGTAAGTTTAGTTGAAGCTGACAAGAAAATGTTGATTGCCTGAATCAAATAATGATTAAGATTTACTTTAATATTTTTCATTGGTAATATCTACTTTATTTTGTAACAATAATGTGTTTTCATATAAACTATTTATTATAATTTTTGTGGTTGCACTTGTGTTTCAGGAAGGAAACTAGCAATCCAAATTTTGTAAAGTGAACTATGATAGTACGATGTTTTGGAAATATTACTCTATTAATATGCAATGCATAGAAGTAGAGGTGAAGTTTTGATATTATGAAGGTTTCTATAGAAAAATGTCAAGAAGGATGTTAAATTTTGGAATATTTGTATTCATACAGAAAATTGAAAAGATTCAAAAAATGAAAATCAAGAATTCAAGCATTTTATGTAAAATGATGTAGGTTTCTAGCTATAGCATCTCAATTGATATGAGAAGTGTTTCTATTTGTAAACTCTCAAGCTCTAAAGAAGAGAGTTGTAATTTTTCAAGGGTAGGGAACTCGAGTATAACCCCTATTTTGATGGTGCTTTATATTATATCCACTTATTTTTGCGTACTCTCTTGAGCTATTCAACTCCCAAATCAACTTATCCTTGGATCCCTCGGAATAATCATTATTGTTATCTTTCTACTCAATTGCCTCCTAACATCAATGTCTTGTATACTTGTAAAAAAAATTCTTTCCATTTGTATCTTCCTTCCTAATCCTTGTATAAAATATTTGAAACCCTATCACCATATTTATATTGAAGTACACTCATCCTTGGTTTCAAAATTGGATCTAGATTGAGTGTTTTTTTATCACACCAAGTATCCACCCAAATAGAAATTTTTTCTCCAATTCCCACCACCCATATTAAACCTGTAATCACTAGATCAATTGATTTTTTTAAACCATTCCATAGTGTATAACCATTTGGTGGAGAGAATGCAATAAATATTAAGCTTAGGTCATTAGGTTCAACATACTTAGAAGAATTCTTGTCCATTGTCTTTGACTCTCTTTGTACAATCTCCAAATTACTTTCCCCCTAAGAGCTAAGTTTGAATCCATAAGAATTCTTAAACCGAGAACTCCCCTAGTTTTATCATCACACACCTTGCTCCATTTCACCAAAGGAAATTTCTTTTTATCATGTAATTATATCCACAAAAATGACCACATATTAAATATTAAACTTTTTCTATTGATTTTGGCATAGTGTACAAGGACATATAATATGTTGGAATGGTCTGTAAGATTGATTTAATTAGATGCACTCTTCTTGCTAATGATAACCATATACCTTTCCATACTAGTAGGTTTGAACTTTACTTATAACTAGATTCCATAATTCTTAATCTATATATCATTGATTTAATTTGTTTTGAAAGTGTATACAACCCACCATTTCCTAAAGAATTTCACGTTTGTGCTATCATATCAACACATTGAGGATGGTATTCCCACATTTACTCATATTTAAAATATGATATATTTTTTAATTCACTTACCACCATTTTAACTTTTATTGGCCAGTGATTTGAACCAATCCTTGTCAAGATATTAATTTTAGCACAAGTCCCTTCATCTAGCGAATGATTTGAGGGAATGCACTTGTCTAGTTTTTATACTACTAGATTTTGGCCTCTCCTGATGTTGGTCCATGTATAGTTATCGTCTTCAAACTCAACCTCCCATAGATTATTATTTTCAATAAAAGCTGATAAATCTCTCATACTTTGGGTTAGTTTCCTAATTCCTCCAAATTTTTCATCTAGCTTGGTTATGGTATTAAAATATCCTATGATCATGAATCGGGTTTCTTGGTCTTTACTTCTCATAAGGCTTCAATCCCACTCCAAACTTCTAATTTACTTGACTGATTTGTAGGTCCATAGACATTGACAAGAATGAAACAAATATCTACAAAGAAGCATGTGATTGTAGAGGCTATCCAATGCCTAGTTTTATGAATGGTTACATAGGAGGTTCTAATAGGATTCCAATAAGTTATAATTCCCCCTATCGCTCCTTTAAAATCTATAACATCCCATTCACATCTCACCCATACTGCTTTCATAGTTTTGAAAACTTCTTTTGTCATTTTAGTTTCTTGGATATAAAGGATATTAGGCTTATTACTTAAACAAAGGTCCTTGATACACCTTTGCTTTGAGGGGGTATTAACATCCCTTATATTCTATGAGATGATAATCATGTCTCATTAGGGGCTACTGGCCCTACCTACAAATTACCAATATCATTTTATTGTTTGGTAAAGAGATATTCAACCAACTTAGTTTGTTTTCCTTTCTTAATGTTTGCTCTTGCTTCCATGGATCTCGTTTGATAATTTGAGGGTTTTCCTCTTTTTGCCTTACCTGTAGCAAGATTAGGTCTTATTATTCTATTCCTTAATATTCTTTCACAACTTTCTTTTTTCTCATATTTATCCTCTCCTAGCTCTACTATGGAAGCTTTTGACTTGTCTTGCTCATTTTCTAGTATTTCCTTATTAATGGTAGATTATTAACACTTGACACTACATTTTCTTTACCAATTATTATATCTTGAATGGTGCATGGTACTTAAAGAGAGTCTTCAGAATTTGATTTGACACATTCCTTAGGTTCATATAAAATTTTGTCCCTAAATCACGATCATAATGAATAGATGATTTCTTGTTAATACGTTGAACCGGTTGTACTATGTCCTCTAAGCTTTGATCTAATTTTCTTCATAGGCTAAAGCCTCAAAAGAGTTGGTATTTCTTCCAATACCATTCCTTACTAGTCTCCACTGTTTATTTGCTTTCATTTGTTTATTTCTATTTTTTGGAAGTTGAAAACCATCCTCATCCATATCCATTTGTAAGTTTATTTTGCGGTTTTCTACATATTATTCTAGTGGACTCTTCTTAGGGCATGATGTCTCAATATGCACCCCTCATGACATCTTTTAAATATAAAAGATATGTTTTCATAATCTGTGGTTTGGGTCCACATCTTATCCCCATATTTAAAAATGACTGATTATGCTAAAGGTTTACTTATATCAATCATGACCAATATTCGAGCATAAATAGCCAAGAATCCATCTTTTATAGTTTTTGAAATCTCAAGGAATTCTCTCAAAGTGTTGTCTATTTCCTTGAAGGTGTCCATTTCCTAAAACCCAATGGGAAATCCATACATCCTAACCCAGACTAGTACTAGGGATAAATTTACATTTTCAAGTGAAAAGCCTTCATACCAGCAAGTAAGGAAGAGTCCTGCTCTTCCCATAAACCAAGGACCCCCTTTTAGGATTCTATCTCTTTCTTCCCTAGAACAAAAAATGGCTAGGAAGAAACCTTTGGGAAGAAAGGATAGAATCACTCCTAGAGACTTCCAACTCCTATCAATCCATTTTCTCAAGGTTGAAGCCCCTGGCTAATACCCATTAAATTTACCAAAAATTGTCCTATCTTTGAGCAACAAGGATTGATCCTCTATGGTTTTCTCACTAACCTCTATTACTAGAGATGATTCTAAAGATTTAACTATAAATCAATCCATGAGAAGGAAACTAAAACTCAAAATCTATTGAAATTTACCAAAATATCCTATAGCGAATATAATATTTGATAAACAAATTATAATAATTTGTGAGCAAATTTTCTAAGATAAAGAAAGGGAAAAAGAAACTTAGCTGAAAAATTCTCTACCTAGACATAATGTATTGTCTCAATGAAGCCCTAGCCCTCCATTGCTCTTCCCATCATCCAAACCTTGGTTGACATATATTTGTAATTTCATTTTTCATGACTTGAAAAATCGTCACTACCCTTGTTACTGATGGCTGACTTCACAAGGTTGTATCTCCCTTAATATTGCTTGGACTCCTTCATATGACCATTCATTTTAAAGCTCTTCAAATTCCACACAAAGTGTCCCAATAATTAGCTGAATTAGATAACCCTTCATGAAAATATGGCTCCTAAAAGATGAGACATTCAAAAATATTACCCTAATCCTTTACAAACCCGTAATTGAAATTACATTATTATGATATCAAAACCACCAAATTTCTTATAAGAGTGCTTATCACAATGGAAAGATTTGAATTTGGAGTGTACTTATACAATGACATCCTCCTTGTCGTTGCTCCATAATGCCTTGGACATTTATTAAAGCTCACTCATGGAATTGAAACCTGGGTATATTTCACATACAATGGCTTGCCCAAATCCATAGAATTAATAATTATTGTTTTTTTGTCCCAGGAAACAACGCAACGGTTCTGGCTTTGGCTCTTCTTTGGGAGGTCTAAGGTTCAAACCGTGGCGTGGGTGAGTGTGTGATGGCTGTGTTTGGCCCTTATTGATAAGTTCAACTCTTGCCCTTATGAGAGGTCATGGTAGGGATGGGGATGCCTCGCCCTGAGCATCGGTCATAAGGGTTTTCTCACACTAACCAAGATAAAAAAAAATTATTGTTTTTTATTATCATTATTTTAATAAGCTTATTGTGGCTTCCATTGAAGGCTACTTCTATTAAAATATTATTGAGTAAATTAAACTATATCTAACTTCTTTTTTTATCAAAAATATATTTTCTTTTTCAAATTCTTGATATCATTTTCATTAAGGTTTTTTTTTTTTCCTTTTTCAATTGCCTTCTAAAAATTTGAATTTTTCTTTATATCATTTTCATTAAGGAAAAACAATTTTCCTTTTTCAATTGCCTTGTAAAAATTTTAAAATTTTCTTTATATAGTTTTCATTAAGGAAAAATAATTTTCCTTTTTCAATTGCCTTCTAAAAATTTGAAATTTTCTTTATATTATTTTCATTAAGGAAAAATATTTTTTTTATTGTTTTTTATTATCATTATTTTAATAAGCTTATTGTGGCTTCCATTGAAGGCTACTTCTATTAAAATATTATTGAGTAAATTAAACTATATCTAACTTCTTTTTTAATCAAAAATATATTTTCTTTTTCAAATTCTTGATATCATTTTCATTAAGGTTTTTTTTTTCCTTTTTCAATTGCCTTCTAAAAATTTGAATTTTTCTTTATATCATTTTCATTAAGGAAAAATAATTTTCCTTTTCCAATTGCCTTCTAAAAATTTAAATTTTTCTTTATATCATTTTCATTAAGGAAAAATAATTTTCCTTTTTCAATTGCCTTCTAAATATTTGAAATTTTCTTTATATTATTTTCATTAAGGAAAAATATTTTTTTTATTGTTTTTTATTATCATTATTTTAATAAGCTTATTGTGGCTTCCATTGAAGGCTACTTCTATTAAAATATTATTGAATAAATTAAACTATATCTTTTATCAAAAATATATTTTCTTTTTCAAAATTCTTGATATCATTTTCATTAAGGTTTTTTTTTTTTCCTTTTTCAATTGCCTTCTAAAAATTTGAATTTTTCTTTATATCATTTTCACTAAGGAAAAATAATTTTCCTTTTCCAATTGCCTTCTTAAATTAAATTTTTTCTTTATTTCGTTTTCATTAAGGAAAAATAATTTTCCTTTTTCAATTGCCTTCTAAAAATTTGAAATTTTCCTTATATTATTTTCATTAAGGAAAAAAAAGACTCGGTTACCAATTACCTTCTAAAAATATGAATTTTGTCAAGCTAAATATTAACCTTGTGATTTGACTAAATAATCTATGTTAGCATTTCCAAAATATTGTTTTCACTTAAAATTAATCATTACTGGTTATTGAAAATAATATTATTATTAATCCAATCTTCTTTAATAATATTAAAGACATGTAAATCTCCTCAATTGAAATATATCTCTCATTAGTTAAGTATTATATATTTTTTAGTTGGACACACTCACACACCCACAACATGATTTGAACTTGAATTTCCTTAATAAAAGCTAAAGATATACCAATATAATATTTCTTTCAACAATGTAAATATAATTTTATTTTTATAAAAAAAATATCACTATTTCTATAATCAAATAACTATAACTCCTTTATTACATATCATCTTTATAACTTCAAAATTCTATAACTAATAGCTTTATAATTTTTAAGTAAATATTATCTAAGATGAATTTGAAGTTACTTTCCCAACATTGATGGTTGCAAAATCTAATTTGTTATCTCGTGGACAAAAGGCACATTTTCATAATTGTTTGTCAACATTTTTAAGGTCTGCATGGTGTTATTCATATCAAATGATTTGGTAGCCTTATATTTTAATTATGAAAATTGACATATAATTTTATTTGTTTTTAAATTTAAATTTTAAACTCTTGTTTCATCATCAAAACCACCCCAGCTAATGGCCACAGAAATCTGGCTTATTATTTTTATATCCATTATCATTAGTTCCTACAGAAATCTTTAAACTTTTTTAATTTTTAAGTAGCTATCTTATTGAGCAGAATGGTGTGAAAACAAGGAATAAATCAATGACAAATGTGAACCGTAAAAGCCCAATTTGCAAGATGAAAGCACTCGAAAGAATGACAAAGATCCAAGGAAATGTGGGCCTCAGTATCTAGAGGGTGAAAATGGCCGTGTGTCGGCAGGTATCAGCATGTTATCCATGTAGATCAAGCACTATCTACTAAGAACCAAGGCCAAGCAAGCAATTGATCACATAAATTTGAAACAAAATTCGAACACACGCAATCTGGAACTCAGTTAGGTGCTCTCCCGTCGTCCTACACCTTACATTCGAAGAGTCATGATTACTCCTATTCCCTGTATCTCCTCCTCCAGTAATGCATTATGTCACCCGTGTCCATCCCCACTCCTATCGACCCACTATCAGTTATCAGCTTCAAATGGGTATATAACATCAAAAAGTGGGTCTAATGCATTTCAGGCTGGTCAATTTTGCTTTAGTGCTAAAAAGAGAAGTACCCACTTGCTCACTGTAGTCTCTGCTTCAACCAAGGCAACAAAGTCACCAGGTATGGAGTCCAAATTCGTAACCAATCGGATTTAAGTTTTGAACAATTGGGTTTGCGGTAAGCTGCCTTGCTTTTGTTTTACAGCCGAAGAGGAATGGAAGGTCAAACGGGAGTTGTTGCTGAAAAAGAAGGTGCCTTTGCTTAGTGCTTTGTTTTACAAGAAATTATTTGAGAAGAAAAGTAGAGGCCATGGCGTCTTGGAATTCAAGATGGCTTACTTTTGATATGTAAAAACTATTAAACACGGTAAACCATATGTGTTGAAAGGTGAATGATTGTTTTGGGTCATCTAGCAGCCTATCAATGGCATATATAAATAGATAGACAGACACACATATGAAATATATCAACTGGAAAAATTGCATATGTGGTCTACGACATACTCACTACACATGCAAGCAGGAAGAGGAGAGAGCATGTCGTTGAATCAGATGTTCCATTTGACTCTTTCTGTAGCATTTCAAAGTTACAATAGACACCTAAAGCTTTGCAAGTGTCAAAGTGCCATGTGCAGTTGGCCAAATTTTATTTATATAAGTTAGAGGTAATTTTGAGGTTACACTCAGGACACTGTGCCTCATAGCACTGTGGGAGTGAGGACTAGGACAATTTCTCACTTTGTGTGTGTGCGCACGCAAATATACTATGTTGTACGCACGCAAATTAGACATATACTATGTTGTCTGGGTGCTCATACCCATAATTTGAGGTTCATACTGAAGATGTTTACCGTACCACACCTTACAGTGGATACACATTGGGTATATCAATGAGATGAGTACATCTTGACGATGCATAGGTACTTCTAACATGCATCCTGTGTACCCTATATGCTCACATCCTCACACCTCAGGTACCTCTGCACCCTACACTCACATACCCCAACTTTAGAGGTCCGCATTGGGTATCATCACCCTGGACCCACACTCTATGCACCTGCAGACCCATACAACAATTTAGACTTAGGTTCAATTGTGTTCCTATTTGGATTTCAACTCCTTGATTAAGCTCATGGTCAAACCAGTCTTGCTAATCAATTTAAGTCAGAGGCAGGGCATATCAACTCCATAAGTTCGGAACATCTAGACTTTTGGGCTTTGATCGTCTGTAAGGTTGGGGTGAATCCCAGACCCATACAACAATTTAGACGTAGGTTCAATTGTGTTCCTATTTGGATTTCAACTCCTTGATTAAGCTCATGGTCAAACCAATCTTGCTAATCCATTTGAGTCAGAGGCAGGGCATATCAACTCCAAAAGTTTGGAACATCTAGACTTTTGGGCTTTGATCGTCTGTAAGGTTGGGGTGAATCCTTTTGCAATTAGGTGTAATCCCTCAGCCATGATATGTACTTCCTGCTGGAAAATTTCGATGCAGATAAGCTTTGAGCCAAGATGAAATAAAAGGGAATTAATGTTTGAACCCCTAGACTGCCCAACTCAACAACAAATTACACTCTGTCTTTACGCCATTAGACTTTGTATATGAGTTATTCTCCTCATATGGTTTGGGGTCTTCCAAAACTGAAGTAGAGATTGGACTAACAGTTGGAACAATTAAAAGCAATTGGGTAAATTTATACAAACGAACTTGCGTTCTCCGCTAGAAAAGTCACTGTATCCATTTAAGCAAGTAAAATGAATAAAATATAGTCAATGCAGTCAACAATAATTGAAAAAAAAGTAGGTAAAAAGGTATGAGCACATGGAGAACTATTTTACCTGACTGACCAGTTTTGGGTTTGTGTTTGAATTCAGCCACAAAAATTTCAACAAAAGTTTGTGGGTGCAAAAAGTTCAATATAGGTTATCATAGGAGCAAATTTCTTAGAACTTAATATTTTCATTTGAAAAGCAAATAGAAAATTACAGAAAGAGGCCATAATATGGTATTGGAAATTATTTAGCTCCAACAATTGATCAATGGTGTTTAGAGTAGGGGATGCCACTCTCAGCTGTGTATATCTATCTATCTATCTACCTATATATGTAAATAATTTACAAAATACTTTGCTTTTATTGATTTTTAGTTTTTATTTACAGGTTTTCATTTATGATGACGAAGATTCTCAAACATGGCAAACTTGATTGCCATTTGCCAGCTATATCACTGGAAATTTGTAACATACCTGAAAGATTTAGTGATAAGAAAATTTTAAGGGCTATATATACAAATATCTTTTAGTTCTTTTATGCTATATATGAATATCCCATACAAACCATGGTCATAACACTAATAACTTGACCTCACAAGGGAGATATTTGCAGTTGTGCCTTAGTGTAGCTCTAAAAACTTAGTCTTCAGTCAATGATGAAATTTTTTCCATCCATGACCAGATAAATTTCTTCAGAATGATTGTTGTATCCAAGCTCTTTTGAATTAAGTAACTGTAACCTCATAGGTCACGTTGTTACTCTTTGTAAGGTTGTTCAATTACATTAGGCTTGCCAAACATATTTGACCAAAAATGGTAATTGCGTGTAAAAATATCTCTATATATAAAGTAGTTGAGGCAACATTTTATCCCATCCTAAGCCCAAGAAGAGAGATAATGCATGCATCTTTAGTTTTTGGATATGATATACATTTCTCAACATTAAAATAGATTGAGGCCTTCAGTTTGTGAAATGAAAAAGTAAAAGGACATAAGCTGTTGATGTAGCGCCAACATGTCAGGGTTTTAAGATTACGGCATCCCTATCAGGGTTATGGAACAGACTTCTGATGGAGCCTTTCAATACAGAACAGCAAAACCAATTACCAATTCAACAGGATATGGGAGTAAAGCTCTTTTTCATTAGAAAAAGACAATTACACAATGCTACAAAAGAACTCTACAGTCAGGAGGTATTCCCTTATCCAGCAGTTCTCAATGATCTCAAAACTTCCTTTTCATTCCTAGAGAATATCTGTTTTCTCTACTTATATTTATTGGGATGGTACTTTTGACCCACCTATTCCTCACTTTCTTCATCTCTGTCTCTTCCATGCTGGTGAGCAGTTTTTAACACCTCCAATAGTCCTTGTTGTATTTGCATCTCCTCTGCAAGGCCTCTTGCTATCCATCTTACTCCTCTTCCCTACTTGGAAGCCACTTCTCTTTGTGCCATAGGGTTGGCCATGATAATAAGATGTTTGGCATGCTGCAAGCTTAAAACACTTAGAGCTCAGTTCTGATATGAGCAACTAACAGAACAAATGCCCTCACCGACAAATATAGCAAAAGTTGAGGCATGGACTATCAAGAAAAACCACATTGATGTGTGCAATCAGAAGTCGTTATCACCATATAAATTTTTGCATGTCTACCATGTACTTGTCTATAGACAAATGATTTTCAAAAATATATTGTAACGAAAGAGAAATTAAAATGATATACAAACCACATGTTGTAGGACATCCACTGATTGGATATAAAATCTGAAACTGCATAGAAGTTTGTTTGGGTGACCATGATCTTTTTCTGACAGGGAGTTATCTATGTTAATTAGTTCTAAATGGACTTTATATTTTGTGCAAGAGGTTCAAATTGTCTAATTCATCGGAACTCATTCTTGTGGTTGAGTTAATTCCATTACAAAGGTAATTTCTCATTAAAGAAAATGTTGCAACAAGTGATCCTTGCACCTCATTTACATTTACGGTCTTTTTTAGGATGTTCATTTGTTTTCCATATTTAAAAGGTTTTGACACTCGGGATAGGTACAAGGTGCAATCAACTATCAATATTTTATCCTTGGTTTGAATCTTCAGTAGTGGAGAAGTTAATAATTTTTCCCCCTATTCTCCTATGGTTTTTGTTAGGAAATTAGAAACAAGCAAGCTAAACAACAATAATCAGTACATAATATTTTACGTGGAAACCCTGCAGTGTGCAGGGAAAAACCACGGGGCAATGGCAGCTTTTCTCTTTTATTATTCTCAGCAGGCTTTCATACATTCACACTATTCAAATGCAAGGGGTATTCCCCTTTTTATAGAAATACAAAGGAAGATTCCAAAAAACCGTGGCACATTCCAGATAAAAACGCTTTATTAAAAAACACACTTTATTAACTGTGTTTTATAAAAAATGCGCTTTATTGCGTTTTATGACAAACGCGCTTTATTGTGTTTTAGTAACTGCATCATATGAATGTATGGACTTAAATTTCGGGCAGAGGGGAACCTGGCCGGTTCCCCCTTGCGACCCCCTCGGCATGCCCGACGCATACGAGCAACGCGTGGGGTTGGGTTACTATAAGTTGCACCACCATGCTCCACTCTACTGAAGAACATCGGAGATCTGGATATGGACTTCACCTCCAAACAGGTTTTTTTGTCTTCATAGTTTTCCTAATAGGTCTGCTGAAGGTGTTATGGGATTTGTATTTGAGATCTTCTTAACTAAATCTATTACTTATTCCTAATACAAGGTAGTGTTGCTAAAAATTTCTTGTCTATGCACAACCTAAATTTCATGTTTGAATTTGCAATATTTTCCAAAAACCTTCTAAAACATGCATTCACCAAAATCGTATGCCGAAAAGATGAAAAGCCGATTAAGAGATGGCAATAGTAAACAAGGAAAATAAATGAAGGGATATGACAAGAAGAAGTATAGGGTGGGTGCCTGTGGGCACCCCAATATATCACATTTTATTCACACTTATGATACAAATGGATCCTCATTAAGGGTATTTATAGTGATACCAAATCCCCAATGAAAGGTTGACCTCAAAATGACATAAACTTAACCTTGAGGTTAACCTTACAATAAAATAATAATAAATTGCCCTTTTAAACAAGGTTATCCATAAAGGTGGATTAATCGATACTACTAAGGATGAACTGTAGACTTACATGAACATGCCCATAGGCTTACACATAGATGCCCATAGATCTACATAGAAGAATGCCCATAGGCTTACATAGAAAGATGCCTGTAGGCTTACATATAGAATGCCCATAGGCTTACATCAAGATGCTTGAAGGCTTACATCAAGAGTATCCAAAGGTACTTCATTACTGTTGGCCTTGACCTAATAAGGTTAGATTACAAATATTTCAACACCCCCTATAATCTGAATTGAGGGGCCAAGGAGAGAAGACATTAGAGATATATCTCCCCCCTATAATGAATGCTCGTATGGGCCAATGGATCCTACTATCTTCTCTTTGTCAAAGGTACATGAACTGGATCAACCTCTCCCAAACATGAAGTCATAACTCCACCTCCTAGATCAAGATGTTGAGCTTCCCGTGAGAAGACCTTCAACATGCACTATGGTGACCACAATTTGTCCCTTAATCTCAAGAGAAGACAATTGAATCTTGCTTTTGAGTAATCTTGCTATTTGAACTGACCAAGTGCTATAGTTTTGCTCGTTGAGGTAACATACCCTAAGGAATCCATTTTGCACAAAAACCTTAAACAGATTTGTAACATGTCTGTAAACCAATGTCACCACTATGTAGAGCTCAAAAAAATCATGCAATTTGGAAAAACAAGGGCTCCAAACGAGTCCGTATGCAAAAGTTATGACCTTCAGAATATATTGTTAAATTAGCACTCAAATTAGAAAAAAATCAAATGCCAAACCTTTAAAGCATTTGCTGAATCACGAATTGCCACTTGGTGCCACTAACACGTGACTAAATGTGATTGACGAACTAATCAACTTCATATAAATATAAAAAAGTTATTTTTTGTGGGTTTGCAGGCGACGGGCCTCAAACTTGAGACTTGCTATGAACAAGCACGGGTACCAATCAATGCGCCATGCGTGCATGATGAAACCAAAGTAGAGGAGATGTGATAAGATCTTGTGCAAGTGATACTGTCTTTGAAATAGTAATTTGTCACCGTTTGGCTTTGAACCCAGTACTTCCATCCTACAAGAAAACAACCTAACCATTATGCCATGTAGTGAGTTGAGGCTTTTTGATGACTGTCTACCTCTTAGCGTGTGACCATTTAACTAGAGAGGATAATCCAAACAAAAGGAAGAGCCCATGAGATACGACCTGGTGACCTCCTTTTTGTGAGCAATATGTCCAACCACTACACCACATGGGTGGATGCGAAAGATTAACAGTCAGAGACTTCCTTTATTTCCTTCCCTTTTTTTAGATACGTGAAAAGATTGTTGAGTCTTGAACCAAATACCTCTCCTATGCAAGCAAGAGGTCAATCCATTGCACCAAACGTCCATGCGTGGATCAGAGCTACAGACGAATTTATTTAACATGTATGCCCATTGATCAAGCAAACTCATCTGCAGTGATTGTGGCTCGGGGATTTGATGCCGCACCCTTTTTTCAAAGAAGGGTGGCCTCTGCCATTGTGCCATTCCCATTTGGTGGAACCCAGAGAGGAAGAGTCCATAAGACCTGGAAATGATAACTGATGACGTGATAGGTTTTGAACCCAATACCTCCCACATTCAAACACACAATCATAGTGTTGCGTCCATCATGCCAAGGCAGGCACTTCGGCTGAACTTCATGGGGTGCATGAACCCTGTGCGAACAAAACAGTCCATTGGGTGGAAAAAATTGGTGGGAAAAAAGTTTGAATTTTAAAATTTGAAAATTCAAAAAAGAACCTGAATGTGATGCCAATGAGAGTCTCTTTAGCTGAATGAGTGAAAGAGCTCCAAAATTTTGCTCTTATATCATGTTCGAATTTGCAATATTTTCTAGAAACCTTCTAAAACATGCATTCACCACAATCATATGCCAAAAAGAAGAAAAGGCGATTAAAAGATAGCAATAGTAAATGACGAAAAAAGAGAGATCACAAGAAGTATCCGAGTATATCACATTTTATTCACATTTATGATACAAATGGATCCTCATTGAAGGTATTTATAGTGATACCAAATTCCCAATGAGAGGTTAACCTCAAGCTGACATAAACTTAACCTTGAGGTTAACCTTACAATAAAATAATAATAAATTACCCTTTTAAGCTAGGTTATCCATAAGGTGGATTAACGGTTTAACCAATACCACTAAGATTGAAATATGAAAGGGGCCTATAGGCTTACATGAACATGTCCATAAGCTTACATATAGATGCCCGTAGGTTTACATAGAAAGATGCCCGTAGTCTTACATATAGAATGCCCATAGGCTTACATATAGAATGCCTATAGGCTTACATTAAGATGCTCAAAGTCTTACATAGCACTTTCCCATAGGTTTACATCAAGAGAACCTATAGGTACTTCATCACGGTTGGCCTTGGCTTAATGAGGTCAGATTACAAATATTTCAACATTTCATAAGTTATTATGTGTGATCCAAACTATTAGGGTTCCTTGTGATGAACATTAGACAATGTGTAAATGGGTTGGATATGGTAGTCTGTGTATGGGACCTTTTGTTAACATCTTAAGAAGATCAAAGGATATTGTGGCTCACTTTGTTAGGAGTTATTACATCATAGCCCATGTGAAGTGGCAAGTGGTATAACCACCCCTCACAAGGTATATGCATGTAGTATAGGACATAGGTAGTTGCAAGTTTGGTTAAGAGTTTGTTATGCCTAAAATAGGCATTCTATGTATTGAAACACCTATCACTTCATAATGCAAAGAATCAAAGCATTGAGTTCTAACATGTGGTATTAGAATAGGTAGAAGAAAGAAAAATTCTCCTTTTGATCCTCTTTTAGCTTTGACATAGAGAAGCCTCAAAGAGCACTTTGTTTGAGAAAAAGGTTTCAAGGGTGGAACAACTCTATTGAAGATTGATTAAAGAAAACCTCAAAAGAGAGGTAATCACCTTCGTGAAGCAAAATTCCACAGTAGATTCAAAGGTCTTAGGGTGAAAAATCCTTGCCAAAGACCAGAAAGGCAAAAGCCTTCAAGCATTAAAAAGGGTCTCAATCCCTTCTAAGACCAATAAGGTCATAAGCCTACAAGTAACAACAAGGCCAATTTCAACAAGAAAGAAAAGGGGTCATAAGTTTCCCCTAAAGAATTACCATTTCAAAAGGCATTAAGGAAGCCATAGAAGCTCCTTAAAAATTACAAGAAGTTAAGGAAGTCATAGAAGCTCCTTAAAATTACAAGAAGACTTAGGAAGCCATTGAAGCTTCACAAAATAATTAAAAGAAATTTTAAAGCACCGAATCAAAGAGCATTGAGAGCTCACAAAGCATAGAGAAAATCTCCAAGGTCAAAGGTGAAGGATAAAATTCCTGCCAAGTAGTTGCAAACACATTATTTGATGCAATAAAAGGTTATTGAAACCTTTCCAAATTGCAAGGAGCTCACTAAAGGCAAAGAGAAGAAGCATTGTAGAAAGATTTTTCTCTCAAAAGACAAACATATACAAACAAAGTACAATTCGAAAAGTAACTTTGGAAAAAGGCATTCAATCCAAAGAGATCAACAAAAGCTTGGAACAGGATAGGAGAATCTTGAACAAAAGGCTTACAAAGGTGAAAGAGCATAAGCCATCAACCAACTAGAAAAAAATTGTTTCAAGGCATTAATGTGAATGTTCCAAATGGAATGACTATTGATTGAATAAGAAAAGTGGATGTTGCATGTACAAAGGAAACATCCAAAGCTAAATAATCAAAATTAGAAAAATCGTGAGTTGCATGAGAAACTAAAGTCCAAGATGTCAAAGACTTCAAGAAACAGCTAAGAAGCAGAAGGAACCTATGAATGTTCATTTGAACGACAAATCACAAGCATCACATTTCTTAAAAATAGATAAGCATTCAAGGAAAGAACCTCGTGTGACTACAATCGATAAAAGGCATGATACCGTTTGACAAGAGAAGAGATTGCATGTCGAACCTCAAAGCATTCGAAGAAGTTCCAAGCGAAAAATCTCAAAGGAATAGTAGAAGTTCAAATCAACAACACAAGTCTTGGCAACAATTGCACTAGCAAAGGATTTGGGAAAAGAGTCCAGAAAGTTTCATTCAAAGGAGATTCTAGATTGAAGAAGCAAAAGCTTCAAATGAAAGTCAAGGACGACTTAGGTGTAGAACCAAAACACAAAAGGTATCTAAGCATAATAAAAAGAACCCTGCAAGCCCTGGAACAAAGAGCAGCCTCATTTGCACAAGAAGTGCATCACAAATCAGGAAAAGTTGAAAGTTACAAAGAAAGCTCACAAAAATAAGAGCCTGGACGCTCACTCGAAAGTCACCTGGACAGTGCTTACCCGAACGTCAAAGGAAGTCATTTGGATGCTCACCTGGAAGTCACCCGAACAATGCTCAACTGGGCGTCAAAGGAAGTCATCCAGATGCTCACCCGGATGTCACTCGATAATGCTCACCTAAACAACGCTCTCCGAAACGTTGCATAAGCCTTTGGATTCGAAAAAACGTAGTACAAAAAAAGGAGAACGACCTGCGTTCTTAGGACAAAAAAAGTGATGCGTGCAAATTATTCGCCTCACAAAAGTGATGCATAAACATTTCCTCTCAAAGCCAAAAAAAACTAGCATAAAGGTTTTCGAGCACAAATTGTATATAGCCCAAAAGAAGGAAAGGAAGCACAACAATATAAAGTCGAAGCATTTTAAAAAGAGCAAACGTCTAGAAGTCAAGAGGCCTTGAAAATTCAAAATCCCACATTAATAGTAGAAAGAAAGAAAAGATACTTATATTATAAGTGGATGGTCACTTTAATTAAAAGCAAAATAAAAGATATTTATATTTTTTGGAAAAAGAAAATTCCAAGTGAAAAAGAAGAAAAATATTTCATCTCTTTTTGCTCAGCGAGACACTTTTCTCACAATTTGAATAGTAATGAAAACACGAGTATAGGTCTATATATTGTAGACAGCAAATTGATACGTCCTTAATTGCTGGATCAATTTTGCTATTATGTGTTATTTTGTAAATGTACGCAAAGTGTTTGACGAAATGTGTGTGCATATATTTAATAATGTTGTAAAGTGCAATTTAATATTGTACGTAATAATAAAGTCACATAAGTCAATTATGTCGGCCAAATTAGAGTTATAAGCTATTTCGTCCTGTAGTGGAAATGAAATGCAAATGCAAAGCAAATGCATATGAAATGTAATTTGAGGGTAGTTACAAGGTAGTTGGAGGATATAACTACTTTTGGGTGTATAAATAAGTCCCTCCTCATGCATTGAAGTGGCTCCAGATTGGTACGTGTGAGGATTGATGTCTATGTGCAGGTTGATGCAGTCCAATATTGTATGCAGCCATGGAGATTATTCAGCCTAGGGTTTGCAAGTGTAGATTGTAATGCTGAAATTGTAATGCTGTATCATAAATGCCATTGTTAATATAAAACTGCTGTAATTAATGTTATCTGCTATTTCTGTCATTGCTGCTGTTATTAGTGTTGTTGCAGGTTTTTTGTGCATTATTATTGCTATACTACAATGATTGTAGATCTGTAGAACTATTAAGTGGAAATGGAACTGTTTGTGAGCATGTAAAAATTCCGTTTTACATTCTGGCGCCGTTGCGATTACGAAGTTGGGTCCAAATTGGTGACATAGGGTTTGAAGAAGTAAAACTCTTGGGGAAGATGTGCACGAAAACAATGGAGTACAACCAAAGATGGAGGTGAAGACGTACCAAATTTTTTGTTTGCAGATTAAGGACGTGCACACCAACAGGATGAAAAAAATGCCAATGAAGATTTTGCAGATTACGCAGACGTCTGCAGCACCAGTCTGGACGTCTATAGCCTGAACATTTGCAGTCCAGACGTCTGCAGCAGAGAATAGGTAGAACAGTTGGTTGTTTGGAAGATGAGGATCCAAGAGCAGATTAAGAGAGAGGGCAAACATTGCTGATAGAAACGGGTACAAGGACCACCAAGAGTCAAGGAAAAAGTTGATGTAGAAACTGTGCGAGGATATGGTGAGTGGATGGTAACACCTGAACAAGCGGCAGGAAGGTTGCAGAGAAGTGCAAAGGACAGGAGTCAGGCACTAGAGCAACAACGCGCGAGGTCTCAGGAAGGAAGACCAGGGCCACACCCAACATTCCAGCAATGGATAACATAGCCACTAAAGCATTGGAGAATTTGCCGCATGGTGTGGAAAGTAATTGGGCAGAACAATGAAGCAGATTGGAGGAGGTGGTTTCCTGCAACGTTTCGAGAATCTGCAATAGACTGGTACATATACTTACCACAAGCTAAGTTCCAGACATGGGAAGAGTTGTGTGATGCATTTGTGGAAGAATTCCGATCATATGATATTGATGAATATTATAGCATACAAGGAGAGAAGGAACCTGTTTGTTATTACAATTGAAGGGTGAGTAGGTTGTTTGACCATGTCAAGACCACTCAGAGGAATCAAAGATTATATGGTTCATAGATGGACTTCTCCCTATGTATGAAAGAAAGATGAAGGCATTTCCTCCAAGATTATACCAAGAGGCTTTGGATTATGCCTTGACTTGGGAAAGAGATGCAAAAAGCTCACCAAGGAAGAAGACTCGGACAACTAGAGAATGCAGTCAGATGGCGACGAAGGAGATGTCTGAGGTGCAGACGTCTGAGCAAGAGCCGTCTGAGAAAAAGACGTCTAGGTACAACCATCTGAGAAAGAGACGTTTGAAGTGCAAACGTCTGAGCAAGAGTTGTTTGACGTGGAGATGTCTGAGGTGCAGACGTCTGAGCAAGAACTGGTTGAGGTAGAAAAGTCTGAAGTGCATATGTCTGAGGAGGATCCGTCTAAGGTGGAGACATTTGAGGTGGAGAGGTCTGAAGTGCATCTGCAGGAGGAAGATCCGTCTGAGGCACAACTATCTAAAAAGGAGTCGTTTGAAGGATACACATCTGAAACCTACTCGTCTGGCAAGTACCCGTTTGGCAATTACACGTCTGAGGTAGTTAGACGTCTGACAAGTTACCCGTCTGAGGAACCTACACGTCTGGAAGTCTACCCGTTCGAGACGTCTACCCTATTGTCCTAGACGTCTACCATGTTGGTCTAGACGTCTACCCTGTCAGCCTAGACGTCTACTTGTTTGTCCTAGACGTCTACAACCTAGACGTCTACCTTATTGTCCTAGATGTCTATGGCCTAGACGTCTACCATGTTGTCCTAGATGTCTACCCTATCAGCCTAGACATCTATTTGTTTTTCCTAGATGTCTACAGCCTAGACGTCTACCCTATTGTCCTAGACGTCTACCATGTTGTCCTAGACGTCTACCCTGTCATCCCAGATGTCTACTTGTTTGTCCTAGATGTCTACAGCCTAGATGTCTACCCTATCGTCCTAGACGTCTACCCTATCGCCCTAGACATCTACCTCATCGTCCTAGACATCTACTGTATAGACGTCTTCCCTGTCACCCTAGACGTCTACCTCATCATCCTAGACCTCTACTGTTTAGACGTCTACCCTGTCGCCCTAGACGTCTACCTCATCATCCTAGACGTCAACTGTTTAGACGTCTACCCTATCGTCCTAGACGTCTACTTGTTTGTCCTAGACGTCTACAGCCTAGACGTCTACCCTATTGTCCTAGACGTCTACCCTGTCGCCCTAGACGTCTACCTCATCGTCCTAGACGTCTACCTTGTCCTAGATGTCTGTTGTCCAACTCGTCGGGTTCATACACGTCGATTGGCAACCCGTCTAAGTTCATACCTAGCCAAATCCGTCAGAGACTAAGCCGTCGGGGATCGTCATAAGAAATGTTGCCATTTGAGGTAGATCAGTTAGAGCAGTCACCGTCAGAATTACAATCCGACAAGGGAGATGTCTATCAGAGGTTGATAAGAAGCCAGTTGGATCATGAAAGTAGTGAATTAGAGCTGAGAAGGAGAACGCAGGGGCGCTGCCCTCGACCCCGCAAGGGATGCTATCCCTTGACCCTACAAGGGGGCTCCCGCCCCTTGACCCCCGACATAGATGGCGGCGGGTATTGCCGGTCATGTTCATGATGTTGATGATATTGCTCATGCTGATGATATGGCTAACTACTCAAAGTGAAGTGCCTATTCAGAGAATGTTGATCATGCTGATAATATGGCTAACTACTCAAAGTGAAGTGCCTATTCAGAGAATGCTGATCATGCTGATGTTACAATTGCTTGCAGCAGAAGAAGTGCACAATCAGAGAATAAGGTGTTGTGAGCAGTTTCAAGTGAAGTCTGTGGCAATAGATGTATGGAACAGGAGAAAGAGGAAGGAGCGTGACAAGAGATCCTGTTACATTATTCAGTACTTCTATTCCCAGTGTTTAGCTCATGTCGTTGAGGACAACGACTAGTTTAGAGGAGGGGATAGATGTAGACAGGCAAATTGATACATCCTTAATTGCTGGATCAGTTTTTCTATTATGTGTTATTTTGTAAATGTACGCAAAGTGTTTGACGAAATGTGCGTGCATATATTTAATAATGTTGTAAAGTGCAATTTAATATTGTGCATAATAATAAAGTCACATAAGTCAATTATGTCGGCCAAATTAGAGTTATAAGCTATTTCGTCCTGTAGTGGAAATGAAATGCAAATGCAAAGCAAATGCATATGAAATGTAATTTGAGGGTAGTTACAAGGTAGTTGGAGGACATAACTACTTTTGGGTGTATAAATAAGCCCCCCTCATTCATTGAAGTTGCTCCAGATTGGTACGTGTGAGGATTGATGTCTATGTGCAGGTTGATGCAGTCCAATATTGTATGCAGCCATGGAGATTATTCAGCCTAGGGTTTGCAAGTGCAGATTGTAATGCTGAAACTGTAATGTTGTATCATAAATGCCATTGTTAATATAAAATTGCTGTAATTACTGTTATCTGCTATTTCTATCATTGCTGCTGTTATTAGTGTTGTTGCAGGTTTTCTGTGCATTATTATTGCTATACTACAATGATTGCAGATTTGTAGAACTATTAAGTGGAAATGGAACTGTTTGTGAGCATGTGAAATTTCATTTCTACATATATACTTGCCAAAAAGCATTTTTCAAGGTTTTTTCAATGAAAGAAAATATTAAAATCTTGTGAAAGTTTACCATGGCTAGTGGAGCACCAAAGTTCTTGTTGCCTGATTCCCAACTACTAAGGGAGAATAATTACACTACTTGGAAAACCAAACTCAGTTACAACTTGTTTGAGAAGTATGGCAAGTAGTAGACAGGACCATTACTTGTCCTGAAGAAGCAAATGAAGACCAAATAAAGTTCGACAAGGCAGACAAAAAGGTAAGATTAATCATCATGTTCAGAGTAGCAAATGAAGTCCAAACATACATTCGGGATTCAACCACGGCCAAAGATGCATGGGAGAAGCTAAAAATAGTCTTTGAAGCAAAGAATTAAAATCAAATTCTATTCCTCTAGAGCTAGCTCCATTGTTTGAAGATGAAGAGTGGAGAGAAATTGGAATCATTCATGAGGAGAATAGCTGAGTTGCGAGCATCATTGCAAGCATTAGGAGAAAAGGTATCTGATGAAACTATAGTTCCAATTATTTTGAGATCTCTTCCATCAAAGTACAATGTTTTTGTGACAACATTAAATATCACTAAAAAAAACACCAAGTTTTGAAAAGCTGGTGAACCTACTTCAAAAAGTAGAGGCGTCACATATAGCAGATGAAGAAAAACAATTACTTCTTACAAATAAAATGAGGAAGCAGCCATTCAAACGATGTGTAAGACCTCCACAACGCTTCCAACAAAGAAACAATTTTCAAATATATCATAATCATAGAAATGATTCTCAAAGAAATACATTTCATGCACAAAAGATGTGTGAACATTGTGGTAGAAATGGTCATACGATGAAGGAATGTTGGCATAATCCATTTAAAAATGGATCTTCTTCATGAGAGATGAACCAACAACAAGACAGGTCATCATTAGACAAGTAGAATAAAAATTGGAGATAGGCGCAACAAAATAACACTGCTGAAGAAAATCAAGTTAAAGAAGAAGAAGAAAAAGATCAATAAGAAGAAATTGATATCCCTAGTTGCATGGTACCAATTTTCTTGACTTGAGTCATACCAAACACTATTATATTTTTAGAATTATCTGCTATACCTTTGTGAGATACCAGATGCCCTTGAAACTAAATTTCACAGGTGCATTATTCATGTACCATTAAGCCTATCATACATGCATTTCATCATTGAAAGCTTACACACTGCTTACTTAAAAATTGCCAGCTATCTATACCTCCCTTTAAGTCCTTGAAATATATTTTAAAATTTGTCTAAATGCCTTGCCACAATCAGGTACTGGTGCGAAGAAGTGCACGGCTGGCGAATTTAAGATCACGGGAGGCGACAGAGATCTCCCACCCGGACGTAGAGAGAGTCTGGAATCCTGAGGAGGAAGAGAGTACGAACATAGGAATATTGTCGGTGACTGTAGAAGACGAAGAGCAAATAGCGGAAGAAGTGCCCATCATTGAGGAAAGGACGGTGACACCCGAACCAGCGGGAGACGGTTGGCAAGAGGATACTGAAGGAGAAGACCTTGTATCTGAGCAACCACGCGAGGGTTCGTGGGGTGGGCGACCGGAACCAAGATTGGTATATTCGCGAAGGAGATCGCGGAATAGAGACCAATTGGAGTTGGGCAGAACGTTATTTGGATATAACTTTGCACCATCAACAATTAGACAGACAACCAAATCGAACAACACAACCATCAACATCGAGTAATCCGGGACAAAACACAAATCAAATGGCAAGTATTGGTAGTAAGACAGTACAACAGAAGTGCCCGCCTTTTTCAGGCGAGGGAAAAGAAGACCCGTCAAGACACGTGGGAACTTGCATAACCATTTGGGGAGCAAATGGAGTCACGCAGGATACAGAATGGCTGCAACTGTTTCCAGCCACACTGCGTGGCATGGCGATTGACTGGTATTTGAAAAAGCAGAGTACACAGGCCTTTGTGCGATGGGAAGACTTGAGAAAAGCATTCATCGAAGAATTCCGACCATTAAGAGACGATACGGACATCATCACGGAACTATGTATAACAAAACAGAAACCCGATGAGGATGTCAAGAGTTACAATAGACGACTGAAACAGTTAACTGATAAAATGGAAATGCCACCTGCCGATGGCATGGTGAAACGCTGGTTTCTGGATGGATTACTGGCAAAATACAGGAAAAAGATGAAGGCAGTACCTTCCTCAACATATGAAGAAGCACTGGAGAAAGCAAAGAATTTCGAAAGCGAGAGTAAGCAGACGACTGCGGGGATTGGAGCACATATGAAGCATAATGAAGATTCCGACAGTGATGAAGAAGACAAAGTACAGAGCACAATCCACTCCTTTAAAAGGGAATTTGATAAAATTTTGAAAGAAGTCAAAGGGGATACTCGCAAAGACCGAAAAGAAATCTGGTGCTCGGACTGCAAGACGGAAGGACATACAAACGTCAACTGCCCGAAGACGGCATATTGTAACATCTGTGATATTGCAGGACATTCCATCACAGACTGCCCATTCAACTTGAAAAGTAAACGGCATCAGACTATGACCATACAACAAGAAGAGCAGCCGAATGCAACAAGGAATGGACAAGGAGCTACAAGCGGGGGCTACCGAAATAATCGTAGAGGCGGCAGACAAGGAGGTCAGAGTCGACTGCAGTATGACTCTGACGGCCGACCTATCATTCAATGTCGGAATTGTCAAGAATGGGGACATTTTGCGAAGAACTGTTCAAAACCCCAGAATGCAAAAAGCAACAATACCAGTAACACCACACAAATGTGTAAGTGGTGTGGGCCAGGAAACCATACGGAGGCAAATTGCCCGAATAAAGCAAGTTCCAGTGGGACTCAGAATGTCAATTTGATTGGCATTGGGGAAGTGAGCCCAGTAACGGAGGAGAAGAAGGAGGTGTTGGCTGTGACAAGGGCACAAGCCAAAAAGATAGAGCAATACCCAAATCCTGCCCAAGAGAAGGAGCGGTGGCAGGAAGCCCAAGAATTGATTCAGACAGAACTAGAGAAAGAAAAGCAGAATCGACTAGTTCTGGAGAAAGTATTGAAGAGACCGGAGACGAGTAAGAAGGCATCGGTCGAAGGGTTGGTAGCACAGGTACTGAACACAACGGTAGAGGTGAAGGTGGCGAACCTGTTCACCATAGTACCTGAGCTGTATGCTACGATCGGCGAAGTCATCAAGAGGAAGGATGAACCGCGACAGGTAGCAGCAATCAAACAAGAGCAATTCATAGACCCCACAATTCTAATGATAGAAGCAGGAAGGAGACCTGCTATGGTCCATATGGAGATTTTGGACCATAAACTAAGTCAAGTAATTGTGGACGGAGGATCTAGCGTGAACGTGATGCCGGAAAAGACATGGCGGACTATTGGGCAACCCGCCTTGCGATCTCCGAATTTCAAGTTGTATGGTGCTGATCAATACGGCATCGAAACAATTGGCGTTCTGATGAACCAAAAAATACGCATAGCAGAGCAGGACTTTGTCCTTGATTTTGTAATTATAGCTATGCAGAAGCCCGCATATGATGCATTGCTAGGACGCGGATGGTTGAGAACTGCGAAAGTCAACCATAACTGGGAGAAAGAGCGTCTATCCTTTAAACAGGGGCAGCACAAGTATGTGATCAATCTGAAGAATCAGACAGTGAGTCAGGACATCGCAACTTCAGACGACTCAGAATCTTCGTTATCCGAAAGCGAAATGGGGTATGAACCGGATGAAGGAGTGCTGCACTTGGAGGAATGTACAGAGGATGAGCAAGACCAGGATAAGGGTCTACTCCATTGGCAGATGGAGGATTATGAGGTATTCGCTCCGCAATGCCTATGCATCACTACAGAAGGTGAAACGCGGGAAGATAAAAAGAGAGAAACTGAAGAGGGAAACAGTAACAAAAGACAGACATCAGCAGAAAAGGATAAAGAGAGAGAGAAGTGGGTGTTTCCCAAAAACTTTGCAGAGTATACAATGGGGGAAGCAGCTATTGATGTTAAGCCAGCCCACCCCATTGAGGTATTAAAAGCCGGGAGAGACCCTGAATCGATCAAGTATGAAGGACCAAAAATGATTCAAGTAAACCTAGGAGAGGAAGATGAGAATAAGATGATTAAGTGTGGGGATGATTGGGATCCAGTGCTGAAGGCAGCTGCAATTAAGATCTTTATGAAGTATAAAGATGTTTTTGCCTGGACATATAAGGACCTAAAGGGAGTTCCACCCGAACTATGTGTACACAAGATTACGCTGATTGATGGAGCTCGACCTGTTAGGAGGCGACCATACAGGATGAACCCCAAATACGCAGCTCGGGTGAACACGGAGATTGCGAAGATGCTGGATGCAGGCATAATTTTTAAAGTTACAACAAGCGAATGGGTGTCTCCCATCGTAATCACGCTCAAACGGGAAGCAGACAAAATCAGAATCTGCGTGGATTTCAGAAGTTTGAACGCCGTAACTATTAAGGACCCCTTCCCAATCCCATTCACAGACTCCATTCTAGAAGAGGTAGCGAGGCCACGAGATATATTCATTTTTGGATGGATTCTCGGGGTACAACCAAATCAGCATTGCGGAGGAGGATAAGCTAAAGACAACCTTTGTGGTGGAGAACGGGATATACGCTTACAACCGAATGTCGTTTGGACTGTGCAATGCACCAGCCACCTTCCAGAGAATCATCTTATACATATTCGACAAGATGGCTACAGGCAACTTCAAAGCTTTTTTGGATGATTGGTCACTCTATGGCCGGACGCAAGAACACTTAAAGGCATTAGAAGAGTGTATGGGACTATGCAGGAACGCCCGCATATCACTGAATCCAGATAAGTGCGTCCTGATGGTGCCTTACGGAAAACTGTTAGGGCATATAGTGTGCCAACAGGGTTTGAAACCCGACCCGGACAAAATTCGGGTAGTACTGCTGATGGAGGAGCCACATGATGTGAGCTCAGTAAAGACCTTTTTGGGAACAGTGGGGTACTACAGGAGGTTCATCCGGAACTATGCTCTCATGTCACACCCATTGGATGCTCTTACACGGAGGGGTGTCCCGTTTAGATGGACAGAAGAACACCAAGAAGCATTTGAGGGATTGAAAGGACATTTGGTGAAGGCACCAATCCTAGTTTTTCCAGACTGGGAAAGGGAGTTTCATGTACATGTCGACGCCTCAAACTTTGCAATAGGATGTGCCTTGGCTCAGGAGGGCCAATTTGGGTTAGATCAGCCCATATATTTCGCAAGTCGGCTACTGTCAAGAGCCGAGAAAAACTACAGTACAACAGAGAGGGAAGCATTGGGAATGGTGTATGCAGTGCAAAAGTTTAGACACTATTTACTGGCTAACCCGTTTGCTTTCTATGTGGATCATCAGGCCCTGTTATACTTAATAAACAAGCCAACAATATACGGACGAGTAAGTCGATGGCTCGTCACCTTGCAGGAGTTCGTGTTTCGGATAGTTGTCAGACCAGGAAAGAAGCACGTAATAGCCGATCAGTTATCAAGGATACACTCCGGTGAACCTGCAAAAGGAGGAATACCTGACGAATTCCCCGATGCGCAATTATTTGCGATCAGTACCATACCGGCATGGTACAAACACATAGGGGAATACCTATCGACAGGAGAGCTGCCGAAAGAAATGACGACGACAGAACAAAGAAAAGTGATTGCAAAGTCAGCACCCTTCACCTTGATTGCAGGATTGCTTTACAAGATGGGGGAGGATCAGATTCTGCGAAGATGCATAATGGAGGACGAAGTTCAACAGACCCTGAAGGAGACACATGAGGGATTGGCAGGAGGACACATGGGACCAGATGCAACAGCAAGGAAAGTGTTGTTGGCAGGTCTATGGTGGCCCACCCTCTATCACGATGCGACAACTTTTGTCAAGGCATGTGATACGTGTCAAAGAACGGGGAAGCCATTGAAGAGGGACTTCATGCCTTTGCATCCGACACAACCTCAGGAACTCTTCGAGAGATGGGGGTTGGATTTTGTAGGTCCATTACGGACAAGTCGCAGAAGAAAATGCAGATATATTGTAGTCGCTACAGAATACCTCACGAAATGGGTGGAAGCTAGAGCCCTACCTGACAACTCGGCAAGAAGCACGACTCGTTTCTTGTACGAACAAGTAATCACCAGATTTGGGATACCCCTTCATCTGACAAGTGACAGAGGAGGCCATTTCGTGAACGAGATTATTCAGAACTTAACGAAGGAATTCAAGATTTTTCATTCCTTGTCCAGCCCGTATTACCCAAGGGCGAACGGGCAAGCAGAGGCAACTAACAAAATCTTGGTTTCTATCATGTACAAGACATGCGGCGTGGAAGGAGCCGACTGGGAGGAACGGTTACCAGCAATACTGTGGGCATACAGGACTACTTTCAAACCAACAACGAACCATACACCCTTTCAGCTAATGTACGGGCAAGAAGCAGTGGTACCGGTAGAGTTTTTGGTACCAAGCCTGAGGGTAGCAGTCGACAACCGACTAAGCGAAGAAGAGAGCGTCGGGGAGCGGCTGACAACATTGGTTCGACTAGGGGAGAAAAGGGTCATGGCACAATGGGCAACGGAGATATCGCAGAAAAGGAGAAAATTTTGGCATGACAAGCATCTTCGGAAGATGGACCTAAAAGCTGGTGAATTGGTCCTCAAATATAATGGAAAAAGAGAGATCAAACCTGGGAAATTGAAAACCTTATGGCTTGGACCCTTCCAAGTGGAAGAGGTATTGGAGAACGGGGCAGTCAGATTGAGGAAACTGGACGGAACAGTCTGCCCCGAAGCAATAAACGGTTCTAAACTAAAACTATACAGGCCCCATGTTCAGATAAACATGATTGGTTTAGAACAATCAGAGGGAAATCCCGGAACCAGGAGAGATGAATCAAATCCAGGTACCCAAACTCCAGACAATGACGAGCAGAGTGATGTTGTTCGGGAGGAGGGAAGTCATAACCTGGAATGGCTATTTGGAACCGAAGAAGGACCGATAACCGGAAGAGGTGAACAACAACAATTACAACAACCCGCTCCGAATAGCGAAGAGGAACAACTTCAGGTACCAGCAGAAGTTGTCCTACAAATTCCGGGAGAAGGACGGAACGAAGAGGGCGCGAGAATTCTGCAACAAATGCAGTTGGAAACTCAGAGATTGCACGAAGAGTATGAAACTCTGAGACAGTACAATAGCCAGTTGCGAGAGCAAGTCATCCAGGAGTTGGAGACCACTATGGAGAGAATTGAAGAACGTCAGGAGGTACGCAGAGATGAATGGGCGGAACAGGAGGATGAAGAACGAAGGACTGAATCGGGCAATTCCCCAGCAAGTAGTCTATTTTCCTTAACCAATGCAGACCAAGGGGAGAGGGTGAGAGAGAAGACAGTAGCATCAGACGACCAGTCCATGAGTTCATCCTCAGCCACATTAAGGATAAGACTGAACTCGGAAGATTCAGCAAACTCAGACGATGCACAAATCGCAAGATCTGAAGAACAAGTGGAATTACCTGAAAGACCGAGGGTCTGGGAAGTAGGACAGAGTTCAACTGCCAATTACAGAATAACAAGAGAAGAGATGGCAGCAATCAATTGGAAGGATGTCCAGGTAGCAACAGAGGGAACAAGAAAAAGAGGTTGGCAGGATAAATCAAGTAGTGATGAAAATCAACTTGATCCCGACATTCCCCAAGTAAGTCCCCAAAGAAGCCCACGACACCTGACTCATGATCAACAGACAAGAGTACGGTTTGCAGATGAAACACAGGTGATCGGGAGTGGAAGTTCTTCAGAAGGACTGAACATTGCTAACACAAGTACAGATGAAACAGCAGAATTGTCAGTACCTCGACGATTCAGAACTCCATATTCCGCAGCCATGCAGCATCCTACTGACCGCGAAGAAGTAGCCCGATACAGGCTAGCAGAATTGGACCTCAGGCGACACAGGAGGGAAGTGAGAAGGCTGGAACGTCGAGTCCACGAGACTTCCAATTGGCCCATATCTGCATATGAAAACGCGAACAATTCAAGTACTGACTCAGAATTTTCAGAACAATATCAGGTAGCCTTAGCACAATGTGCACCTCAGCGGCGCTTCGAGGAAGCCAGGTGGCGAAGGAGATTGCTAAGAGCGGACCGAAGGTTGCGAATTCTGCATAACGTAACCCCAGAAAACCAACGCCAAGAAGGGAGTTCTCGGGCCGAACTCATTAATCAAGGCCGAAATAGAGGTATTTTGAGGAATCCGGAGGGTTCATCAGAGCCACTCGGTGACCAAGACTTACCTGACCAAGGGAGGAGTGTGGTTAACCTCCGTCCCGGTAACCAGAGTGGGAGAAATTCAACTCAGGATACCCCTAGGTCGACCAGACCACTTGCTGAACCGCAAGGTCCAGCAGTGGGCATGGCCACAGTTAACCCATCACTACGTGCTCCTGAGGTTAGTCCTATGGGCCAACCTCAGCGAGCTCGTAGGAACCGAAGACGTCGTCAGGAACGACAGAGGGACCGACCGAATCTCGGGCAGTTGGGAGTACGACAGCCCTACAATAGGGAGATTCGATCGGAAAGAGGCCGAGGCCACAGGAACCAGGTTCGAGGGAGGAGAGGAACCTGGAATGGGCATATTAATCCGGAACGAAGAAATCAAGTAAGAGTTGTTGAGCAACCGCAGAATGGCGAAATCCGAGGAAGAGGCAGAAGAGCCAGAAGAAATAACCGAAATCGGAGACAGTCGGGACCCCAACAGCCTGACCACAACATACTTGATCGACCTGAACAGAGAAGGGAAATGTTTCATTACTTGGATGATTGTGTAATCATCCGGCGCCATGACGGAAGCACGGAACGGATTCCATGGCAGAGACATCCGGATCCCCCAACAGTAGTACTGGCACATCAAAGCACTGTGAGTAGACCCCTGGAGGATGTAATTGAAGAATTTGATCCAAATACCGACAGTCCAGATGAAAGAGAAATCCGTCTGGTAGAGGATTGGATGGAGCAAATACGGGTGGCGGCAGAAAGAAGCCGGCAGAACACGGGACGTCAAGGAAGTAGGCACCAGTTACCAGAACAAGGAGCCAGACAACAACCGGAAGCAGAGCAGCCGGACTGGCGAATTGTACCAAGGAATAGAGTTAGACGTCCGGAGCAACCTCAGCCCGAAACCAGCCACAGACAAAGTAATCGTCGGAGACGACAAGAGTCGGATGAAGCAGAAACAGGGGGTGATGACGGTTTTAGCAGTTTCGACAGTCGAAGCCGTCATAGCAGGAATGAGATGCCAGATATCTTCGAAATCCGCATCGGCATGGCTGTGCGGTTTAGTCGGAGATATTAAAATAATAAAAAAAAAAAATAGGAAAAGGACAAAACAACACCCCTAGACGTCTAAAATCCAGACGTCTAGCTAGGTGGCGCGCATAGAGGAAACGGTTGCTAGGTGGCGGTTGGGGAAACCGTTATGGCATGCACAAGAGGCTATAAAAAGAGGCTAAGCATCCATTTTTCACCATTCCAAACAGTTGCAGGTAGAGGAGAAGGCAAGGAGCACGGTTGGCAGGAGAGGAAGCAGCCGAGAGGGTGGTGAAGATAGCGCGCCACAGCAGACGTCTGGGGCAAAGCAGACGTCTAGCCCAGGAGGATTGTCGTCAGACGGGCTAGGCAAGCAGACGTCTGAGCAGACGTCTAGGGCATAGCAGACGTCTAGTCCAGGAGGACGCGTCGGGAAACGACGTTGGGCAAGAGTAGAGGGAGGAGGGGGAAGAGTAGACGTGGGAGGACGTGGGAGGAAGAGTAGACGTCGGGAGGGGACGTCCGGGAGAGAGTAGACGTCCAGGTAGACGTCTGAACCAGGAAGCAGACGTCCAAACTAAAATTGCAGACGTCTGGCATCCTGGTAAGGCAAACGTCTAGCAAATTCTTAGACGTCTGGCTGGAAAGGACAGACGGCTAGGAAGGCAGCTGAGCAGTTGGAGCGGGAAAGATGAGTCACAGACCTGGCAAGGCTCCAAGTCAGGCAGAATCAGAAACAGAGTCCGTGTCGGCAAAGAGGCTGCGACATCACCTGGAGCACGAGGTGCGTGGACAAGTGGAGAACCCAGGGCAGACGAGAATGCGGAGGGAGGCAGCAGAATTGGCTAGCAAAAGGAGCAAGGAAGTCCAGCAAGGTGGAAAAGCACCAATTCCCGCCACAGAGATTACATGGACTTGTCCGACGGGTGATTTTTGCCGGCAATGGTGGGCAGAGGCAACTTATGATAACCCTGTCAAGGGAAGACTTAAGGAGGCAGGAGTACATTTTATACTACAAGTCCCGAACTTTGATAAAGAGTTCTTTAAGGGTTATCTGATTCAAATGTTGGAGAACTACGATGAGGACAACTGCAGGAGTTATGTGCGCATAGGAGATAAGGTGGTGACAGTGGACTTCTCTCCCGAGTCATTTCAGCGCGTATTCGGACTACCCAGGAAGGGTAAGCCAGTGGTGAACGAAAGGGTAGACCCCAAGAAGACGCCAGAATTGATTATGAGCGTCACTACTCTGGCCAGGGCAGAAGTGGATACGATGCTTAACACCCATGGTGGAAGAGGCATCAAACAGACGCAGTTGAGACATACTGGGCTAGAAGTGATAATGAACATCATTATGGCCAGATTATCAAGGGAACAGAGGAGTTCAGATTTGCCCATATGGCTGATTCCGTACTTGCAGGGAATAGATAAAGGAGTTGCTTATGATTGGGCACAACATCTGTCGCTCCGCATCCAGGCATTCCTGTCAAGAGTAACGAAGAATTTCTCCATGGCATTTCATGCCATTGGGCTGATTTTGGACGCAGCCACGAGAGCAGGAGTACGGATTCCCGACTTTGGACCGGAGAAGAAAATTCCGGAATTAGCCCCAAGTGTCTTGCGGTGGATGGATGCACAACCACTGGCAAAGAGGACTACACCAACGAAGAAGGTGAAAGTGAAGCAGATATGTCATAAACCACCGAGGCAGGAGAAGACGGTGACTGCTTCAGAAGGGGAGGATACCCAATGGCTAGGAAAGCAAACAGCCACAGAACAGACAGTTACCCAGTCACCAGAAATAGTACAAAGGAAGAAGAAGAAGGGACGGTTTGATGAGCCACCCCCAACTCTCTCTAAAGATGCATTGCAAACCATTCAACGGAATTTAGAGACAGCTCGCTCAATCCAAAGACAGTTAGAAACTCATCAGGGGGTGGAGATGGATCTCAACATCCCTTCAGCCCTTCACAATCCGGCAGCGGGATCCAGTACAGCGGTCCACATTGGACCCACAGAGTATTTTGCGGAAGCGGCATTCCAGGTTGGTGCCAGCTCACCAAAGCCAGTTGGGGACTCACTGGTTAGACCAACTGCATTTGCGGCAACATTAGGGGCAGTATCAATTGACGAGCTATTTGCCGCAAATGAGGAAACACAATTAGGTAATCCGGGAGAGATTACCACACCTGCAGCGAAGGGAAGCCGAATCCCGGAGGAAGCAAGAACTGCAGGACACTCACGGGAAGACCCTATCCAGGTAGAGGAAAGAGAAATCTTACAAGAAGAGGTGGCTGAGATAGGGGGAGAACAACCTCCACCTAGGACCGATTCGGAGAACAGGGCAGAACCGCAGATGAGCAGTCATAAGTCAACAACATCCAAGGGAAAAGAGGCAGTACAAGAGGAAGAACAGGAGGAGGAACAACAGGACCTATGGTCTCAAGTGTTTCAGGTACGGGTACCGAATTTTATGGACCCGTCAGACAACATGGATCAGCAAGCGGTTGACTGTTTTTCACAGTTAACGGAGATTATGGATAATATACGCTTGCAGTTTGAAGCAGCGTGCATGGGCCATTGGAAGCAATGGCAAGGAATGATAGAGGGAGAGATGGAGAAATTGGTCAGTTGGGCAGCACAAGGACCATGGCGGAAGGGCATCTCAGAGATATATCAGGACATCCCATGGACTTTGTCCATTTCTGGCTTGACCACAATGGAGGGGATTGCACAATTGCCAGAGAAGACACCTACTCTCTATCTGGAGCCAGCACGAGTGTATAAGTGTGGCCATAGCAACAGGAACCCTCAGCAACCTGCAGTACCAGGAGCACAGGTGGAAGTAGCTCCTGAACTATTACCGGTGTATGCACAAATGAATTTCATTGCCCATCTATTGTGTTGGTTGGGGGAAGGTTTGAAGTGTGTACACGCAGCTAAGAAAGCAGTTGATGAAGAACTGCGAACTGCTCTGGAGACAATACAGCGGAAGGAGACGCTCCTAGATGAAGGTATGAACAGGATAGACGGCATGAGAAGGGAACTTGATAAGCTCCAGAAGACCATGGAGTACCTTGGCACGCAACTGGAAGAGAAAACTCGACAGATCTCCCAGTTGGAGGCAGATAATTCCCAGTTGACGAAGGCTAAGGAGTTACTGGTTAAGCAGACAACGGACTTAGCAGCACAGAAAAATCAGTCCGAGCTTACATGGCAGAAGAAAGAAGAAGTTTGGCAAAAGGAGCAGGCAAGCTTGAAGGAGGAACTGCAGCAGGCACGCCAAAGGGAGGCAACTCTACAGCAGCAGTTAGCACAGAGAGCACCTTCGTCTTCTGGCTCAATGTCTGAACAACGGATGAAGGAGATCTTCAGGAAGAGGGAGACTGAGTTGTTGGATGCTCTCAAACAGACAGAAGATCGTGCTAACAACCTTGGGGTGGAATGTGCTAAGTTTTATAACTATACCAACCAACTCAAGGAGGAGAGGGAGTTGTTGAAGATGCAGATGAAGGAGTATGAAGTTGTTATAGAGGTTGTCAACATTAAGAACCCAGTTCCACCTGAAGCAGAGGCAGAGACCCCACAGACCGAGCGGAGAAAGTCGCTGAGGACATCGACTTCTTCGAAGGGGAGGATAGATGTAGACGACAGTTCCAGACAGCAGAAAATGAGGAACTGACTGTGAAAATGTCCCAAGCAATTTTGAATGTATATAGCAAATGTGGATTTATGCTATTTTGTAATGCCATTTTGTATAAGGCATAGTGTTGCTTAGTTTAATCAGCCAATCAGAAGAGAAGGATTAAATGCACAAAAGGACAAAATGGCCGCTATTTGGGTTAAGGCTAGTTAAGCCAGACGTCTAGTTAGTGTAGACGTCTAAACTGTTAGTTAGACGTCTAACTAGTTGGTTGGGCAAACGGTTGGGTGGTTGGCACAGGTAGTTGGGAAACCGCTCCTGCAGCCTTTTAAATACCCCCTTACTTTTGCATTGTATCTGTAACCTTCTGGAGAGAATAAGACAGTGCTTGATCATCTTCGTGTTATGCTGTGTATGCTTGAGTGTCATTGCAGGTTGTGTTGTTATTGTCATGCAGGTTGAAGACTCTGCCTGGCAGGTTGTTTGCAGGTACTTGGAAGCAGGAGCCATGATATCAGCCGTCTGACGCCTAGACGTCTGCACCCCAGACGTCCAGTCCCAGACGTCCAGCCCCTAGACGTCTAAGTCCCAGACGTCTAGCTCCCAGACGTCCAGTCCCTAGACGTCTAGTCCCAAGACGTCTAGCCACCTGACGTCTTCCTTCCAGGCGTCTCACCCTCTGACGTCTAGTCCAAGACGTCTAGCCTTCTGGCCTCCCAGCCCCAGACGTCTGGTCCCAGCCAACTGACTGAGAGACCAGTCGGACGTCTGACCCCTCTGACGTCTGAGTTACCTTGTACCCCGAGACCTCATGCTGATTCCTTGTCTCGTCTGTTCGATCAGTTCACCTCTCGTATCAGGAATGTACTCACCCCTATCTACAGTACTGTAAACCACTCATTATTTGGGTTCAAATACAATATTTGGTGAAGTGGGTTTCAAAAGTCTGGCATCATATTGCACTGTATTTCTGTGTTTTAATTCAATAGCGACATTCTATTTAAATGTGTTAAGTGTTCATAAAAACTAGTTCAAATCAAAAAACAGAAAATCAGGAAAAAAAAAAAAAATCCAGTTTGGGGTTGGTATATTACAAGGACTAAACATAAAAGAACACTACAACAAACTTCAAGGAAGTTTGAATGATTTCATACATCTTCCCTGAATTACAGCAGTATTATTTTTTAATTGGTTATATGGGATTGAAACAGGCCCCACCCATATTACATCATGACCACATAGTGGTATTACAACAACTTGGCAATTATGCATGTATTGCTTGGCAAGATTTGAACCTGGGTTTCCTTCTTCATAGTCGAGTATTTAACCAGTTGAGCTCATGCAATTTCACGACAGGATGGAGATAGAGACTTAACATGTGTCAAATTTGAGGAAATTCTGCAAATGGTAATGCTTTGGTGAATATGTATGCTAGTTGTTCCTCTCTTCTGCAACACTACAAGTCAATCCCACCATCTTCAATCAATTCTTGTATAAAGTGATGATGAAATTCAATATGTTTAGAGCAAGGATGATAAACTAGATTCTTTGCTGACCGAATTCCACTTCGATTATCACAAAAGATGATTGTTGGATGCCTCAACCTTCTAAGCCACATTGCTTCTTGAGATGCCTTTGATAAGCTTATATACTGTGCTTCTGTGGATGAAAGGGACACTGTGGAATACTGCTTGCTACTCCATGGTATTGGACGTGAATCAATGTAAAAGATATAACCTGTAGTAGATTTTCTATCATCAATATCCCCTACATAATCTGAATCTATCTATTCCACATGTGCAAGATCTCCACCATATATGTATTCACAAGTGTAGGATCAAGTTCACCATATTTGTATTCAATCCCAATCTGATGTGCTTCGAATATACCTCAAAATTCTTTTTCCTGCCTTCCAAAGGTCTTCATGAGGAACTTCCATGTATCTAGAAACCATAGTAGAGAAACTTGGACTTTGTCTAGATTCGGCAAGGCCGATTTTTGACTCAGACTAGGCAAAAAATCTCAGCAAAACCTGGCAAAAAAAAAATGGAAGAAAATGCAATTTTTCATTGAGAAAACGTTTTTTTCATGCATATCACAATTAATTTTTTCAATGAGTTTACACAGGTTTTTATGAGGGTCCTGGTCCCCTCATACTGAGTGGGGTTTGAACCTTGGACCTCTCAAAGAGAGACCAAAGCCCTTACCGCTGCAGTAAGGTTACATCTTCAAGCATATCACAATTAATTATCATTATACAAATCCAAAATTAATATTGTAAGCGATACAACCTTAAACTACACATGAAAGTGACAAAACACACATCAATGTAACTGCTGGGTGGCTGTTAGATTCAGTCTTGGAGCATCTGCAAGTCCTTTTGTTGTCATTTAACATGCTGTTTATTTGTAATTATTTCCTCTTGATGAATATGTAGTGTTTGCTAATATTTCATATTGAGTCAAGAGTCCAGAGAGATTACTTAAGGTTGGTACATATCCCTTCTAATTTTCATCATTAGATTGCGGTTGTACTAGGGGATTCCTCCCATAGACGAATGGTTATATATGGGCTAGTAACTGCTGTTTGAAAATCCTTCAAGTTATGTTATCTCCCATTCTTTGTGGCCATACACAGGTGCAATGCTCAAACCAACACTGAATATGGTTGATGCTATTCTCTGGTAGAGTATGGATAGTATATTTATTATTATCCTTCAAAGGGTATAACTACATATCATAATTATTAGTCAACTTGTCTTCCTTAGAAAGAAACCTCAAGGACATCTTGCCCTTCTTCAAATGGCCTCTTGCTATATTACGTGCGTCTTATATATCTCACTAGGATTATGAGAGGGCCCAAACACTATATTGTTCCAATCTTTCATGTCTAATTCTTGACGCCTTTGAGTTGCCTCAAATATGGTGAATGTTTCCTGTGTTGGTTAGGATTTCGGAAGCATTTGTTTATTCCTAGGCCCAATGGTTAGATGAATGTTCTAGAGAATGTATATTATAGGGAAGTGCAAAGAAATTTTGCTCTTGATTATTGAAGGTGTTACACTTTGCATGGGGTGGGATATATTGCCATGGAACTCCATACAAGATTGGTTTAGATTCCTCTTAATGTTGTCTACCCTTTTGGTCTCAACTTCCATTGTTGATCTTCTTTGACCTTATCCCTGTACTCTGCTGACTAATTTTTCTTTTCCTTTCATCTTTGGTCCTTTGTAATCAGGTGGGCCTTGTGGCATTAGCCTTCCTTTTGGTTCTTGTTTTTTTACCTCAAATGTAACTGCTGGGTGGCTGTTAGATTCTTGAAAACTAGGAAAAATTTGGGTTTAGGATGCAAATGAGTGTTTTTTTGGGTCTGATTTCACCTTCTCTTTGCTCTCTTTGCAAGTGGAAACAGCAAAAATGAGGCCAATTTAGAAAAAAAAAATGATGCCATTTTTTTGTGTTTTTGCTGCTGCAACCGAGTTTTTTTTCTCTGACTCGTGAGTTTCGTGAGTTTAAAAAATAAACTCACAAGTCCAAAAAAACTCGTGAGTAAAAATAAACTTGGTGAGTCCAAAAAAACTTGCCCAACCGAGTAAAAAAAACCCAAGAGGGCCGACTTGGCTGCGGACTTGGTGAGTTTTTCAAAAACTCACTGAGCTTTGTAACTAGAGTAGAAACAACACCAACTGCATATGCAATTTCTAGTCTACAAATGGTGGGATAAAAATGACTACCAACAAGCTGTCTATAAAAGGTGCTATCAATTTTACCTGTATTAGATTTAGCACTTAGCTTCATTCCAACCTCAAATAGTGCACTAGCAGAGTTGCAATCAAACATCCTGAATTTTTTAACACATCTAATGCATATTTGGATTGAGAAAGAAGTATTCTGCCTTTTTCTTGCCAAATTTGCATGCCCAAAAAATAATGCATCAAACCCCAATCAGTTGTGTCAAATGCTTTCTTCAATTATGTCTTTAGCATCATTAATGTATTGAAGATGAACACTAGAGATGATCAAATCATCAACTTACAACACAACTGGTATGTGTCTACCATGGTTCTTCACATGCAGATCCTGATCAGATTTGCTCTTTTTGAAACCTGCATCTAAAATGAACATATTTATTCGGCATACCAAGCTCTAGGATTTGGCTAGGAGTTCATTTGAGGCCATATAATGTTTTCTTCAACTTGGATATGATTTCTCCTCTCTAGGTTGCACAAATCCTTGTGGCTGGTGCTTATAAATTTCTCCTTTCAGTTCAATGTCCAATTCTGCACTTTCACATCCATTTGATGAGTCTCACAACCAAAATTTGCAACTAGAGCAATACTAATGTGAATCATAGTCATTTTTGCAGTAAAAACAAAAGTCCCAGTGTAGTCACTGCTTCCCTTTTGTGAGAAACTTTTGGCCAACAATCTTGCTTTATGGTTTTCCATTGCTCTTTTAGAAGCGAACATGGTTTTTTAGTGCCACTTACATCCAACCAAGTTCTTGCCTTTTGGAAGTGTTGTTAACTTCCAAGTATCATTCTTCAACAATGAAGTATACTTGTCTCATATTACCGCTTCCCATTCTAGCTTTCCTTGTGCTTCTTCAAATGTTAATGGATCATCAACCTGCATAACTCTAGTCATGAGAGCATAATTGACAAAGCGACTTCTTATACCTTCTTGATAGATAACATTAATACTCATTTTTCTTCTAGGAGAAGTCTCATTATCTTCATCTTATGCACCTTCAATTGATTCTGCTTCACTTGTAGAAGATGCACTTGCTATACCTATGGAAGATGTCCTTGCTGCACTTGAGCTATTGTTAGTCTCAGCATATTTATTTTTATCATCAATAACAATAATTGAAGGAACAGGAAATTTATTATGAGCATCATCAACAAGAAGGGAAACTGAATCCTTATCAAACAAGACATCTCTCCTAACACAAATTTCTTTAGTTTTGGGATCATACAACCTATAGGCTTTGGACTCTTCACTATGGCTAATCATAATACATTTGATACTCTTCTTGTCTAGCTTAGTTCTCTTGACATTACAATTATGGATATAAGCATCACAACCAAAAACTCGAAAAAATGGAAAACACTAGGTTTTCTACCACTTCAAGATTTTTTAGGAGTTACATTTCTAGGTGCTTTGGTAGTAGTTCTATTCAATATATGCATCTGTATTAATTGTTTCATCCCAGAATTTGAAATATGTTTTTCTTAAAATGCAACATGCACCTAGCCATTTCCATTAAAATTCTATTTTTTCTTTTTACTACTCCATTTTGTCGAGAGGTATAAGCAACTCTAGATTCTTTCTTTGTCATTTATTCCTTTTTTACATTAATTCATTAGACACTTACGAATTCAAAGCCTCTCTGTTCTTAATATCCTAATAAAATTCACATTTTGTTTTTCAACAAATTCCTTGCATCTATTTAAGACTTTAGCTTTACTCTTGAAGAATCAACTCAACTTCTTCTGCTATAATCATCAATGAATGTGAGCACACACATCTGAAAGTGATGGAGTATGATTTGGACCTATCAAGTTGCTATGCACCAAATTTAGAGGAACTTTGTCCTCCATGATTTTCTTTGTGGGAAACTCCGAACATGCTACTTTCCCATAGCACAAACTTCACATACTCCATGTTTTTGTGAGATGTTTGGTAAACCATTCACCATGTTGAGCTTTGACATAAGCCATAAACTTTGGTAGTTCACATGTCACATTCATTCATGCCATAATCTACTCAATTCATCTGCATTTGTAATTGCACATGTATCTCTATTTTCATCTTTGGAGGTGAATTCATTGAATAAACATTAACCATTTTCAGCTCTCAAGTGGCAAATCACTTCATAATCTTGAATAACATCTTTAATCAAAGATTTGAACATAGAATTCAACCTTATGTCCCTGATTGGCAATTTGAGAAACAAAAAGCAAGTTTATTGTCAAAGATGGAGCAAGCTTCACATTGTTTACCATTCCATTCTCAATGTTAACATTTCCCTTTCCTTGAATTTCTAAGCTTCTATTATCATTCAAGAAGATTTTTTCCTCAATTCCATCTTCATTCAATGACACAAACTTTTCTTCATTATGAGACATATGCTAAGTTGCACGAGAATCAATGAGCCACTCTTGACTAGGGAAGTTATAAACTTCAAGAGCAATACCAAGAGCATTTTTACCAAGGTTCCACAAGCCTAGGGGACGGGGGTACGGGGGACGGGTTTCGGGGGACATGGGTACGGGGGTATGGGTTTCAAAGACAGCTCGGGGACGGCTGGGGGGGATGGCTAGTATAATACTATGAAAATTGAAATTTTTTAGAAATTTAGAAAAATCTACACATTCAAAATTCTACACACAACAAAAATGATATTAGTTACTAAGTGCAGCCATTTAATTGTTTCAACAAATATAACTTGAAGGTTCAGCCAAGGATATCAAGTGCAATCTGCCAATCTCTAATAGTTAACCAAATTAGTTGCTATTGCTCAAGTAATGAATGCCACATTATTCTGCTTTTACAAGTCATCATTTTCAACAATGTACTAAAGAACATAAAGAACAGATTAAAGCAAAAGTTACAGTATTCTATGAAGATTAAAGCAAAAGTTACAGTATTCTAAAATTACAGTGTTCTAAAATAAGCGGATTTGTCATTGAAGTCAATGTCCTAAAGCAAAAGTTACAATTTTCTCATTGAAGTCAATGTCCTAAACTCAATGGGATTTGTCTCTTTGTAAGAATAAGACAAGTTGATGCCAAGCATTCCTCATCTGTATTTTCTCAATGGAAGTGTATGCAAAGCAAACAATTTAGGCCACTTTGCAGCAAATCTTTATAGCAACAAAGGAACACACATAAAAGCAAAATAGTGAACATGAATCTAATTGGATGCTATCTGTTTTACAAAATCTTCATTCTTGAACATTAGATAAATCAGCAATAGAAGCATTTTGGACCAGGGTCTTTTCCCCACCAAATAAAGTGCCATTCCAGTAAGAGTTATCATGCCACTTTTACTAGCCAACAACTTCATCATATTTTTACCTTACATGATTTTCTGAATTATGAACCTGAATTAAGACATGCAAAGCCATGATCTAAAAATGTTTTCAAAAATGCAGTCAAGAGGCACGCTGTTCAGAGTCCTGTAAAACTTGTTTGTTTCACTTTTTAACATCCTACAATTTAACTATTTTTTTCCTTGTCAGCTTTCTTCTCAAAAGATTTTGATTAACCTTGTTTAAAGGGATTTTGTAAATTTATGCTTATTAATTTTGTATTCTTGGTTTTTCTTTGGAACACTATTTCCAACTCTCTCCAGACTGTTGTTACACAATGTAGTATTTGAGTCCAAATACCTACTTTGATCATCTGCGGACATTAAGAAACTTCCTTTCTTTCTAAGTAATTTTCACTAGTATGAGTAGGGTCTCTCTTTGTTACTCTTTATGTTATTCAGTGATCTCCACTTATTATATCAACAATCTTTATCCCTCACTTGTAATTTTAGAATACTGTAACTTTTGCTTTAATCTTCATAGAACAGATTGGCTGAGGACTTGCTTTAGAATACTGTAATTTTAGAATACTGTAACTTTTGCTTTAATCTTCATTTGTGGAAAGTCATCATTTTCAACAATGTACTAAAGAACAGATTGAAGAACACAAATGTCTTACAATGTAGATGTACTAAAGAACAGATTAAATTTTCATTTTTAATTTTTTTTTTTAGTTTTTCTTTTGGTTGAGGACGCCCAGCCATGGGGGATGGCTGGGCGTCCCCAAAGGGACTCAGTCGTCCCTGGGGACAGTTGGCCATCCCCGGGGACGTCCCGGGGACGGGAGGCCATAGGCCTCAGGCGTCCCCGGGGACGTTTCCCAGCCGTCCCCCAAAAGGGGGATGGGGAGAAACGTCCCCAATGTCGTCCCCCCGTGCTGGGGGACGTGGGGATGGGGGGACGCATCCCTCAGGGTGGGGGATGCGTCCCCGTGGAACACTGATTTTTACCTTTTGATGCACTAGAATTTGAAGTTCTGTCTTTTCTACATTCCATGTGCCTTATGCCTTGTCTTCCCACAATAGTTGCACTTTATGCAGAACTTGGGCTTATGTTTGTGATTTTCATAATTTTTGGATGATTTATACTTGGAATCATCTATGTCTTACTTTGCTTGAAAGTTGTCCTTTTAGCTTTATTTGCCCTTAGACACAAGAGCATGACCATAATCAACAAAAGCTTCTCTTATCATGGCTGTTCTCTTTTCTTCTTGCACCAACTTTGCATACAAATCGTCAAATGTAATATTACCCAATTTATCAGCAGTGTTAAAACCTTTAATAAATGGTTGGTGGGATCCTAGAAGACTTTGAAGAATCTTGTAAACAAAATCTTAATCATCAACCTTCTTATCCATTGAGGCAAGTTCGCCTTCATTTTTGTAAGATGAGGAACTATTTCCTGTGAATATGAAAACTTTGTATTATGTAAATATGTAGTAAGATTAAGGATCCAGATATCACGTAAGTATTCATATATTTTCTTAAACATGTCCCAAACTTTGATTCCACTTCTTTCATTGCAAACTTAAGGAAGTATATCATCAAAAAGAGAAGACTTGATCAATGCAGCTGATTATTCTTTCCTTTCCCAATTATCAAGATCTCTTCCTGGGCTAGCATGTTTTTACTCACCGCAATCACAAGCTCATTAAAATTTTCAGGAAAAAGAATGCCACCTGAGTCCATCTCAAAACCACTCCAGAAATAAGACTAAAAATGAACATTGATACCTCAATCAACATACAACCTAGAAGACTTGAAGCGTGCATCCACTAGCATGACCTTACATGTAAGGGTTTACAACAACAAGGGTTCCACTTTTGCCTTGATCACAAACAATCCTCTGTGCAACATACCAAGGCTGTGATATGACGCGAAAATTCAGACTAGAAAAAAATTAAAACTCAAGAAACAAAATGATTGAGGTACAAGACACATAAAACTGAGTACAATAGCACCTCTAAAACATTTTACTCCAATTCCTCATCATTGCAATTGGCATGGATTGATTACACTCATTGAATAATCTCTTTGAATGAATTCTCCAAACTGTTGGAGATACAAAATATAAATAGCATTACTAAGAGTGTCGAAAATAAATTACTTTGCCCCCAAGTTATGTCTTTCTATAAGTACAATTGTTTGCTCTTTTTTTTCTCCTTTTCTTTTTTGGATACAAATGTTTTTCTTTTTTACTTTTTTTTTCCAAATAAATGTTTATAGCTGTTTCCATTTTGTTTTGCCAAAATGAATGTCAAATATTCTAACATATAGACTGGGCACCACTTATTAGTTGTCTTTTTTCTTTGAAGGCTTTTCTTTCACTCTTCTACTTTCTAATATATGACATTCATGTACTTTTTTGTTCCATTGACCTTGCTTAGTCATATATGGACATTAATATATTTTCCTTTCACTTCAATTTAAGCTTTATATATTCTAATATTTGCATTGGAGCTCTTCTTTCTGTAAAATTGGTAAGTATTTGCATATGCAACTAGGAACTTCAACTTGAATTGTTAATTATTTCAAGGATTTTTGTTTTAATGGGTTATATAAAATTGAAACGTGTCCCACCCATATTACATCATGACCACGTAGGGGTGTTACAACAGCTTGGCAATCATGCATGTATTGCTTGGCAAGATTCAAACTTGGGTCTCCTTCTTGAAAGTTGAGTAATATAATTGGTTGAGCTAATGCCATTTTATTGAATATTTTAATGAATTACATTACAAGTAAATTACAATTAAATTATATTTTGGTTGACAACACACTTTAAAGGCAGACCGATCCAGCTATCTTAGTATGATAGACATGAGAAGCATTGTACAGATAACTGTTTAGGCTTACTATTGAAACTTGGTTGAGAGGCTTGCAAATTTTATTTTTCTCCCAAGGATGCCAATGATTTCTGAGTGTCCTATGCAGTCTTTGGTCAATTATAAATTTATAGGGATTGTAATATTCTGAGCATAAAATCTTTGTCAAAACCCTCAAAACAAGGATTCAACTAGTAAGGAAAATTGCCATTCTTGTTTTTTCGTTTTGGAACTTACATAGTGATAATAATGTTGGTTCTCTGAATGAAAGGGCCTTAAAGGATTCTGACTTATATTGTGAGGATTATCTGCTTTTCTTGTTTCATCACTTGCTTTACTTTTTTCTTGGTTAAAATACAACATACATGGTGGAAGGTAAGTACACTGAGGGAAATATTAAACCTCACTTCAATAATGAATTATTGCTTCCTTACTCAGGAATCAAAATCACTTTATCCCTCCTGTAAAAGGTTTTTCAATATATGTGCAGGTAAGATCTGTGGAAGTGAATGAAGCATTCAGACTCCTGAAGGAAAATGGATATGTTCTTTTGGATGTACGTCGAGAGGCCGAATTCAAAGAAGTAGGTACTTTCAACACTTCTCGTGCTGCTTGGCCAATTTGAGAAATTCTATGTAGCTTGGATCTTAATGAGAAAATCTCCTTGTTAGTCTATGGTCTACCTCCACTTGAAGGAATCATCAAGTAAGCTCAAAATAAACTAAAAGTACACTAGAAGGCTCCTAAGATTTTGATGCATGATTTTTTAAACTGAAAGAAGAACATGTATCGGTGCAAGAATTCCTTATAGATATTGTTTTCTGTTGTATCCCAATGTGTCACTTCTACCTGCTTTTGTATTTTTGTATTCTTAATTGCAAGTATTCAGTGCATGACAGTTGGAGAAATTTGTGACAATCTTTCACTTGAATGTGCTTCTTGCCTGTGTTTCTAATGAGATGTGTTTTCCAGTTTCATCCAGAAGGAGCTATCAATGTGCAAATTTATAGATTAATAAAAGATTGGACAGCATGGGATATTGCTAGACGCACTGCATTTGCATTCTTTGGTATTTTTCAAGGCACAGAAGAAAATCCTGAGTTTCTTGAAGGTATACTTTTGCCAATACTAAAATTTATTGCTTGTGTCTCAATCAAATACTATCTTGAGATTGTTTCAAACAAGCAAGACTATTCAATATATAAATTTCGACCCTAAAGCTTATGGAAATTGTCTCTACTTATAGAAGTGAGATCAAAGCTGGATAAAAATTCCAAAATCATAGTGGCATGCTCACAAGGTGGAACGATGAGGCCTTCTCCAAATTTTCCTGGAGGTCGGCAATCAAGGTGGGCTTTCTTCTTTCTAGAATACTAGTGGTTGGAGGTGCCTGTTTTCTTATATATGTATGACATGGTAAGGAAAGGGTTGGGAAAAAAGAAAAAGAAAAGAAAAAGAAGATAAAGTTGCAACTCATATTGACCATTAGTGAGGCTTCAAAGGAATTGATTTCAAGGTTGCAAATTTAGGAACTGTCACCCATACTGTCAAAAACACACTTCTCTTGCATACATAATTTGCATGGTTGTTTTGTGTACTCAACTTGCTGTAGAAAAATCTTTCTCTTGTAAGTGCACTTCAAAATACAAATGAAAATGTGTTTATGTGGCCTGTTTCCTATATGGTGGGTCTTTTGAGAGTTTGTAGGACTGATCTCCAAGGAGTGGAAAAATTACCAGTATATGTACTGCTTATGTTATGCCATAATTCTTTGCTACAATCTTCTTCGACATTGTTTGTCCTTAAATCTGCTTTTCATTATTGAATGCAATGTACCTTCAATGTGTTTACATGTCTTAATTGATTGTACAGCCTATTCAAAGTTTCTTAATAAAATATCATATATCAAAGAATGTTACGAGGAATTTGAAAATTTCAGACCTGAAATTTAATGTTCAACGATTCCTGTTATGCAGGTCTCTGATAGCTGCCTATTTGTTGGCTCTAGATGGCTACTCTACCATCTTACATTTGGAAGGTGGTTTGTATGCTTGGGACAAAGCAGGCTTACCGGTTGCATACGATAAATAATGGCATTCGATCAAATGATCAGAAACCATGGACATTCTATAAGATCTTGTGAGTTGGGGGTTGCATTGGAAGTCAACTAGATTTTGATGCTTACCAAAAACTATCAGGAATATCAAGCTTTTGGTTGATACCATGTTCTACTCCTGTAACACCATAGTTTTTTAATCTACATCAACAGTTAATTCTTTTCAGTTCAATTAAAGGTGGAAATCTGAGTTCCACTCCATTTCCTTATGTATCCCCCCAAAATTTTCTGTCATTTTTATGTTTTACCCCTTAACTGTTTCATGACAAGTATGATAGCTGCCTTGCCTTAAATATGTTGCACCTGAACATTTAAAGAAGCGTAGAATTTATTCAATCTTTCCCTTCGGAGAAATGTATGCATTACAAGTTATTATTTAAGGAAAATCATAGATTTTCTGTATGTATGTAAAGTTTTGCATATCCAATAACTTTAGATATATTGTATATGAAAACTTGGCTAATATTTTTTGGAAAGTATGTTAATTGAAAAAAAAAAAAAATTAATTATTTTTGAAGAAGTAGCTACAAAAATACAATGCTGAATTTTAAAACCCATTATACCAAATACTAATAGCATCCTCTTGTCTGAAGGTTAGGGTTGCTTCTCAATTATTGAGCTATATAAAGCTTCCTCATTTCGAATACATTTTATAGTAATCGAGGTGGTGACATCTCCATTTGGCTTAATAGCAAATTGGTAGAGAAGGGTAAGTCAAGGTGATTATTGCAGCATTTTGTCATTGTTGAGTTGTTCCAGTTCTTGAAGGTGTGATGCCAGTTGCTCACAATTGTAATTTAACATAAAGTAGTAGTAATGAAAGATATAACTAAAAAAATAAAAAATAAAAGCTCTTCTAATGTGATGTTTCTACATTTTTCTAATTGTCTTTCTAGAATCCTATTCAGATTATATAAATATATAAGGTGTGACAATAAAGATTGCTAGTAGTTAAGTTAGGTACATCTATTTTTCCTCTGTTTGTTACAGTTGGTAAAATATTAAGCTAGTTGCAATTTGTGCTTACCGGCATGAACTGCTTACCAGAATGTAACCTCTATCTATTTGTACTGTGAAATGCAAATTTCATAGCCTGTGTGAATTCTTATATGGTATCAGAGCCATGTTAGCGAGAAAGGAGTTCACACTGCTCGTCTTAGCCAAGTCATTTTGTCATTGGCAGCCAGCACCTCTGTAGATTGTTACTTTGCGATTGGTTTTGTGTTGCTATGTCGAGAATAGAGGTATTCCCCTGCATTATATTTAAGATCTGTTGGATCTGATAGATGGTATTTGGTGTTTCATATTTGGCGTTTGGCATTTTTTTCTCCTCACTTAAACTAAGTGTCATTGCTTTGTGTTCTGTTAAACTAAGTGTCATTGCTTTATGTTCTGTTTCGAGTGTGGTGCAACAGTAAGGTTTCTTCCTTATTGCAATAAAGTTCTTGGTCCAAATCTTGTGGATGATAAGCTACAGTTTTTTATTAAAGTTAACAACTTCGAAGTTTGGTGTTTAAGTGTTCGGAGTTGTTAGATGGAGCTACCCAGGTTCTAAACTTGGGTGGAGTCTGAAGGCGCTTAGGCATTCCTAGGTTCGAAGTTCTTGTGACTTTCAAGGTTTGGATTTCATGTGACTTTCAAGGTTCGGAGTTTGTGTGGCTTGCGAAGTTTTCAATTCAGTCACTAACACTTGTTGCTTGTGAAGTTCAAAGTTTGGTTGTGCATGCTTCTTGATTGTGAAGTTTGGAGTTCAGTCGAGGCCCAAGTTCTTAGCTTAGGTGATGCTTGTTATTTGCAAGGTTCGGAGTTCGGTTGAGCCCAAGATCCCTACTTGGGTGAAGCTTATTGCTTGCAAGGTTTGGAGTTCAATAGAGGCCCAAGTTCTCAGCTTGGGTGAAGCTTGTTGTATGCAAGGTTTAGAGTTTGGTCGATCCCAAGTTCTTATCTTGGGTGAAGTTTGTTGGAAGCTTGTCACTTTCAAAGTTTAGACTTCAACCAAGCTATTGAGAATCTTGCCCATGTTTCTAGTTTTGGTAAGGTGCAACTTGGAGTTTGTCTAGATTTCTAGCTTGGGTAAGGTATAGCTTAGAGTTTGCCCAAGTTTTCAATGTGGGTAAAGTGAAGATTGACATTCTACATGGGGTGAAGTATTACAATTTGCAAAATTTGGTTATTTGTTGTTTGGGGATTTGGAGACTACCCAAGATTACAACTTGGGTGGACCAGACTATGATGTTTGGCATTTGCCATTTTGATTTTGGTGTTCAAGGTTCACTTATTTGGAGTTTTGCATTTTGCATTTGGTGTTCTGAGTTGCCATTGGTGAAAGAATGACAATTATTCAGATTTTATTTCTTCCAAATTCACAAAAATAAAGTGGAAGAAATTAAGTGTGGAGTTAAAAGACACTTACAATTTGTGAGTATCAAGATTTGGCGAACATTATTCTCAAGGAAGAAGCCAAGCCAAAAGATGATATTGATGATTTTGACAAACGACAGAGAAGCTTTGACACTTCTCAATTTGTTTATTGTAGATGATTTGATTCCCAAAGTTCATAATGAGAATGATGTTTCAACACTGTGGATAAAGTTTTAGAATAAGTATTAGACATTTGAAGCAGGATATGCTTTGTTTATTAAGAATCATCTATATTCTTCTTGTTTGAAGGAAGGAGGGTTTCTTTATAAGTATTGTTGCCACATTTTGCACGGGGTGCCATGTTTTCAAATTTTGTAAGTATGCTGCTCTTCCTTCCCTCCTCCTCCTTTTCCCTTTCTCCACTTTTCCCTTTCTCCCTTTCCTTCAGTTTCATTCCTCCCTTTTTCCCTTGTACCTCCCCCAGTCAAATTCCCAAAACAGAGCAAGTATTCCCTGAAAAATTCTAAGTGTCAAGGCGCAACCCGACTTCGCAGCGAAGTCGGGGTGCGCCCTCAAGTTGGAGCGCACTAGGGAATGCGAAGTGCGGAAACAGGCTGAAAAGGAGCTGAATTTGGCTAAGTGTGGGAGCGCAACCCGACTTCGCAGCGAAGTCGGGGTGCGCTCTTCTTCCTGTGCGCACTTGGGAAGCAATGTTTGCAAAATTCAGCTAAGTGTCGGAGCGCAACCCGACTTCGCAGCGAAGTCGGGGTGCGCTCCCCTTTTGTGCGCAGTCCGAACAATGGCCGAAACAACCAAGTGCCGAGTGCGCAACCCGACTTCGCAGCGAAGTCGGGCTGCGCCCTCTGACCGGTGCGCAGTTGGGCAAGATCCATCAAGCAAGCCCAGAAATTGGCTAAGGCACGGAGGCCTCCCCAACTGCGCTGTTCCCCACCCGCGCTACCCGATGGCGCTCCGATCCCGAGCGAAGTTGGACAACCGCCTTTCAAGGCAGACATGTGTCACTCATCGAATTCGACAAGTGTCCACCCTCGGATTCGAGCCGAGATGTGACGGGAAAAAGGACAAGCATGGACCGCATTACCTACGCCACTGCCTCCATTTAAGCTGATGCAAAGTTCCATCTACCACAGCTACCCGCATTCCTGCTGACTAGAAGTTTCACCCGACGCACTGCCACGTAGCTGTACAGCTTTCATGGAGACCTTGCTGCAAGTACAGTCCTCGCCGACAGGAGTCAACATCAGCAGCTCTTCTGCCGCTTTTGTCAGCTATTGTCTGGTCTGGGACTTTGTGCCCGTAATTGTAATCGGGGGAACTTGGGCTATAAATAGCCACACCATTTCATTGTAAAAGGGTGGAAGGGGAATATACTCGCTAGGGAACCATTGTAGCTATACGTTTGCTTTCGAATGCAAGACACATACTTGGCTCCGCTTACCGTCATCATCTTTTATGCCGCCTTTCCTTGTCATTTCTGCCTCATGTTTCTTATTTCATTGCTTATCGTTATATCGAACTCGGATTCCAAGTATTTGATGATTAAGTATTCCCGGAATGCATAGATAGAGGATACATAGGATGCATGATAGCTGTAGTTTCTATGGTGTGTTTTGTATTTAATTGCAGTTAGTAGTGGTGATTGATCGTTGTCGTGCTGCTTATTCCCCCCACCCAACTCCAATCACATTTGGATCTCTTTTCGCACTTTATCTCTTTCCTGCACTCTTAGCTAAAACACTAAAAACCCATAGGAAGCCGGCCTTCTCCGGAGATTGGCACGGAAGGCATTCCTTCCTTCCGGCCTTTCAATCTGGTGGGCGAAACTGGGGCGCATTATACCAAATCCTTTCCTCATGGCAGATTCGTAACCAACAGCTTCTCTGGCACGCCCTGTGGGACATGGAAGTTTCCCACCCCAAAACAGAATCGAAGCACTGGTGTTCGCTTCATTGCTGTTAAAATCGTAACACCCGGCGACTCGCAAGTACCTGAATATTCTCTGAGTCCGTGAAGACCGGTCCGAACGCCTTCATGCAAACGAGAAGGTGGAGAGCAAGGAATCCGGGAAACCAACCCGACCTTTATGAAATCGACATTGCCGCTCCAGGAGAGCGCATCAGGCTGGCTGATCACCAAGCTCGCATAGAAGAACCTGAGCCCGAAATCGAAGAGGCCGAGGCTGAAGAGCAATCTACATCCCTCGACGGTACCGATACCGAGTACACTACCGGAGGAGAAGAAGAAATGGCTGCCCAGCAGAATGATGATGATCTCTTCCCGACGGTAGACTCCACGGGGCCCTTGGCCCTAGTCGGACAACAAGTTGTGCCCCCCGTTGCCTTAAAGTCCATCCCTACATACGATGGCTACGACAAGACGGCGTACGAACACATCCAGGACATTCTGGCCCTGGCTGCGCTACATTCCATTACGTACGAGAGTGTGAAGACCCGTCTGTTGGCCCTTTCCCTAAGGGGAAAGCTTCTCTATTCGGTGGAGATCACTCGCAGAGGGATCTATCACGGGGTGGCGCCAGCTGGCTGGCAGACTCGTAAAAGGATGCAACGAGTCTGCTGATCCCTCTTCTTTGTTACATCAGTTCCAAAGCATCCAACGACACCCCCAAGAGGAGGTGTCGGACTTCAACATAAGGTTTGCGAGGTCTTGGAAACGAGTACCTCGCGAACTTCGACCTTCAGCAGGTCAGGCTGCGCACTACTACCTGAGGTCTTTCAACTCAGACATCCGCTCGTCGCTGAAGATAGCCCGAGTCGACTCATTCCCTGCCCTGTACGAAGCTGCCCAACAAGCTGAAATGGACATAATCTCCATAGGCAGACTCCCGCATAGGGTACAACCACCCATTTACCCTGACTTTCCTCAATCCCAGTACCCATCGGCCTCTGGTGTGATGCCGTCATCTTCAGGACAGCACCCCCAGCAGCAATGGAATCCGGCGCCGGTCGTAAATCCCTACGGCCCGCCACAAATACATTATCCTAACCCGCCGCCTCCTCCTCCGCATTATCCAACGACTCCCGCCTCCCCTCGCATGCGCAGATTCTCGCACCTCCTCCATTGGCTCGCATTACCTCCGCCACCTCAGTTGCCGCCTCCAGACAATGATATTCAGAACAAAATCCTCCAAGAGGTACGGGCTCTGGCCTCTGGGTATCATACCATGTCAAATGACATGACTATACTGAAGAAGAAGCAGGCCCAGATGGAATCTGTTCCAAGGAGGCCATACCCTCCTCCGGCACTGACAAAGGATCAAGCCGCAGAACGGCAAGTTCAGAGGCGCCCCCCTGCAAGAAATGCTGCCATCGAGGACCAACCTGGCACTTCTGACCAGGTTAACTGGTGCTCCACGTGCAACGACCCGCATTCAGAAGAAGATTGCACACTGCACCAGCATTACCTCCGACCTGCGGGCAGCGCCATAGAAGATGAAGAACTTTACATGATCCTGGATGATGAAGGCAACTTTGCCGTCCCAGAGGAAGATCTGGCGTTGCCCCCTACCAAAGAAGACAGAAAGCCCGTTGAAGCTGCCGCAAAGCCATTGAAGGTATACGCCAGGAGAGAAAAGGCACAACCTGCTGGGCTGCCACCTGACAAGAGGCTGTGGCCTCACACGGCCAAGGAAAAATTGCCTGCAGCCAAGCCTCCCGCAGCGAAAGCTCCCGCAGCTCAGCCTCCAGCTGAGACCAAAGAACAAGCTCAGGAGAAGCTGAGATATCCGTCTCTGACAAAGAGACAGAGAGTCGAAGCCACGCAACAATACCGGACCAAGTATGAGCCTACGAAAGAAACGGAGGGAGCTAGCACTTCAAAGCTACAACATAGTGGATGAGCTAAAGAGGACTCCCGCAAGGATAAGCATGTATGACGCTCTTCTGCTCCCAGGGCAAGTTGATCTGCTGCAGGAATCTTTGAAGAGCATGAAATATGGCAAGCAGATACAACTCGCTGTTCTGGTTCAACCCCTGACAGTCTCCGCCACTGGGAAGAATAGACCACCTCCCTTCTATCTGTCATTACGGATGCAAGGGTATATCGTACACAACTGTATGGTGGATTCTCGGTGCCTCCACGACGGTTATGCCAAGAGCCGTCTCACGACGAAATCGGGATGGAATATACAAGGAGCAGCCAAGGTGTGCCGCAACTAGACGACACCCCCGTCAAGACAAGTCGGTGTCATTAAAGATATCCCGATCTGGCCGCACAAATCTCTTGACATAGTGGTCATTCAAGAAGTCGTGGTTGTCGACTTGGAACCCTACTTCGGCATGTGTCTCTCCAGGGAGTTCATTGCGAAGCTGGGTGGTCTGGATTACTCGCATATGGAAGTGCCCTTCAAAGGAAGGAGACTGAAGATCTACAACGAGAAGCCTTCCACATTTCTAGTGGAGAAGATACCCGGAGAAGAGTCGCAGGATCGCATGGTTCAGCTGACAGCGGAAGAACTGGTGGTGGTAGACATGACAGAGCAAGCTCATGAGTTGTTGCAAACGGAGGATGAGTTCTCCTTGCTGGATTTCAACGCCATGATCGAGACTGAGCAAGGCCGCTACACCGTCATTCAGCCTGAGAGGCTTGACCAGTCAACCAAGAAAGAAGTAGGACCCGCACTAGAAAAGCTATGGCAGCTCTTCTTTGATGGCGCCCGATGCAAAAATGGCGCCGGTGCAAGAGCGTACTCTTGGTTTCCCCGACCGGGATCCGTAAGGACTACACCTACAAAGTCGGCTTGGAGTTGTACCAACAACGCGGCAGAGTACGAAGCCCTATGCTTGGGTTTGAGAAAAGCGGAGAGACTGGGATAAAGCATCTGCAGATCTTTGGCGACTCAGAGCTGGTGTGCAACCAGATTACGAACAAGTGCGCCTCCAAGAAGCATTACCTCAAGGCGTACCGTAATCGGGTTTGGGACCTGATGGAGTCATTCGACTCATTGAATGTCAAAGCCATATCACGTGAGAAAAACAAGCACGCTGACATTCTGGCGTCTGTTGGAGCCAGGTACGTTCCGGCTGATGACACTGTCCAGAAGCCGAAGCCGGTTCGTACCATCTACAGGCCTTCTGTGCCTGATAAAGACACCCACTGGCAGGTGTTTGACTGTGACGAGGAGATCGTCACTTTTTTGGTTACCGAAGCATGTACAATCGAAGGTAGAGACCCTGATGACGAGCAATATGAGGGGTTGATACAGTTAAAGAATAATCATGTCCCGAAAGGACTGATTACACTAGAAAGTCTCTTTGATCAGAATGACAGAGCGATATCACACAGGATCAAAGTAGACCCCAAGCAGTACGTCGACCTGGAGCTTGAACCTCGGAAAGACAATCAAGGCTCGGAACGGATCGCACCGAAGAGGAACTCGAACGGATCAGATCATTGTGCGGAGAGTTCCCCGATATAGTAGCCTCGGTGCTACCAGGACTTGAAGGGGTATGACAGATAGATAATCCAAAGATACCATTGAGCTAGAAGATGGTGTGAAACCATTCCGACAGAAGCAAAGGGTCGTAAACTCGAAGATTGAAGCCATGATGAAAGCCGAGCTCCTGAAAATGCTGGAAGCCAAGATAATCTACCCCATCAAGCATTCATCCCGGGTTGCGAACTTGGTCCCCGTGAGGAAGAAGAACGGAGACATTCGTCTCTGCGTAGATTTCAGAAATCTAAATCAGGCCTCACTAAAGGACCATTACCCGCTTCCCCAAATCGATCAAATCCTCCACATAGTTGCTGGAGCGCAGAGATTCTCCCTCTTAGACGGATTTTCTGGGTACAACCAGATCTGGGTCAAAGATGAGGACCAGCATAAGACAACGTTCACCACCAAATGGGGAACGTTCGCCTATCAGCGCATGCCCTTCGGCTTGTCCAATGCCGGCGCCACATTCCAGAGAGCCATGGACCTGGCCTTCCGATTAACAAGATCATTGTCATCTACTTGGATGACATGACTGTATTCTCTCACAGAAGAGAGGACCATGCTTCCCACCTGCGGCATATATTTGAGAGATGTCGTGAATTCGGCATTTCCATTAACCCGAAGAAATCAGTCTTCGCGGTAAGAGAAGGTAAGCTACTGGGACATGTCATCTCTGAGAAAGGCCTTGTAGTGGATCCCCGACAAAGCCGAAGCCCTCCTCCGCTTGCCCACCCCGGTCGACAAGAAGGGGCTACAGTCCTTCTTCGGCCAGATCAACTTCGTAAGGAAGTTCATACCGGACTTCGCACAAGTGATCAAACCCATGGCCGAACTGCTGAAAAAGAATGCCGAATTCCTGTGGACTGACGAGAGGAGGCAGGCCTTCGAGGAGATCAAGGCCGAATTGCACAAGCTCCGGTGTTGATAAACCCGGATTATTCCAAGGACTTCATCCTGTACGCGGTGGGAGAACCCGAGAGTTACGCCGCAGTCCTGACTCAGAAGGGAGACGATGGCGAAGAGCGCCCCATAGCGTTCTTAAGCCAGGTGATTCAGCCGCACGAGGAAAAGTACAATTTTATTGAGCGGCAGGTTCACGCAGTCATGAAGTCTCTCCGAAAGTTCAGGCACTTCGTCTCCCAGAGCCGGACAACTGTCTTCGTGATACACCCGGACGTCCGGAACTTCATCATACAAGGGGAGCCGGGTCACAAGAGAGCAGGATGGATTGCCAAAATCCAGGAGTTCGACATCGAGGTACGGCCAACAAAGCTGATCATAGGCCGAGCCTTGTGCCAGGAGCTGGCCCGAAGCGCTGCAGCCGAGATATCTGCCTGTAAGTGGGAAGATCCGACAGCAACCACCAACCTAGCCAACTCCTTATCAGAGGAAAGTGACTGGACAGATGACCTGGTGAGGTATTTCTGCACCGGGAGATGTCCAGATCACTTCAATGCCTCACAAAGAAGGAGGTTTCGGCTAAATGCCTTGAGATACACTCTTCGCCCCGAGGGGCTTTACTTCAAGAACATTGACGGCATCCTGTTGCGGTGCGTCAAGAAAACCGACCAACCCAGGGTCCTTGGAGAATTTCACTCCGGGATGCCTGGAGGACACCATTCTGGAAGGCCTACGGCCTTGAAAATCATCAGAGCTAGGTACTATTGGCCCACTCTCTTCACAGACGCACATGCGGTCTGTGTAAAATGTGATAAATGCCGTAGATTTGTCGGCAGAAACATAAAAGCACCCCTGCCCCTCCAACCAATTCAGGCCGAGACTCCGTTTCAGCAATGGGGTCTGGACTTCATCGGGGTCATTACGCCTAACTCTGCAGCCGGGCACAAGTTTATTCTTACCGCCACCGATTACTTCACTAGGTGGGCAGAGGCGATCCCCACGAAGAATGCGGACCAGGAAACGGTCATTGGGTTCCTCGAGAGCCTCATCACCCGTTTCGGGGTCCCGGAGTCAATAGTGACGGACAACGGTCCGGGGTTCGCAGGCGCTGTACTCACGGAGTACACCAGCAAGTACGACATCTATCACAAGATGTCTTCTAACTACTACCCGCAGGGGAACGGCCTGGCCGAGTCCACCAACAAGAATCTACTGAAAATCGTCAAAAGGACAATAGAGAAGAACAAGAGGACTTGGCACCTACTCCTGAATCGAGCGCTGTGGGCGGATAGAATATCCTTCAAGAAGTCTATCAAGACATCCCCCTACGCGCTCGTGTACGGCAAGGAGGCAGTCCTGCCAACCCACATAGAAATTCCCGCACTCTGGATGTTGGATGAAGAGAGAGGCAACGGGGATCCAGTGGACGCCAGACTGTGCCAGCTGCTGCAGTTAGAAGAAGAAAGAGAAAAAGCATACCAGGCCTTCACTAAACACGCTGAAGCGACCCAAGGCTGGTTTGCAAAAGGCACCACCGCCCGAGTTTTCAAAATCGGGGACCTGGTGCTGAAGTGGGACTCACTGAAGGCAAAGCCGGGCAATCACGGCAAATTTGATGCCCTCTGGGAGGGTCCCTATCAGATTGCCCGGGTGAACCAATTTAATGCATTCATGCTCCGGGACATGGAGGGACAACTTCTCCCCATTCCCGTCAACGGGTTCCACCTCAAAATTTATCACCGCTGAAGGCACCCAATGGGTCCTTCCTTGTACAGTTTTTCTTTTCTGCATTTTAGTTTTTCTGAATGTATATATTTATTTCAGCATTTCAGTTGTTAGTTTTCAAGAGCCCAAGAAAAACTTAAAGCAAATCCCGACTTCGCAGCGAAGTCGGGTATCGCTCCTTGGATCGTGCGAAGTTTGAGAGAAAGCAACCGACAAAAGGGGCAAGAATTTGACTAAGTGTTGGGTGCGCAACCCGACTTCGCAGCGAAGTCGGGCTGCGCACCGTCTTGGGAGCGCAGTCGGGAAAGAAGCAGAAAATGGCTAAGTGTCAAATCAGATTGCGCAACTTTTTGAGCGAAGTCCGATCGCAACAAATCTGGCGAAGTCGGAGTGCGCTCATTTTTTGGCGAAGTCCGAGTGCGCCCTCAATTTTGGGCGCACCCTGAATGACCTATCACAGGAAACATGAAAAATTCTATGGGCCCAGACAACACAATACGACATAGTGCGAAGTTGGGTCCTGGGCCAAAAATTCTCCCTCAAAAGGTGTGCCCAGGCGGCGGCTATGACGTCATCAAAGGCACGAAGTCCGAAGAAGTTTTAATGATTGCGCAACTTTCAAAAACGATGTCATTAAGAAAGCAAGGCGCATTAGGACCAACTGCAACTAGGGTACGCTTTTCAAGATTAAACCCATGCACAACCGCCAAAGTATTATAACGCTTCCACCAACTTCAAGTTAACCACCTTAACTCCCTCCCTCGCGCCATTAATGCTGCAATCCTTGCCTAGAAAAAGGGCCCTGGCATACTCAGAAAATTCAGATTGTCGAGCTGACTCCGAGACTGCAAAGCGCAGAACTGAGAAATCAGAAGCCAGAATTTCCGTCTCTGCCACTTCGAACAGAGAAAATGGACAAGGGGAAAGCGCCAGTGCAGGCGCAATCCAGTGACGAAGAACCCGAAGCTGAGGAGCAGACAGAATCAAGCGCTCATGAGAGCGAAGCGCCGCAAGAGCAGAAAAGGAAAACCCGGACGAAGAGAAGTCGAGGGCAAACTCCACCGCCGCCCGTCAATCACCTAGCCGGGTATAAAGACGACTCGTTCTCTATCAGCCTCACCAAGCTGCGGCCGAACATAGCAAAGTGGGTGGACAAGGTTTCGCCCTCACACCATGTCGGGGTTGCGTATAAATCGAACCTATACTGGTTCTTATGCCCTCCTGCTCACCAGTGCCCGGAGCTGATTGAATCAATCGTAGAATATTACAAACCAGCTGCCCGGAAATTCTACGACAACAAGGGAAGAGTGTTGTTCACACTCTTCAGGGAGAGCGTCCAGCCAACGTTCGCCCCAGGGCTTCAATACGACCCCGACGCGATTGTCGAGAGGATTAATCTGGATGAACAGACGGGTAGATTCACGCAGACTAAGAGGATGAGAGAATTCCTCAACTCAGAGCTGAAGACTCCGCTGGCAGCTGGACAGTGGCCGATAGGCCCCATACCCCTGGACAGGTTCGAGAACAAATACATATACATCATCCCGGCATGGGTACTCGGTCGTGATTCCGATAGAGTGGTACGCCCGTACTAGCGGCGCTGGCAGAATGTATCCTGCATGGGGAGTTTTACGACTCCACGGCGCAAAAGAGTGGGAAGCGCCCCATTTTCTTCGATTGGGCAGACTGGCTGGCGTACGCCATTCATTCAAACCTAGTCAGGCTGCAGCTGAAGCAGACAACGGAATTCCGGTTTTGCTCCTTCCTCACATGGTTGTGCCTGTACCACATGCACTACCGGATCGTAGGTTCCTAACTTGAAGAAGGTAAATGAAAAAGGAGAGCCGCTGCCCGTGTACGAATGGACCGAGATCCCGTACGTAAAAGGGTCATTCTATGAGTTTAATTTTAAATTTCTGTGCATGGTCCTGGGGCTGTTCAATGGTGAGGCATCCCGCCCGCCAGAGGTCATGACAAGCTATCTGAGGAAGCACAAGTACGGGGACACCTTCCGGCTGACGCAGGGCATCGTGGTCAGAATCTACGGATTCAAGGGGAAGCCGTTCTTGCTGCCCTACTTCTGCACTGACCACCAGTTCGGGATGGAGATTGCGCGACAGATGGACTATGTCGAAGAAGAGTTCGGCCAGGGCAAAAAGAAAGGCCATATTTTTCAGTATCCTATTACCTGGGCGAATACCCGAGTGCACGAGATCGGACAACACGTCTACCTCGAACGAGAACTCATCGACATGGGTCTGATAATGCTTCCTCAGCGCTGGAAATACGACCCGATTGGGGTCAGAGGTAAATTTGCACACATCTGCCCCCGAGCAGAGATTATGCAGGAAAGGGGCAACAGAACAGGCGCAGACCTGGAATGGCACATCGAGCAGATGCAATCATGGCCTCCATGGCATGATTTTTACTGCGAAGAGGTGACGTATGACCCAGAGCGAAACCCGGATCACCGGTTAGATTCTACGGGCTTCAAAAAATTCCTCGCCAAGGTGGCACCCCTCAACTGGCAAAAGGACAAAATCGTTGAATGCTGGAAGATGAGATGCCGCACGCAAAGACGACAAATCCAACCGAAAAACGCTGGCCGTTGATGATGAGTTTTCGGCCCTATATGATCAATACGCTGACACGTGGCGGCCTTTCGCATTTCGAGATTGCGTTCCCCGAGGCGCTAGGAAAAGGTATACAAGGAGGTCCCCGTCCCAGCAATTGCCTACTCCAAGAACTTCCAGCGCAACGCCGACGAGCAGTCAAGTGGGCCCAATGCAGCCTCCAGCTCCTGAAGCATTACCCGAAAGGGCGCAAGGGTCAGAGAGGTCAACTCCTGAGGTGGCCCCCCAAGCGGAAAAGCGCCAGAACAGCCCAACTCTACCGGACCGCTCGTGCATCCTCCCAGCTAGACCCAGGTACAAATTTACCGTGGGGACATCGCCGCTCGCCGCCCCAACCTCCTCTCCGTCCTTTGAACCAGCTACGATGCCAGAAGAAAAGAAGAGGAAGAGGAGTGAAAAGGCCAAACGGCCTAAGGAGTCTATACAACAGCCAACCGCAGCGCAGACAGGGACAGCCGCGCCAGAAATCGTCTCACTAGACAGCCCTGAAGCAGAAGCAGACACTTGGGCTGCAGACGTCCTCCAAACAACGGCTCAGGCGGAGCCCGCAGGTACGTCCACTTCTCCGCTCCCCCAAGTCCCAGTCGGCCCTGCCATAACGCCATCCCCCATCGCATCAGGGCAAGCCGTAGTTGCATCTTCATCTTCCCAGACTGTCCAAACATCCCACAACCCCCATTCCTTCGACCAGTTCGCCCAGGACCCTAACGCCTTCCAGTCCCTCAGCCAAACCCTGGAACCCTCGCCTGCGGCCAGTGTCGAAGCTGCACATACATCGCCGCGCCGCTCACCTCATCTGTTCAAAACCCCGCCAACGCCGTCCACTCAGCCGCTCGCTTCCCCTAGGACCCGGTCGCCCTTAAAAGCGGCCACTCCTTCTGGAATACCTCCCGCTTCGCTGTTTGCAGGGAAGATGCCGCAGCAAGACCCGATGCTGGAAGACCTCGACTTCATGCAGATCGCAGACGATCAGCCTTTGGCAGCAAAGGCCGCAGGATGTTCCGCCTCTTTCCTCCAGGGTGTCAAACGGAGGAGAGCCGAGGAAATAGCTGCCCCGGTAAAGCGCACCAAGTACGACTTGGACAGGAGAGTGCTGACAACTGAGAAGTTGATCCCAAAAGTGAAGAAGCCTCTCCGGGAAATGACCGAGGCAGACTATGAGCATCAAGTCAAGGAGAAGAGCTTTGATGACATCAACGAGGAATACGAAATCAACGGTATTCGTCGTAGAACACATAATCTCCTTGTCAAGCGACTTGAGAATCAGGAGGCGCTGTTTCAGCTGCAGAATACTTCAAGGCAGCTGGAGGAAGATCTGGCTAGGGCCACCGCGCAGTTGGGGTCTGCACAGCAGGAGATCGATGAACTGAAAGCCCAGCTGGCCGCCTCTCAGCAGGAGGCCGCAGCGCAAAAACAGACAGCCGAACAGCTGTCAGAGGAGAAAAGGGCAGCACTGGAGCAGGTCTCTCAGCTCCAGGATTCATTGAAACAGGCTCTGTCACAGCTTGAGGAGAAAACATCACAGACGACGGCCTTTTCAAAGAATAAGGTTAAGGAGATGCGGGCTGGTCTGCTGCAGGGATGCAGGCCCAACGTTGTCAGATCTATATCGGTCCTGGATTTCGCATCCAGGATCCAAGAAGTATCTGCCCAGGGAAAGCCTGTGGTAGAGGAGGCCGAACACCAAGCGAGGCAATGGCTAGACTTGGCTATGAAACTTGAGGAGTATGAGCGCAAAGGCCTCCGATTTCCCCCGATGTCCCGACTTGCCTCAGAGTGGGCAGATGCAAGGGTAACCTTGCACATTTATTTTGATAAAACAGAGAAGATAAGGGCCGCCAGGAAGATGCTGGACTCATTAGACCACGAAATGAGCATTTGCCTGGCCCCCTTCAACACTCTGTCTGAACACGGGTGCCCGAGCTTCGTCGAGAATGGCGAGTTTCTGACCCTTGAGCAGGTGAAACTGAATTGGCTGTCGTTCGAGGCAGACACAACAGAAATCGATAGCTGGGCGGAGCCAATCCAGGAAGCTCAGGTCACCCAGATGGTGTCAAGGTACTGCAAAATCAATACCTCCCTCAAAGAGTTGGGAGAAAGATACGACACCATCGACCTGCATGCGGTTGCTGCTTTCAGCGCAACGCTGAAAGAGGTCAGCGACCTAGGGCCCTTCCAAGCAGCAATCTGGGACCAAGCCAAGGCCGCATACGATCGCATCCGCGAGCGGGAGGCCGACAACGAAGACCATTCAGGTTCAGGAGGAGAAACAGAAGAGGCAACTGCCGAAAGTGAACCTGAAGAAGAACAGTTGCCCGGGAAGAAGCCGTCAGAGCAGCGGAAGGCAGGGGAAGGAAGTTCCTCTGCGCCCAAAGGATGAAGGCCTGGTTCTTTGCGTCGAGGCGAGCTCGACACCCCGCGAGCCGCCAGGAATGTTGCCACATTTTGCACGGGGTGCCATGTTTTCAAATTTTGTAAGTATGCTGCTCTTCCTTCCCTCCCCCTCCTTCTTCCCTTTCTCCATTTTTCCTTTCCCTTTCATTCCTCCCTTTTCCCTTGTACTTCCCCTAGTCAAATTCCCAAAATAGAGCAAGTATTCCCTAAAAATTTCTAAGTGTCAGGGCAACCCGACTTCGCATGAAGTCGGGTGCGCCTCAAGGTTGGAGCGCACTAGGGAATGCGAAGTGCGAAAGCAGGCTGGAAAGGAGCAGAATTTGGCTAAGTGTGGAGCGCAACCCGACTTCGCAGCGAAGTCGGGGTGCGCTCTTCTTCCTGTGCGCACTTGGGAAGCAAGGTTTGCAAAATTCAGCTAAGTGCTAGAGCGCAACCCGACTTCGCAGCGAAGTCGGGGTGCGCTCCCCCTTTGGTGCATAGTCCAAATAGCGACCGAAACAACCAAGTGTTGAAGTGCGCAACCCGACTTCGCAACGAAGTCGGGCTGCGCCCTCTGACCGGTGTGCAGTTGGGCAAGATTCATCAAGCAAGCCCAAAAATTGGCTAAGGCACGGAGGCCTCCCCAACTGCGCTGTTCCCCACCTGCGCTACCCGATGGCGCTCTGATCCCGGGCGAAGTTGGACAAACTGCCTTTCAAGGCAGACATGTGTCACTCATCAGAATTCGACAAGTGTCCAGCCTCGGGATTCGAGCCGAGATGTGACGGGATAAAGGACAAGCATGGACCGCATTACCTACGCCAGCTGCCTCCATTTAAGCTGATGCAAAGTTCCATCTACCACAGCTACCCGCATTCCTGCTGACTAGAAGTTTCACCCGACGCACTGCCACGTAGCTGTACAGCTTTCAGGGAGACCTTGCTGCAAGTACAGTCCTCGCCGACAGGAGTCAGCATCAGCAGCTCTTCTGCCGCTTTTGTCAGCTATTGTCCGGTCTGGGACTTTGTGCCCGTAATTGTAATCGGGGGAAACTTGGGCTATAAATAGCCACACCATTTCATTGTAAAAGGGTGGAAGGGGAATATACTGCTAGGGAACCATTGTAGCTATACGTTTGCTTTCGAATGCAAGACACATACTTGGCTCTGCTTACTGTCATCATCTTTTATGCCGCCTTTCCTTGTCATTTCTGCCTCATGTTTCTTATTTCATTGCTTATCGTTATATCGAACTCGGATTCCAGTATTTGATGATTAAGTATTCCCCGGAATGCATAGATAGAGGATACATAGGATGCATGATAGCTGTAGTTTCTATGGTGTGTTTTGTATTTAATTGTTGTTAGTAGTGGTGATTGATCGTTGTCGTGCCGCTTATTCCCCCCACCCAACTCCAATCACATTTGGATCTCTTTCCGCACTTTATCTCTTTCCTGTACCCTTAGCTAAAACACTAAAAAAACCCACAGGAAGCCGGCCTTCTCCGGAGATTGGCACGGAAGGCATTCCTTCCTTCCGGCCTTTCAATCTGGTGGGCGAATCTGGGGCGCATTATACCAAATCCTTTCCTCATGGCAGATTCGTAACCAACAAGTACCTTATGAATTCAAAAGATCTAAGAGATCAATTGACAGTTATTTGAAAGATAGTTGATAATGAGGGCATGGTCAACGTTATTTTGTGAGGTTTGTGTGGTAAGCAAATTGATATGTTTGCTTTTAGTAAATAAGTTTTGAAGTTGCACGCAGAGTGTTTGACGAAATGTACATACATATACTGATAATGTAATGTTAAGTCTGAATGTAATGCTAATATGTAAGACAGTCATAAATTAACTTAGGAAATGAAATGTAAATATAAGTTAATGCAAGTGAAATGTAATTTGGGAGAATGATGAGGTGTCAAGTAGTTAGAGGGTGCAACTAATTTCTAGTTGTATAAATATGACCCTTTCCTCATTCATTGGAGAGAATGGTGTGAGCAGATGGTAAGGATGGTTATGCCACATGGTCATTGCCCGATGTAAGAGGTTGTGGGCATTTTTGGCCCAAGGTGTGGTTGAGATGAAAGAGATTCTGCACAAGGTTGCAAATTGTATGCAATTGCCATATTGATTATTGTTAATATAAAATTATATCATTTATCTGTTGTTGTTATTGTATGTTGCTTGTGTGTATAGTCATTGCTAATTGCTATAGATATGTAGATTTATGTAAGTAGAAATGTAATTGAGTTTTAGTATGTTAAATTTTGTTTTTATAGTTTGCCTCTATCTTATGAGTCTTTTTTTTGGTACATCATAACATTTGAAAGATCTATGAGATCAATTGGTTTGCAAGGTTTGCCTTCGTCTTATGAGTCTTCTGTTGAGTCTCTACATTTGCTTGTTAAAACTTAAACTCTTGATTTTTAGAAGATGCCTTCTTTACTTCTATAAAAAGATATGAGATAGTCATAGATGGGAGCATCCACCTCAAAGAGTATAGAGAGTACATTCATTACTAAAGCCAAACACAGACAATTAGAGTGTCAAACATCATCTAACCATAAACAAGGTAAAATATCTTATGTAAGGTAGTCTAAAGTCATTTGTTTTTACTTAAGAAACCTAGTCATTTCAAACGAGATTACAATAAATTGAAGAATAAGCAAACCCAACAAGGGTTGAAACAAGTAAATGTTGTTGAGATAGAAGATCAAGAAGAGAAGTTTGCATTTGTACTAACTTAGAGTTCATATGGTCAATGCAGTAAGTGGTACTCTTGACTACCAAGCATCTAGACATTATACATGTCGAAAATATTGTTATATTAATTTCATTAAAGTTCAATGTAAGAATGAGTTTGTGTCACTTGGTTATGGTAGATCATACTTTGTTGGAGGGTGTGGTTATGTTAGTGTGACATTGAGCAATAATGTTGCATACACCTTCAAGAATGTTTTATATGTTCCAGATATGAACAAAAATTGTCTATCAATTAGTGAAATCACCCGAAATTTTCAACTTGCTTTAATTTTTTATAAAAATAGACATGAGGTGATGCATGTGGGTAAAAAAAAACTCATTGCTCTTGGTATAGGTGAAAAGGGATTGTATAAATTAGTTGATGCCAAGTCTAACAATTAATTTGCCTTGTTAGTTGAAAACAATACTTTTGTTCTTTGGCATGAAAGGTTTGAACACCTCGAGTATGAATACATTAGTTCTCATCAAGACTAACATGGTTCATGGATTGCCAACTATTCAGGAGCAACAATGTTCATGTGTAGGATGTCAATTTGAAAAATAGAATTGTTAATTGTTTGATATTGGTAAGTCTTGGCTTGCATAAGGTTTTTTGGCTTGCATAAGGTTTGGAGCATAATGTATCTCATATTTTTCTCAAATTGTATTGGAGCTCTAATTCCAAGGAGGTTGCCCCCTCAAAGAGGCCTATGATATCTATCTTGTTTGATTAATATAAATTTGTTGTATTTCCAATTAATTATTTTATTAAGAACTTTTGTTATTTTATTTTCATGGCCATTTAGTTTATAAGCATTTCCATTAATTCATGCATTGTTATTGCGGTTATACTTATTTTTAATTGAAGTTTCCTAACAAGTGGTATCTGAGCTCTTTTTAAGGTTGTGTTCTGTAGTAGCAGTAATAGTTTTTTGTCCTTCTATTCATTTTTCTATTTTATAATTTTTTCATTCTAGTTATTTTTTATTAAAATATCTTTATAGAAAAACAAAAACAATTGTTTTTTTTTTGTTTTTAGTGGATTAGGTTAGAAACCTTGTGTTGAGGATTTTAAAATACATAGAGGTCCTGTCATTTTTGGCTAAGCTAGATTGCTTATAAAACATCTAGTGAAGTGAGGGGTGCTCAAACTTTAATACCAAGCCATAGCACCCTGTAGACACCAAAACAACACCAATCTGATTACGTGACAACAAGCGCTGATCGCATTGACACAAACAGCCCCCAGGGCAGCCCCAGAGGTTAAAACAGTGGTCCTAACCACTCACACAGCAGTTTTAAAAGTCAAAGATCAATTTGGCACCTTTTAGGCACTCTGCTACTTATTCGCTCCACCCAGGGATGAGTGCAAAATGGTACTCGTTCCACCCAGGGACGATTACCACCGCTCAATCTGAGGTGGGACGAATGCCAAGTTTGACGTGCAAAAAGTCAAACCTCAGCCCATGACAACTAAGAACTGCCACTTAGCTCTCCCTTCATGGCATAGGGGTGCGAGTGAGTTCTTTTGACAACCACTTGACTTTCCATTCACTGCATGGGATTGAGAGTGAGCTTTTTAGGACAACTCAGATTTGCCACTTGAATCTCCCTTCATTGCATGGGAATGAAAGTGGGATTTTTCATGACAACTCAAATTAGCTACTTAACTCTCCCTTCATTGCATGGGAGTGCGAGTGAGTTCTTTTGGGCATGCAGCAGCAGCTATGAAGCAGTTATGGAGCCTTGATCAGGGAGAAGTCTTCTCTTCCCTGAAAGAGCATTCATGCTAAGTAGCACTTTTGCATGCTAATTCAAAGAGACCCCTTGGGTCTATAAATGGTGAATTTCTTTACCCAAAATATATACAGAGAAGGAGCATTTGAGCAATGAAGTGCTACAAATTTCATACCTAACTATGATTTGTGCTTTTACATCCTTAATCTCTCATTCAAAAGGGAGGTTTTTGGGTGACTATTGGAGGCGCAAATCCGTACCCAAAACCTGATTTTTGACCACAACTATCCACAAAATTTGTCGACAACACCCCATAACCAATTTTGGACCCATCCCAAGTGGATTGGTGCTGAAATAGTGCTTCAATCGGTGGGCGTCCTGCCCCCGGGCACTCCCCAAACTATCACAGTGCTAATCGCCCCACCCCAGGATGATTAGAAATCTATGATAGATTTCTTTTTTTTTCTTTTGTATCTAATTCTAGATAGGTTAAATAGGTTACAGTTCAAATTTCATGTCATTCTGATCATTTTTGACCAGGTTATTGTTGTTTCTCGCTTTCACTAACTTATAGATGCCATCTTCAAAATTTGGGTTCTAGAGGCAAAATTGGAGAAATCTGAGCATCTGGGTCATCCCAGAATGCCCCCAATTAGCTAACCCCAAGTTTTTAGGTCTTTTGGAACTTCCTAAGTAGGACATTGAATAGGGTGCTTTTTTGGCCAATTCTCACAGTCCTACTGTCCCACCCTAGAGCGAGTACAGATCTGTAAGGAATTTTTAGACTGTTCTTTTTGCAATGGTCTTCTGATGATATTTTTATGCTTCTGTAAAAGTTTTAGGTCAATAAGAGTTTATTTGATAGTCGTTTTATTATTTTCATGCATACACTGACAATAGGCTGTGGGAAATATATGTTTCATTTGGTCTACAGGTATTATTAATATTTTTTGTTTCTTTGAATGCAGGTTTTCGATAGTAGAGGAGCAGGAAAGAGCAAAGAATCACATACAACAACGGCGGCGACGTTTTGGTCCGCCCATCTTACATGTGGGCACGCGGAAGAAGGATTGTTAGCCATGGATCTTGTGACAAGAAACACATTTGACTCTCCTATCCCCTAAAAAGGAAGGAGATGTATTGTAAAACAATTTGTAAAGCGTATCAATAAAAGATATTACCATATTTCTATTGCTTTTATCTTGTGTTGATTTGCATATGTTATTTCTTGTTCTTGTGGCATATTCCTTTTTGTTTTCGTATCCTCATGCTTTTAGTGGTGATCACGGTGGGACCCGTGTCCTTTGATTTTTAAAGATTAAATTTTTGATTAAAGTTGCTTGTTTTGTTGCTTACAGGTACCAAGTTTTCAAAAGCTAGACTGTTTCAGGCAGAAATTCAGAGATAACCGACTTGGGCAGAGAAAAGGTAGAGGTCTTAAACACCTTTGGTCAATTCTTTGCTTTGTGTTTTCTGTTTATTTTCTTGCATAGGAGAGTTTAGATGCTTGCCTGTTTCATTTTTTTTGCAACTTAAAATGAACCCCACACACCACGTGGTAATTTAAACCAAGGAGTTGGTCATAAAACCCCAACCCTTGAGCAAGACCAAAGGTGGATGCCATTATCACTTTGGCTTGAGATATTGCATACATTACCTCAATCACGACTGTTGCTAGATGTAAATCCTGACGAAAGCTGACCAAGTGTAGCTTGGGGTGATTCCCAGCACATGAGGATAAGTCTTCTATGGTAGGTGTCATAAATAGGACAATCCCCCTTCTATACCGCCTATGTTCCACGTATCATCTGCTCTCACATACCTATAGTCTCCCTCACGTAAGGGCGGGTATATAGAGAGGTTGGTATATCGGTCCGACAATGGTATATTGAAGGGCAACCATTTATGGGAGTCATATGAGCCACCATTTTGCATTTAAACGGTCTTCACAAAAATTTTCAAAAACAAAACAAAAATCATAATAAAAAACACACTAAAACCAGTCTAGGACACACCATTAATATTTAAAAGATATAATCATTGCTTTGTGTGTGTATGTTCTTTTTTGCTTAGTGTAACAAAAAAAAAAAATCTAAAATCAGAAAATCATAAACAAAAGATAAAAATCTACGTAGCTTGTAGAGAGTCATTACCATGGTATTCACCCGCAGTCAAGCCCACTCACGGGCAGACGCTACGACGAATGTCCAAAGAAGCACGAGTCACCTCCGTTACAGTCCCCAGGATTTGGTCATACCACCTTGGTGACCTAACACACAAGGCAATCCCCTCCACACCTTAACGAAAAGGGACTATAGGGACACCTCTTCTAGGGGTACTCCTGTTTAGCAGAGCATCCAGCACACACCCTTCCATGAGGGGTACATCCGTAGGAAAGCTCCCTTAGATGCTCGTTATGAGTGGTCACCGCACAATGAAGCACTAGGTCAACATAGGGTTCGACGGGAGGAACCACATGATTACACTATCCCTCCTTCACCTCCTCTAGTTGTCAGGACTACAACGAGAAATCTAGAGCACAAGGCTCCTCAGGCGGGGCGAGCCAATTCCACCCGTTCCTTTTTCACTTACGAAAGAGAGCACGAGGAAAACCCTTACCTTCCTCAAGAACAATATACATCGCGGGAGCAATACGCCTCCGCAACTACTAGCTATCAGGATCACCTACTGAGGACAAAGCCTCGAGGGAGTACCGCTACCCCCAACCGAGGGAGGTGGCCTATAGAGATCTCGGATTACCACGACCAAGATAGATATTTAGGAGAGGCATCTAGGCCTTCTACACATGAGACGGCAGGACCAACTATCTTAGAATCTGCCAAGCATATCGCACGCTGGATGCAAATCATGCTACTTGAGCTAGAATGACAACAGTTAGAGCAACAATATCTTCTAAATCAAGAGTGCATTCAGCGCCAGGAGGATGAGTTGTTCCCACACACTATGCAGGCGAGGACTCCAACCCCTCACATGCATAAGATAGAAAATTATGAGAGACACAATTGGGTGCGAGATAGGTCTCCATGACCTTATCAAACGTTGCCCCTGATGCCTCCTAGACTTGAGCAGGAGGCTACTCCTCAGACCAATGACGGGTGCCTTCTTCAGGCACCCACCCAGGTTCATGGGCCACCCTCAGAAATTCTTCAAGAAGCCTCTGAGGAACCTAAGCGAGAAGAAGAGCGGGATGAAATGCCATACCAAGGCATGGGGGGTGCTATCTAGCCACCCCTCCTAAGGCCTCAATTTCCCCACAACCTGCAACGGGAACAAATCAAATAGGAGGATCTCAAATCCTCCAATACAAGCAATGCACTGCCAGAGCACTTAGAGTCGATAGAGACCAAGATTTTGGGGCCCCAAAAGCCCAACTTATGTGAGACTCCTCTCCAAGAGGATCAACCCCTGGTTGTAGAGCTACCTGATGACGAGGTCTTCCATATCTCAGCATCACCAAATTCTACTGAGCCTGACTCTCTCGCCAAAGACGAGTCAACATATGCAATAGCACCATGGGACCTGTTCGAGTCAGACAACAATAATTCATGGGTGGTCCCCATGGATGATCATCACAAAATTCTCCTAACATTATTCCCTTTGGAGGCTCCCATCGAGCCCGTGCCATTGCAAGAAAATCAGGTCCCCCCGTAAAGCGCAAAACAACCCCATCAGGACCATGTCCATCTACTTGAGCAAGACGAGCATAGAATGTCGCAAACAGCTATCGGGGCCAACGAGGCCCTTTGGATCACCGACAATGATTACGAAGACAAAAATGAGATGGCATATCTCAATCATGCACGATGTCACAATCACCCTATAACCCATGACGAACTGATGGCACAACTAGGCATAAGACTAGGGCATGAGTGGCACATAGACCCAGCCCACTGGCATCAAATGTTGATTTCGCTCCTTTGGGTAGACCGCGAGCAACTTCCACCCCGAGATATCATAGCACCATCAATGCCGAAGGCAGACCCTGTCCTCCTATCCGTGCATAAGGCCGATCCATTCATGCCAATCCCTACAGAGCCAAATTCGATGCACAAAGATCATCAAGCTGGGGGTACCTCTATTCCCTAAAGAGCAAGTGGATTACACCAAACGCTCCAAAGGTGTCCATAAACCCTTTGGTCAACCCAAAAGCTCCAAGGATTATCGCAATCACTTGGTCAACCCAAAAGCTCCAAGGATTATCGCAATCACTTGGTCAACCCAAAAGCTCCAAGGATTATCGCAATCACTTGGTCAACCCAAAATCTCCAAGGATTATTGCAATCACTTGGTCACCCCAAAATGCCCCAAAGGTTCCTACAAACCCTTTGGTCACACCAAAAGCTCCAAGGATTATTGCAATCACTTGGTCAACCCAAAAGCTCCAAGGATTATCGCAATCACTTGGTCAACCCAAAAGCTCCAAGGATTATCGTAATCACTTGGTCAACCCAAAAGCTCCAAGGATTATTGCAATCACTTGGTCACCCCAAAATGCCCCAAAGGTGCCTACAAACCCTTTGGTCACACCAAAAGCTCCAAGGATTATTGCAATCACTTGGTCACCCCAAAATTCCCCAAAGGTGCCTACAAACCCTTTGGTCACACCAAAAGCTCCAAGGATTATTGCAATCACTTGGTCACCCCAAAATGCCCCAAAGGTGCCTACAAACCCTTTGGTCACACCAAAAAGCTCCAAGGATTATTGCAATCACTTGGTCAACCCCAAAAAGCTCCAAGGATTATTGCCATCTCTTGGTCAACCCCAAAAAGCTCCAAGGATTATTGCAATCACTTGGTCAACCCCCAAAAGCTCCAAGGATTATCGTAATCGCTTGGTCAAGAAAATTCAAAAAACAAACAAAATCATCAAAAATAACAAAAAAATTGCATTTCAATCTCATTCATACAAAAAAAAAATCACAATACAAAAATATAGGTTGCATTAGGCATCGCATCCATACATCGCATAGTTGCTGATCATACAAGTCAAAAGCACCATAGACTCGTCATTACTTGGCAATTCCATCAATTTCCACATCAAATCCATTTTCCAAACGCATACATCCGGAGATAGCATCATCACCATTTTTTAAGTTCCTAATGTATATAGGGTTTTCGTTATTCAGCTGTCTTTAAATTTCTAGCCAAAAACTGTACAAAGTTAAACAGATTTTACCCGAGAAAGTTTTACTTGGATCACGCCTTGTTACGTAGCATCCTAACACATATTAACACACATAAAATAATTCCTAAGTTGTGTGAACGTAAGAGAAACCTACAGAGCAGTCTAGGGTACCATAGGTGAAATATTAGCCTGTTCATCCCCCTGTGCGAATGGTTCCAGAATTCTAAGAATTGACAAAAGGACGAGCTCTTCCCTATCCATTCTCCATAATAAATAGTGGTTTTCACCACTTCCACAAATCCCAATCATAGTTGGTCCCCAAAGTTGTAAATATTCGTACTACACATCCGTGCCAAGGATGGGTAGTCGTCCCCAAGACCTAAAAGGATCAACGCTATTCAAAAACACAATTCCAACAAACCATCATCACAACCATCTCCACTCACCTTTGGTCTCCAAGTTGTAAGGATTCATACTACACGCCCCTAACCAAGATGGGTAGTCATCCCCAAGGCCTAAAAGATCAATGCCCTTACTTCATAATCTCCATTATCCCCTTGGTTCCCAAAGTCGTAAGGATTCGTACTACACATCCCTACACAGGATGGGTAGTCATCCCCAAGGCCAACAGGATCAAGGCCATTCACAATCTCAAACTTACAAAGCTCAAAATACAAAATCAAATAACAGTGGTTATCACCACTATTCAAAATCCTTGCTCAAAAAGAAAAATAAATAGAAAAATAAAAAGTGATTTTCATCACTATATAGACGAGCAAGTCTCCCAAATCATTCAGCCAACAAATAACCTGAACTTGAATCCTTGGAATTCTCAGCATTCGAAAACCATCTAGGTGATCCTCATTACAGGTTTGGTTGATAGCCTATCTGGCAATGGTGGTATCCTACCCGCATGACGATATGTCCGTCACATTAGCTTTGTGTGTGTGCAGACCACTATTTGCATGTGGATGAGCTAGCTTATGGTACCTTAGATTGTCACGTGGATTAATCTTGCTAAATACAACAACGGAGTTAGTGGAGCTAATTGTTGATCCTCAGTACAGGTTTGGTTGATAGCCTATCTGGCACTGGCGGTATCCTGATAAATACCACATAAACGAACTCAATTGCACACACAGGGATGTGAAATAACTTGGTTAAATTCAAGTCGGATTTATACCTTGTTCAAAAGTCTTGTGAGATAAATGTACAGTCTTGGCTAGTTAGTTAAAATATCTGAATCTCAGAAAAGCTTAACTACATTTTCAAACAACTAGTACATGTCATTCCGTACATCACCATCAAAATATATGCAAAATACAAAAACAAAGTTTTCACATGCAAAGTCATTTCACAAAGTCATCCCATTAGTACAGCAAGTCAATCAAATCTTGTACAGTCTATGGTGCATCGACAAGTTATCAACAAGTCATGTCATTAATTCCATTGGCATACATCATACAAATTAGACACATCACATTCATAAAAGCATTTGCATACATCAATGTAAATACATATACATAAAAACAAAACAGCAAAAAAATGCACAAAAATGCACCAAAAAGAGCAATAAAAGTGTCCGATGAGAGTGCTTTTACACTTGACATTTCGGGCATGCAAAACAGATGTCGGGGTCACAAATCCTCACTATCCTATTCCCTAAGAAGGCTATCATAGCCAAACCACTCCACGGGAAGACGGATTTTTAAGAATTTCATCCCCAAACGACGTCACAAAAGGGTCAAAACCCACTCAAAAACAACAAAAAATGCAACACAAACACAAAGCAATAAACATTGCCAGACACAAGTGCTCTTGCACTTAACCTCTTGGCATAGAAAATCAATGTCGGGGCTCAAATTGTCATTCTCCTACTTCCCCAAGAAGGCTACCATAGCTGGACCGCTCCACGGGAAGACGGACTTTCGACACTTTCACCCCATTATGGCATCACCAAAAGGGTTTTTACCCACAAAAAATATGTCCAAATGTCAGGAAACTGCTTAAGCTTTAAACGAAAAACATCTGAAGGCACCCTTACTTAAGTCATCTTGGGTCAAGCGACTCGTCGCTTTTCTCATGTCGGTCATTCCCTCATCGATTCGTCGCTTGAGGGGGTAGTCACACTTAGTCACCAATCAACAAACACACACCTAATCAAGGCAATGGCATGCATTCAAAGAATCATTGACAAAGACAATCATGCTCCTGCTTGGGGCAGCAAACAAGCAATAATCACAAATTGATCAAACACTTGGCATTCCCGAAGCATGAACACAAGGTTCCCCCGTGGACAAAAGGTTGCACCCTTTGCCTATTCATGACTGATCAATGCCCAAGCTCAAGTCACACCTCACCAAAACAAGTTAATACTTGAAATCAAATTCCTTAGCTCATTAGAAGCAAGGATTCAAGAATGCATGCCCTTTCCATGCTTGGGGCATCAAGAGTTGGTTAGGTTACTAAGACATCCTAATCATTAGTGCTTTGGTTATCTATTTTTGCTCAGCACTGCACCATGTGCAGCGCTTTCCAAAAAGGGGCATCTGTAGACACCAAAACAACACCAATCCGATTACGTGACAACAAGCGCTGATCGCATTGACACAAACAACCCCCAGGGCAGCCCCAGAGGTTAAAATAGTGGTCCTAACCACTCACACAACAATTTTAAAAGTTAGAGATCAATTTGGCACCTTTTAGGCACTCTGCTACTTATTCGCTCCACCCAGGGACGAGTGCAGAATGGTACTCGTTCCACCCAGGGACGATTACCACCACTCATTATGAGGTGGGACGAATGCCAGGTTTGACCTGCAAAAAGTCAAACCTCGGCCCATGACAACTCAGAACTGCCACTTAGCTCTCCCTTCATGGCATAGGGGTGCGAGCGAGTTATTTTGACAACCACTTGACTTTCCATTCACTGCATGGGAATGAGAGTGAAGTTTTTAGGACAACTCAGATTTGCCACTTGACTCTCCCTTCATTGCATGGGAATGAGAGTGGGCTTTTTCATGACAACTCAAATTAGCTACTTAACTCTCCCTTCATTGCATGGGAGTGCGAGTGAGTTCTTTTGGGCATGCAGAGCAGTTACAAAGCAGTTATGGAGCCTTGATCAGGGAGAAGTCTTCTCTTCCCTGAAAGAGCATTCATGCTAAGTAGCACTTTTTCATGCTAATTCAAAGAGACCCCTTGGGTCTATAAAATGGTGAATTTTTTCACCCAAAATATATACAGAGAAGGAGCATTTGAGCAATGAAGTGCTGCCAATTTCATACCTAACTGCGATTTGTGCTTTTACATCCTTAATCTCTCATTCAAAAGGGAGGTTATTGGGTGACTATTGGAGGCACAAATCCGTACCCAAAACCTGATTTATGACTGTAAATATCCACCAAATTTGTTGACAATACCCCATAACCAGTTTTGGACCCATCCCAAGTGGATTGGTGCCAAAACAGTGCTTCAATCGGTGGGCGTCCTGCCCCCGAGCGCTCCCTAAACTATCATAGTGCTAATCGCCCCACCCCGGGATTATTAGAAATCTATGATAGATTTCTTTTTTTTTCTTTTACATCTGAATCTAGATAGGTTAAATAGGTTACAGTTCAAATTTCATGTCATTCTGATCATTTTTGACCAGGTTATTGTTGTTTCCCGCTTTCACTAACTTGCATATGCCATCTTCAAAATTTGGGTTCTAGAAGCAAAATTGGAGAAATATGAGCATCTGGGTCGTCCCAAAACGCCCCCAATTAGCTAACCCCAAGTTTTTAGGTCTTTTGGAGCTTCCTAAGTAGGACATTGAATAGGGTGCTTTTTTGGCCAATTCTCACAGTCCTACTCGTCCCACCCTGGAGCGAGTACAGATCTGTGATGAATTTTCAGAATGTTTTTTTTGCAATGGTCTTCTGATGATATTTTTATGCTTCTGTCAAATTTTCAGGTCAATAAGAGTTTATTTGATAGTCGTTTTATTATTTTCATGCATACACTGACAATAGGCTATGGGAAATATATGTTTCATTTGGTCTGCAGGTATTATTAATATTTTCTGTTTCTTTGAACGTAGGTTTCCAACAGTAGAGGAGCAGGAAAGAGCAAAGAATTACATACAATAGTGACGACGACGTTTTGGTCCGCCCATATTACATGTGGGCACGCGAAAGAAGGATTGTTAGCCATGGATCTTGTGACAAGAAACACATTTGACTCTCCTATCCCCTAAAAAGGAAGGAGATGTATTGTAACACAATTTGTAAAGTGTATCAATAAAAGAGATTACCATATTTCTATTGCTTTTATCTTGTGTCAATTTGCATATGTTATTTCTTGTTCTTGTGGCATATTCCTTTTTGTTTTCGTATCCTCGTGCTTTCACACCCTATACGACAACAAGCTCCCATGCAACCTTGGGTATATAAGGAGACCTCCTAGGAATAAAAGAAGCCTTCACCCATAGAAAGATATTGGTTATTTGAGTTTTGTGGTGCACTAGTGAGTGGTTAGCCCTAGGAAGTTACTCTCACAATACCCTAAAAAATGGATAGTGCCATTACCAGTATGGTGGAACCCTTCGTAGTTAGAGTTCTAAAATATTAGGTCGACTGCTAATCATGAATGAGATTGTATATTAGAGAGTCCATGAAATCAGACACACCTTAACTTAAGTTATCCCTATTGAAACCCTATTTTAAGTATGTCAAAACCAAAACTAGATTTGAGCGTATTGTAGAAGATACTACTTTAGTCACAATATGGCAGTGCAGAGAATATGTAGCATGATAGTACAAAGAATATATAGTTTGATAGTACAAGGAATATATAACTTGACAGTACAAAGAATATACAATCTAATAGTTAGAGCAGTAAGTTATCAGCTTTTATCCTGATAATGCAGAGAATAACCAATTTAACAGTTAGATTTGTCAATTCTCAACAATCTACCAATGGAGCAATTAGTTGTCAATAGTTTGCAAGTAGAGTAGTCAACGTGAGTAGACAAAAAAGTACAAAAAACCAAAATTTGTCATTTTGTGGTATATTCCATTTTGATCCTTTATTTGAGCCAATCACTTTGACATATAACACTGATAAAACATTTTAGAGGTCCTAAAGTGACTTAAATTGGTTGGTGGAACTAGAGCTACCCAAGAGCTAGAGCGATTATTTGAAAAAATTGAAAACCATTAGTTACAAATCCTTCAAGCATGATCCAAACTAGACAAATTGAATAAAATTGATGGCCTCAAGAGTCATTTAATAGGCCTAAATGCAAAATACAATGTTTTGGTAGGACAATCACCAGGAAGTCAAGATGATAGTTATGAGGATAGAGCATGAAATACCTTACCTCTAAATACAATTCAAAGAATGCCCAAGCTAGACTTTCCAAAATTTGATGAAGAGGACCTAACCATTTGGTTGTATCAGGATGAACAATATTTTTCTCTTCATGCCACTTTCCATAATCAAAGGCTTGTAATTGCATCCTTCAACCTATAAAATAAAACAATTCAATGGTACCCATGGTTAGAGAATATGCATCCACGACTCACTGGGGTTGAATTTAAGATAGAATTACTCATCCATTTTGGACCTAATGAGTATGAATATTTCATTGGAACCCTCAACAACTTAAGATAAACTTCTATATGTCATTACTAGACAATTTGAAAAGTGGGCAAATTGCACTAGGGGATCGAGTTCTAAGTTTTTCAAAGTTGTTTCATTAGTGGATTAAAGGAAGATATCCATTGAGAAGTGAAAATGTTCAAGTTGGGCAACATGATGACACGTGTAGGATTGGCTAGGTTTGTTGAAGATAAATTCTCTACACAAAAGTGTACTTTTAAACCTCCATAAGCTCAAACCCCATTTCTATCTTGGATATCATCAAACTTAGGAAACAAACCACCCTAGATCAAACCTCTCATCTAAGAAGAAATGGAGGCATGTAGGTCACAAGGATTATGTTATAATCGTGATGATAAATATTTTTCGAGCCACAAGTGTACAACATAAACTATATTTACTCAATGTGGGTAACCACATAATGAAGGGGAGGACCATACAAAAGAAGATCAGCCTGAAGAGTTTGAAATGACAAAGGACCAACTATTTGATATTTCAGTACATGTATTAGTTGGGATTTCTACTCCCTAGACCATGAAAGTGGTAGGGCATTGCAAGGTTCAATGACTCATAATCCTCATTTATTTTGGTAGTACCCACAATTTTATTAATCCTCAAGCAGCTAAAAAAGTAACATATTACATATACTTATGTAATTCATTTGTATTTATGGTTGCCAATGGAGGTACTCTATTGTGCAAAGAAAAATATAAAATGTAAATGTGATAATGAATGACTACAACCTCATGGCAAACATGTTTTCCCTTCCTATGATATTGTGTTGGGAACTCAATGGCTTCATAGCTTGGGCCCAATAGCATGAGACTTTTATAAGCTATGGATGCAATTTATTGAACATGGGAAGCAATAAAATATTTGAGGCATGATCGTGGGTCCTACCTAACTCATCAACTCACATCAAATATAATTTTTTTTGAAGAATTCATCCCAAGGGTTGGTGGCACAATTGTTTGAACTATAGACCTCAAATACCAGTGATATAGTTCAACCATCTAAATTATAGGAAAATATGGATAAAAATGCACTCATTTTTGCAGGTTCACAAGGATCACCACCACGATGCACCCATGATCATGCCATTGGGATTGTCTTGGGAAGCTTACTACTGAACATTCATCTCTATTAGTATCCATATATGCAAAAGACATAAATTTAACATATGGTGCAAGAGTTATTAGCAGTAGGGGTTCTTTGATCGAGTGTTAGCCTATATTCTTCCTTGGTACTTTTAGTTTGTAAGAAATATGGGTCTTTGAAGTTATGTGTGGATTTTCAATAACTCAAAAAAATTACCATAAAGGACAAATTTTCCATTCCCATCATTGATGAGTTATTGTATGAACTCCATGGTGCTCACTTCTTCTCAAAGTTGGATCTTTGTTTAGGTTATCATAAAATCAAATTGCAGGAAGAAGATATTCCAAAGATAATATTCCACACTCATGAATGCCATTATGAATTCCTCGTCATGCCATTAAGTCTTATTAATGTGTCGTCCACCTTTTCGAGTCTCATGAATGTAATATCTTGACCCTTTTTGCATAAATTTATTTTAGCCTTTATTGATGATATTTTGCTTTACAATCATGCATGGGTGGAATATTTGTAATATTTAGACCAAGAATTGCAACTCGTGGATGACAATCAATTGTGTGCAAAATGATCTAAATGTTCTTTTGGGATACAAGAAGTGGAATACCTAGTCCATATAGTTTTAGGTAAAGGGGTCAAGGTGGATCCTAAAAAGATAACTATTTTACAATAACGACCCAAACCACATACTCTCAAAAGCCTTGAGGGTTTCTTAGGTATCACTGACTGTTATCAAAATCTTGTTCATGATTATGGAAATATTGCATCTCCTTTCATGGCTATGTTGCAAAAGAACTTGTTTCAATGTTCAAAACTTGTTGAACATGCCTTTCTGTGACTCAAACAAGTTATGATTTCTACTTCCATGCTTGCTATGCCTAATTTATCCAAGCCATTTATGATTGAAAGTAATGCCTTCAGAAGTAGAATCGGTACAATTCTTATGCAAGGGAAATCATTAGCCTCCACTAGTAAGATATTATTATGCAAAATCCTAGGAAAATCAACTTATGTGAAGGATATGACGATAATCTTACATGTTGTCAACCAATGGAGGTCTTATCTTATTGGGTGATATTTTTCCATAAAACATACCACCACATCCTTAAGTACTTTTTGAGTAGCGTGTATCTACGCCCATACAACAAAAACAAGTTACCAAACTGGTGGGGCATGACTATGAAATCATTTGTAAGAAGGGCAAGGAAAATTTAGTTGTTAATGCACTATCCTACCAATATGAGGATTAGGGAATGCTACGTGCCATATCTACTGCACTTCCTCAATGGACCCACCAACTTCAAGGAGAAGTAACTCAAGATTCTACCTTGCAATCATTAATTTAACAACTTCAAATTGATCCTCACTATCATCCAAGCTATACATGAGATGGATAACATCTGAAATACTAGGGTCACCTTGTCATCCTAAAAGTAATTCCACTATGTGAGTCTATACTAAAGGAAATGCATTCTTTTTCGACTATAGAAATTTTAGGCTTCTTAAAGACATGAACAAGATAAATGCAAGATACAAGACCTTTGTTGCAGAATGTGACACTTGTTAGTGTGTTAAGGGTGAAACTATTTGCACATCAGGTACACTCCAACCTATTCTTATTCTAGAGGCTATTCTGACTAATATTGAGATGGATTTTTTTGGAGTATATTATATTATTTGGTACATGCTAAAGTACCTCCATGGTATATATGTAAATATTAGATTAGGGTTGAGTCTTAGTTTAGTGTGAGTAATATTTTATGTAATTTTGTAATGTGCAAGAAATACACAAGTGTCATGTGAGTGAGTGTGCAAGTGTAAGGTGAGTATATGTGCACACGTTTCTTATATGTAAGAGTGCACATATGTAATGTAAATATGTGCACAAGTGTCTTAGGTTAGAGTGTGCAAAGTGAAGGTCAAGAGTCATGTCTATGTGTGCATACACTATAGAGTCATGTGTTCGTCAAGTATGCAAGTGTCATATAGAGTTGTATTTGTGTCATGTGTATGTCAAGTATGCAACTATGAATATATAGTACTCCATAGAGAAGGAATAAATTATCAAGCGCCATATCCAAATACCCAAATATCCAAATATCAAGTGTTGTATTTGTAAGAGAAAGTGTAGTAAATATTGCATACATTTTGAGCAATTAATATTGTAAGTTATGCTACATGCTTTGTACATGTATGATTCATATTTACATTCATATTTTTGTTTATTAGTGAATGTTATTTGATATATTATAAGCCTTGATTTACATATTAATTTGCTCATATTATTCTAGTTACATCATTATCTTGATCTTACTGTATTGTGGCTATATTATATTTGATCCTGTGATATTTATCCTGTGAGTTTTATGTTAGTATTAAGGCTTAAAAAGCCATAAAATTTTATTGAATGGATTCCAAAGTCTAGAAGCAAAATAACCATTCTTGTGGCGGTGGATAGTATCTATGAGTATGTTTATTTTTGTCTTGTAGCCCACCCTTACAAGGCATCAATTGTTGCCCAAATATTCCTTGATTTCATTTTTTGCCTTCATGGCATGCCCTAGTCCATAATATTTTATCATGACCCCACATTCATTAGTATTTCTAGAAGGAATTGTTCAAGCTACATGGCACACAACTCAAAATGAGCTTGGCATACCATCCCCAGGCCAATGGGAAAACTAAAATTATCAACAAGTACTTGGAAAATTATCTTTGTTGCTTTGCATTTGAGCAACCAACTCATTGGGTTGAATGGCTTCCTTTTTTTGAGTGGTGGTATAATACTTCCTATCACGCCATCAATATGACACCATATGAAGTAATTTATGGGTACCCTTCATCGTCACTTTTGTCATACGTTCTAGGTAGTCCCTATAATAACCCACCAAAGAAATCCAAGGGAGAGATTTTTTTTAACACAAGGAATAACTCACAAAGAAGTCCCAATATTTTTCAACATTATAACGCGTAACCACATGTTGAGTTAAATTTTGTTATAGACAAAATTGAAGTGGACATGAGTGGTCAACATCCATACTTTTGGGATTCACTTTTCGAAACCAATTTTATAAAAGGCACCAATAGTTGTCCCTCCACTTTTCCTATACCCTCACTACTATAGGATAACTTGACCATGATGTATAGATTATCTTTTAAGGCTCATAATACTTAAAGGGGTACATCAATTCCTTAACCCTACATAAGTCTGTCTATGTAGGATTATTCTAGCATAATTCCTTAGTGCATAGTTACCACACCTTCGTGGGCTAACTAAGGCCATTACCACTTGGTAATAAGCATGGTCACCCGATCCTCACCATTCAAGATACCTCCACTAAACTATCTTATGAATGACTCCCAAAAGCCTCACCACTTTAGAATACCCAAGCCTCATCGTTCAAGGTGTATCATTCATAATTATCTGGTTATTGCATCATTGAAACTCCTTCCAGATATGTGAATACCTGGTTATTGCATCACCATAACTCATAGAATTCACAACTACCTGGTTATTGCATCACAACAACTCCCCCCAAGATTGGGTTATTCCTTGATTCAAAATTTTCTCTAATATAGCTCTAGATTCATGCCCAAAACCCCATACAAAGCTTAATATTTATATTAATATATATCAACAAAATAATATCTCTCCAAAATGAATAAATTGATATTACAATTAACATTCAACATAACACATTGCTAAATTAGTAAAATTAAAATACTTATCAAATCATAATACTAACATTTAGCATATCCCTTACTAATATTATAAAGGATGAATCAACAACTAAAAGCATGATAACCATAATCTAGGAATGAGATTCCACCATTATTTTTTATAATAACTATCCATTGATATATAATATTCATTCCAAGATCTTAAATTAAGAATTAACACACGTATCATTCCATTCCTTGGATAAAATAATAAAAAAATATATACAAATATATTCATTCCCTTCTTACAATCATAAGTCTCATAATAATCCTCATCCCAAATATTACATTTCAATTTCTATGATCATAACTGATCATTAATCTTTTCTTCAAAATCTTCACTTGCTGAGTCTTCTTCAACGAACTTGGAGCAAAATTTAGGGATAAAGACAACTCATGAAAATGCATATGCAAGCCTAATATGCACTATTCAAATATATAATTATGCAATAGCATACCAAACAACAACCATTGTAACATATTGAGTGAATTTCATACTTCCCTAAAATAAATGGATTCCTTAGCTACTCAAGCCTCTTCCATTTTTGTTTACTATTTAATCATTCCAAAAACTATTAAGTCATCGAGAATTAATTAATAATTTTTTTGACATAACTCTTAAAATATAATTTAACACAAAATTAACCAAGTCTATACTTTCAATGTTTCCATTTCATAACATACTATGCACTACGTAATAATTTTTTTATTTCTATATCCAAATAAGACATCAAAGCACTAGGCAAGATTCTTTATTTCAAATGTAAGCATAAAACAAGCAAATATTATCAATGTTACCAATAGAACGATGCATTATACATACATAAGTTCTAACGTAAAGGTAAAATTTGTTTTAAATAAAAGCTATGCTTTCACAATATTGAAGAAACATAAATAAGAAAGATCACAAGTCAAGAGATATAAACAACTCACACAAGTCTCAAGAAGCTTTACCAAAATATTAATAAAAAAAAAACCAACAAATACATTCAGAGATTTGAATCCAACTTAAGGCTAGATTCTTAATTCCATAACAGAGCGTACAAATAAAGTCTTTCAACATAGCTTACAATAATCAAAAATCAACTAGACATACTATCTAAAAGCTGCACTCTTCTCTTCAAATAAAAAACAAAGGTATAAGAGAAAAATATTGAAAAATCCCAATCGAAAACATGAAATCTTTCCAACCTCTAGTTCTACAATGGTATCGAACTTCTAAGAAGAATGTACTAACAAAACACTCTTAAGCAACACGATGCCTGAAGATAAACATAAGCTAGGTAGGTTGAAATGAAGAATCACACCCACATCATAGTGATCAAAAACTCAAACTAGAGTGAAGGAACAAAAAGGATTACATGCTAGCTCTCAAGCTTAATTTCACAAAGAAAATTAATCAAACTAGAGCAAGCTCACATAGACCTTCAATCAACCATTTGCATGCAATTGTAAACATGCAAATACAAGAGTAAAATAACAACAAAGCATTCAAAAATTATTGCAACCAATCAGATATAGGTTTAAGCAGTCATTAATATGGAGGAATAACACCTTCTCACACAAATCTAAAAATATTTTGCAATATTCCTTCCAACCTAGTCCACATTTTCGATTTGCCCTCCAAATATCCTTCTAGCTAGCTCCAAAACTTGGGAATTTTCTCCTAAAATAATCTCTGAAGAAACCTAAAAGAAAGAACCACCCAAATTAATTCCTTCTTGCATTCCATAACAAAGAGCACAAGAGTAATGTCTCATCTCTAGCTACAAGAAGATTACTCATGTTGTCACCCATCAAAACGTTACCAACACAATTGCCACCTTATTCCAATTATTATGGATTAGGGTTTCCTATTAATTAAATCCCCTCTCTGTTTTCATATAGTTTACCTATTAATATTTATAAGGCAAAACATTAGTAATCCATCTACTTATCTCATCAAATAATATTATTACCTCCTAAATGTTAGTGTTATTAACTAACAATAGGGTACTATAATAATAAAATTGATTACTAATAAATCAAAAATTAACATTGATAATCAAGTATTAATCATACCACATCATTATTAATACTAACCAAACAAGTTTCATGCTTAGAAACATAAATTAATGCATCCCAATTCAATTCAAAAATATGCACAACATTTTTTTCTCTTAAGTAGGAGGTTTTACAATAACTTTGATGCTATCACCCACCTACTAAGGATAACTCTTTTGCTTGAATAACAACCTCCTTACCCAATGGTACATCCAATCAAACATACATATATGCAATGCACCTATATGAAGGTTTTTTTTTAATAAAATTATAGAAGGAGATTTGAAAGGGTCCCCGAACCTTTTACATGTCAGAATTAAAATGCACTAACCATGTACCAATAAGAATTTTGTCGAGAGTTAGTGCAACATAATCAAAAAAGACATCCTCCATCACCATGGGATATCCAAAGGATACCCAAAGCTCTAAAACTAGAACCACCCAGGAGGATACATACAAAATGGATCCGACTAAACCACCCTGTATCCATACAAGACTTAAACAAAAAGGAAGAAAAACCCACATAGGGGTAACTTGAGACAAGACAGGGCCAAAAACAAGAACACCCTTATGGAAAAAAACCTTAATTTACTTTGTCATCTAGTTTGGTTTTTATCTAAGCCATTGGAGAACTAGATTGGTCCTTGTTTAGCATGACCTTGATAGCTTCAACGTAACATATTGCCAGCCTCATGAGATCAAAAATAAAATTTTGAAAATTTGTTGTCGTGGCCCTGATAGGAGCATAGGGGGACACTTGCAACATCTTCAAATCCTAATTTGGTTCAATTTTGGGGATACATTCAATCTCATTCATGAATTTGACTTTCTTTTAGTTGGGACATAATATTCCTTCGAATCATCCACCATATCAAGGATTTTAGAATCCTGATTAGAAACTAGATGCTTAGACCTCTTCAAATACTTGGACCTAATCAGGCTTTTAGAAGCCTGATTAGAAACCAGAAGGATTTTCTTTTTACCCTTGATTTTTCGATGATAATATCATCCATTATTTCCTTTTTTTCTCTCAACTATGGTGGTTTCCCCATACCAATCCACCTGTGAGAGTACTTGGTATTGCAACCACAAATTTCAAAAGTAGTACCATATTCCCAAAAGTATATAATTAAAGCATAAAGTGTAACTATCAACACATCTTGATAACATAAAATGATATTATGCATTAGACATCCACACATCAATACATAAATCAAGTATCAAAATCAAGGCCCACCAAGGAGGGTCGTTATAGACTCCCCCCTTAGACTAAACATAGTCCCTCGTGTTTCCTAAAAATAAAGCATATATATTTCATTCAAATAAATATGGGAATTGCTTTCTTATTTCCTAAACATCTTTCCAAGTTGCACAATTTTTAGAATAATGGTTCCACTGGACCTTACATTTATTTAGGGTTCGTTTCCTCAAAATATTGGAATGAAACCCTAGAATCCTTATCGGTTGCACCTTAATGGCTAAGGGATATACCATTTGAAATTTTAAAACGTTCAAATATGAGAAGGATTAACAACATACTTCCTAAGTAGGGATATGTGGAAAGTATCATGGATCTTTGATAGGTTGAGCGGTAATGTTAGGATTCCATATCCTAACGCTATTTATTTATTAAATATTATTCATTTAATTAATTATTATCTAAAGTCATAATGTGAATAGTCACATCCTTACAAACATAGCTCTAGGGTAGACATAAATATTAGGTTTTGACATTTTCATAAGGCATCAAAGAAGAAGAATAAAAAATAAAAAATATTTTGAGGGAGCCCCCTATAAGTGGCAAAGCAATTACAAGGGAGCCCCCTTTGAGTGACCTACGATTCCATTTTATATTAAATTTACACAAGAACATAAGGGTTCTTGCATTTGGTATCAGAGCCATCAATCCTGCTCTCTAGCCCTAAATTGATTTTTTATTGTTGTCTTTTGCTAGGAAGGTTGAATTTGTCAATCCTTCTTTTTGGCCCTTAAAAAAAAAATATCGTTGATAGGAGTTCACCTTTAGTTACAGTTAAATTTTCCATCCCAAGTGGTTTGCATGGTTGTTCATAATCAACAAATTTTTTATCATAAAAAACAAAGTCTTTCTTGGACCTATATCATATGTAGTAAGCTTGAGATTAGTTAATCTCCTCCGACACCACCCACATCCGGTGTTACTAATGAGCTTGCGTCGACGCCATCTTGGTTGTATTAGCCTTTGGGTATCCAATAATCGTTTGTTGACATTTCAAGTTTTTGGAACTATTTTGTTGTCTAATGCAAATATGGTGACGTTACGCAAGTGTGGGATCCTAATAGAGGCAACGTATTCTTGAGTCTAAAGTGAATGAGAAAATATTTCGTTCTTATCATCAAAAAATTGTTCCGAGGTCGACCTTGAGTGCCCATAAAAACATTGAATTATCTGACTCATACATTGTTGCAATCGTGGCTCTCTTCCAACTAGCGGCATCCCCCAGTTCCATGAATATGCATGATTTCCAACAACAAATAATTTTTTCTAAAGATTAAAAAAATCCACCATCGTAGTTTTTGTTCATAGCATTTCAAATCATAGAAAGAAAAAAATCTAATCTCAGGCGCATAAACCTGCGTGATCACCCAAAACATATTCCTTTCAAAACTTTGTATGTCAACACATACTTGAACGTAGCCACCCTTCGAATATAGTAAAGCTGTTAAAACACAACATTCCTTAATCACTTCTTCCATCGATCCAAATCTCTTTGAATCCCACTCTGCATTCTTGGCCATTTAAGCAATTATTGTGATTAAATCCAAATTATATGATATCAACAAACAAATAAATTAAAATATAAATTAGGTGTAGTGGAGTCATGCACAACAACCGTATCTCTATCAATAAATAGTGCATCATCACTTACTTCACATCACAAATAATTTTGAGCCATTACAGACTATGTGCAGACACACAAAAAAGAAAATTAATTTTGAAACCCTAAATATCACATCATAAGTTTGGGTTACCACTTCAATGACATCACATCTGTAGTGAACGAATTTCTTGGTGACAAAAATTTTCTATGTTATTCGATGGTGAAAAAGCTCACAATACCTTTTAATTTCCCTTGGGAATTCATCCCACATAGTCGATGCGAAGAGCATCCTTCAAGTTTAAAACCAAAGAGTCCCTTTAAGACTATTGTGGCCACCATCGATGGCCACATTACCTTTCTAGTTTCCTCCTCATGCATGCATGCCATGGTTTCTTCTCATTCACTCCTCGTTATATGTGCCCATTATCGCTCATCTACCTATCCACGTCCTTGTTGTGTCACTACTGTGTCAATCCACTTACTTGTCCATATCCTTGCTATGTCACTACTGTATCAATCCACTTATCCATATCCTATCTCACTTACCTATCCATGTCCTTGCTGTGTCAGCCCACTTATCTATCCATATCCCTACTGTGTCACTACTGTGTTAATGGTCCTTGATATGTTAGCCCACTTATATATCCACGTCCCCATTACACTCCCACAAGTCAATCCTCCATTGACCACATTGTTGTCCACCTGGTCTGTCCACTCTATCTTCTCCCACACTATTCTCCACCTGGTCTGTCCACCATGTTTTCTCCCGTACTCCATCATCAGTCCCTCATCGTCCTTAGTTTAGTCTACGTGTATTTGTGTGTCCATATCATTTGTTGTGTCTGTACTGTTGTTGTTTGTAACCATTGAGATTTAAAGAAAAAAACTAGCCATTGTAACCTTATCCATCGCTTGACCGTTGATATTTGCAACTAACCATTGGTTGAAAAATTCAAACAAATTGGACCGTTGGGGAGGCTTGAAGGGTTCACAAAACAAATAAGTTGATAGAAAACCAAATTTTTACCCAAAATATTTAAACTTTTTACAATATTATAAACAACTTTTTTGCAAAATTAGTTTATCATTATCGAGGATTGTAAATCAATTTTTGAAAAATTCTAAATCATCAAAAAATGACCGAAGGAAGATCTCATGATCCTGATTTAGACACCTTGGATCATGAAATTCAAAAATAAAGGACATGCTTTTGCAGATTAATCTCACCAACCTACATTAAATCACTTTAGTGTATTCATATCAAACTCAGTTCAAGGATCTTTCCAAACACACTACAGGGTTGGATAAATCATTTCTCATAAGTTGTTTCATCAGTGGATTGAAATAAGAAATTAGAATGGAGGTGACAATGTTCAATCCCTGCACCATGTTGACAGACTATGAATTAGCCCTGTTAGTCGAAGATAAATTCAAGGCTCAACATCGCCATGAGATGCTACCTATTGAACAATTACCTGTCATGCACGATGCCCCAGAACCTAACCTACCTTGTTAACATATCATATTGTATAGTGCATAGGTTATTTCATTAATTGATAGGGTGGGTAAGATAAGTGCCTAGCACTCTCCAAATATTGAGTTGGTTTGCCAACCAGCTCGGGTGGTTTTGAAGAACACAAGCTTATACTGAGAGGGGGGTGAACAGTATAAGACCACTTTTTACTTTTTCTTCCAATTCAATATTATGTTGTGTAAAGATAGCAATATCAATAGCAAGTAATCAAAGCAATGCACAAAAACCATACACAATAGAGACACCACAATTTACGTGGTTCACCCAATGTGGGCTACTCCACGGAGAAAATATTTTACTAAAACTTTCTCAATCAATCTCTTTGGGAATCACTCCCAATTACAATGTTTATGGATCTCTATCCAAAGGAGATGTTGATCCCCTAATCTCAAGTTCGTGGATCTCTTCCATAGGAGAACTCTTTCCCCTTCTACTCTGGCTATGTGATCTTCTAGAAGACTCTGTCTCTCTGCTGCACTAACTGGTGGACCTCTCTCCACTTGAAGACTCCTCACTCAGATCTATCTTCAACTATGTTGCTGCTGGATCTCTATCCACTGAGACTCTATCCTCTGTACTCTATCACCTCCAAAGCTCTATCAATAGGCTCACTAAGAACCTGCTCAATAGGCTCACACAGAACCTGCTTAACAAGCTCACACAGAACTTGTCAAATACTGAATAACAAGCTCACATAGAACTTGTCCAAATCTGCTCTAGCAAGCTCACCAAGAACTTGCCCAAATCTGCTCTAGCAAGCTCACCAAGAACTTGCCCAAATCTGCTCTAGCAAGCTCACCAAGAACTTGCCCAAATCTGCTCTAGCAAGCTCACCAAGAACTTGCCCAAATCTGCTCTAGCAAGCTCACCAAGAACTTGCCCAAACTATTGTAGAAAGCTCACAAAAAACTTGCCCAAAACTATCCTCAAATCTGTCTCAACACTGTCCTCAAATCTATCCCAAAGGCCTTCTCAAAGGCTCAATCAATCATGCTCAAGTAGTACTCAAAATGAACTCAACAATGAATGGCAATCTCAACTCAAATTAACTTCATAGAAGCATAAAGAGAATTGTTAGAGACTCAATATGTTCTAATATCACTCTCAACCCAAATCAATCTCAACTCAACTCAACTCAAATCAATCTCATAGAAGCATAAAGAGAATTGTTAGAGACTCAATATGTTCTAATCTCACTCTCAACTCAAATCAACCTCAACTCAATTCAAGTCTTATAGAACCATAAAGAGAATTGTTAGAGACTCAATATGTTCTAACCTCAATCTCAACTCAACATAGAATGATGGAATAGTTTGTTTCATAGAACTTGAACAATCACTTCACACATCACTTGACTAGGCTCAATCAACTCAACTCAACCAATCATCACAAGGGACAACTCTCTCTCACACAACCCTAGTCCAAGTATGTATCAACCAACTCAAATGTTTCCAACAATGCTCAACCACAAATCTCACATAACAATGATACTCATGTTCTTTTCTAACTCAAGTTCTTTCACAACCAATGGGCTTCAACAACTATGCTTATAAAACAAGGTTTAAACTCAACTCTCAAATCAAAAAACCTTGAAGCATTCAACCAACCACTTTCGAAAAGGAAACCACAAACAATCCTTTTCCCTCCAATGATATTTCAGAAATCAACCACCATAAACAATCAATAGGAGAATGTGCCCATACCTTTTATGAAGATGAAAAAACCTCTTTGTAAATCTGCCACAATCACAAAATTCTTTTGCCAATCTTCACAAGGGTTAGTAGATCACAAAATAATCAACATTACTCCACTTTTCAATAATCATCACCAAGGCCTTTAATTGCACAACTTCCTTATCTCTCCTAAAACCACTTGTACCATAAAATAAAATAAATCAAAACATTGCATAACCTTTTCACTCCCAAAACCACTTATACCATAAAATAAAATAAATCACAATATTGCATACCTTGTCACCTCATGAAAGAATTAATCCTCTTGAAAAAGAACAAGGCAAACTTCACTTTTGGAACCCCTTTGCAAAATCAGAAATATCTCTTTACACACACCTTATTTCTCCTTCTAAATAAGTTATTCAAATAGCCCTCGAAATAAGCTTTCCGATGATATATAATATGCCCCCTTTTCGAAATAAATTGAAACCTTTACACACATATATATATATATATATATATATATATGCCAACCTCCATTAATTGCACATAGGTCGGCCCTCCATTAATTTAAACTTAAACTTTAAACTTTAATATCTTCATCACCGGAGGTCCTTTTTCGATGAAACAAAATTCCACCTTGGCTTTTAAGAAAATCCCTTTCCACATAAGCCCACCATGGTTTTAAATAAAACCTTTTATTTTGCCTGCCTTGGTTTTCATAAAAACCCTGTATATATCCATGCTCTCCAAAATATCATAAATGCTTATTTATGAAATATTTTGGCCACCAAAACCAAATATGATCCATGTGACATCAATGATCCATGTGACATCAATGACAACATAAAATACCTCAAATTAACTCAAATTTCCAACAATCTCCCCCTTTGTCATTGATGGCAACACCTCTAATGCAAACACCACAATCACTGTAAAAACCATCTCTAAGAATCAAAGTTGCTCCCCCTGACTCAATACTCTCTATGGAGGCTGCTCCCCCTAACTCAATACTCTCTTTGGAGGCTGCTCCCCCTAACTCAATGCTCTCTTGATCTCCCCCTAACTCAAATCTCTCCCCCTTTGACATCAATGGCAAAAGGGACACCTATGGGGCTAAAATATATGACTCTTAAGCTTAGCCCCCTCACCCCCTTTCTCTTTTGAGGTGATTAATTTTGGGGTGGGAGTACTTTTACTCCCATATCACTTTGTTTCTTTCCTCTATCAACTTCCTTCCATGTTTTTCTGATATCCTTCTCTTGATGAATTACTTGATCTTCTTGTCTAGAACCTTTTTGACCTTCTTGCCTTGAACCTATTTGGAATTGAGTCCTACACCATCTTGCAATATGCCCAAAGTTATTGCAATTAAAACACTTGATATTGTAGCCTTTGGTTGGTGCCCATGTCCTGAAATTATTCTTAAAATAATTTCCATATCCATTCCTTTCCTGAACCCTGTATTGTGAAGCTCTGTTTTCATGACCATTATAACCATGACTTCTGAATTGTGTAGCTCTAAAACCAAAACCATGTTGCTCATTTCCTTTGCACTGAAAATCTCTATGACCAATCCTGTTGCATGAGAAGCAATGTCCCTAAAAACCATACCTTCTTCCCTTGAAGTTTCTTCTAGAAAAATCAAACTTCTTTGATCCATAGACCCTGCAATGTATAGCCCTATGTCCAAATCCATTACAAGAAAAACAATATCCTTGAAAAGCCCTTTGTTCATGCCTTGGTTCCTCATACCTTTCTTGACCATTATCCTTATGATCATCTTCAACTTGTGCATTGCATTCTTGAACCTTCTTTGTAGCATCTAAAACCTCTTCCTTTTTGCCTTTCTCTTCAAGAATTTATTTTCCCTTTGAGCTTGATTCACCTATCTCAAAACAAGAACCAAACTGAATATTTGAAGCCATAGGAACTTTGGAACTTTCCTCACAAATCTTAGGTGCTTCCTTGCTTTCATATTTTAGAACTTCCTTTCCTTTTGAGTGTGATTTTTGGAAGTAAGATACAGTCTTAAAATAAGTTTCTCCTTTTTGAATATTTTCATCTAATGTATCATGTCTTGTCGTTGTTACCCTTAGTTCTTCATTCATCCTCTCTTCTATCCTTTTTGCATTTTGAAGCTCTTCTCTGAGATTACTGATTGTTTGAAGTAGTTCTTCTCTGATTTTGACATCTGTTCGAATCTTGTTTTCAAGATTCTTGTATTCTTCTTTTAACCTTTTGATTTCTGATTTTTTTTTACTTGGCTCATCCTCTTCCTTTTCTATTACCAAAAATGAGACTTCTTTGTTTTCACTACTATTGGAATTGTCACTAGAACTGTTGCTTTCTTTTTCAAATACACTTTCCTTGTTGTAATTGTTGTAGTATGTGCAATCATCATCTATATGCCCAAAATCTCCACATATGAAGCATTTTAGTATCCTTAGACCTTTCTTGTACCTATCTGCTTGCTCAATGGCTATGGCAAGCTCTTCATGTCTTTCTTCAATAGGCACATCCTCTTCTTTAACTTCAATAGTTTGGAGTGAATGTTCTTCTTCTACTTCTCTTATTCCATAGAAAAACCCTTCTTCATCTTCACTGTCACTAAGATCATTATAATCTTCTATAGCAAACAAACTCTCAAGATTTCTTTGACCATGCCTGTTTCCTTGATGTGTCATCTCATCTTCACTATCATTGAAACCATTGCAATATCCTGATCTGTGATCTCTTTGACCACACACAAAACATTGTTCTCTTTCACCTTCTATTCCTAGGAATAAATGCTCTTCCTTTTCATCATCTGAATTGTCTCTATCACTATGATCTGAGCTATCACTTGCTTCTACAATGTAGTAAGATTTCTTTGCCTTACGAAAAATTTTCTTCTTCTCATACCTATTTTTCTTGAATCTGTCATCTTTGTCATGCTTATGCTTTCCATCTTCTTTTCTTCTTTGACCCTATTTTTCATCATCACTGATTTCTTCATGTGGACACTTGTATGCATAGTGACCAAGATCACCACACTTGTAGCACCTGACTTTCCTTATATCTCTAAAATTCCTTGAGTCCTTATTCCTTTTGATGAAGTTAGCTTCCTCATCATTTTCTAAAACTCTATCTATTTCTGAAACTTTCCCTTTCTCTTTTTTTGAAGCCTTGAAAGCAATCTCTTTTATTGGAGCTTGATGCTTACTTACCCTCATCTCATAAGCTGTGAGAGTACCTTGCAATTCTTCCATTGTTAACTTGTTGATATCCATTGTTTCTTCTATTGTTGAAACCTTTGCATCATATTTCATGGGAAGTGATCTCAAAACCTTTTGAGTAACTTCTGATTCTTTCATCTCAAAACCTAGGCCTCTCATAGTGTTAGTAATCTCATCAACTCAAAGTAAGAACTTTGCAATATCTTCAGAATCTTCCATTTTCAATTCCTCAAATATTTTTCTATGAGTTTGTAGTTTTGCCAACTTTACCTTGGAATCTCCTTCATAAGTATTCCTCAACTTGGTCCACATCTCATTAGCTGAAGTACATACCATGACCTTTGCAAAATCTATCTCATGTAGCCCACTCAAAATACAATTCATTGCTCTTGCATTGATCTCAACCAATTTCCTAGTAGTCTTATCTTCCTCGGGATCACCTTCAACCCTATACTCTTTTTCAACCATCTTCCATACCTCATATCCTTGTGATATCAAGTAGTTCTTCATCCTCATGCTCTAGAAAGCATAATTGTTACCATCAAACAATGGAGCCTTATTTGAAGATAATCCTTTCTGTGAAGCCATCTGTGTTCTTGTAGAATCTGCCCTCAAGTTGTTAGCCTTTTCAAAGGAACCCACTCTGATACCAATTGAAGAACACAAGCTTATACTGAGAGGGGGGTGAACAGTATAAGACCACTTTTTACTTTTTCTTCCAATTCAATATTATGTTGTGTAAATATAGCAATATCAATAGTAGTAATCAAAGCAATGCACAAAAAATAGAGACACCACAATTTACGTGGTTCACCCAATGTGGGCTACTCCACGGAGAAAATATTTTACTAAAACTTTCTCAATCAATCTCTTTGGGAATCACTCCCAATTACAATGTTTATGGATCTCTATCCAAAGGAGATGTTGATCCCCTAATCTCAAGTTCATGGATCTCTTCCATAGGAGAACTCTTTCCCCTTTTGCTCTGGCTATGTGATCTTCTAGAAGACTCTGTCTCTCTGCTGCACTAATTGGTGGACCTCTCTCCACTTGAAGACTCCTCACTCAGATCTATCTTCAACTGTGTTGTTGCTGGATCTCTATCCACTGAGACTCTATCCTCTATACTCTGTCACCTCCAAAGCTCTATCAATAGGCTCACTAAGAACCTGCTCAATAGGCTCACATAGAACCTGCTTAACAAGCTCACATAGAACTTGTCAAATCTGAATAACAAGCTCACATAGAACTTGTCCAAATCTGCTCTAGCAAGCTCACCAAGAACTTGCCCAAATTTGCTCTAGCAAGCTCACCAAGAACTTGCCCAAATATGCTCTAGCAAGCTCACCAAGAACTTGCCCAAATCTGCTCTAGCAAGCTCACCAAGAACTTGCCCAAATATTCTCAAGAACTTCAAATTTTAAATTGTTCCAAATATAATCAAAAATATCCACAAATCTGTCTCAACACTATCCTCAAATCTATCCCAAAGGCCTTCTCAAAGGCTCAATCAATCATGCTCAAGTAGTACTCAAAATGAACTCAACAATGAATGGCAATATCAACTCAAATTAACTTCATAGAAGCATAAAGAGAATTGTTAGAGACTCAATATGTTCTAATCTCACTCTCAACCCAAATCAATCTCAACTCAACTCAACTCAAATCAATCTCAACTCAACTCAAATCAACTCATAGAAGCATAAAGAGAATTGTTAGAGACTCAATATGTTCTAATCTCACTCTCAACTCAAATCAACCTCAACTCAATTCAAGTCTTATAGAACCATAAAGAGAATTGTTAGAGACTCAATATGTTCTAACCTCAATCTCAACTCAACATAGAATGATGGAATAGTTTGTTTTATAGAACTTGAACAATCACTTCACACATCACTTGACTAGGCTCAATCAACTCAACTCAACCAATCATCACAAGGGATAACTCTCTCTCACACAACCCTAGTCCAAGTATGTATCAACCAACTCAAATGTTTCCAATAATGCTCAACCACAAATCTCACATAACAATGATACTCATGTTCTTTTCTAACTCAAGTTCTTTCACAACCAATGGGCTTCAACAACTATGCTTATAAAACAAGGTTTAAACTCAACTCTCAAATCAGAAAAACCTTGAAGCATTCAACCAACCACTTTCAAAAAGGAAACCACAAACAATCCTTTTCCCTCCAATGATATTTCAGAAATCAACCACCATAAACAATCAATAGGAGAATGTGCCCATACCTTTTATGAAGATGAAAAAACCTCTTTGTAAATCTGCCACAATCACAAAATTCTTTTGCCAATCTTCACAAGGGTTAGTAGATCACAAAATAATCAACATTACTCCACTTTTCAATAATCATCACCAAGGCCTTTAATTGCACAACTTCCTTATCTCTCCTAAAACCACTTGTACCATAAAATAAAATAAATCAAAACATTGCATAACCTTTTCACTCCCAAAACCACTTATACCATAAAATAAAATAAATCACAATATTGCATACCTTGTCACCTCATGAAAGAATTAATCCTCTTGAAAAAGAACAAGGCAAACTTCACTTTTGGAACCCCTTTGCAAAATCAGAAATATCTCTTTACACACACCTTATTTCTCCTTCTAAATAAGTTAGTCAAATAGCCCTCGAAATAAGCTTTTCGACGATATATAATATGCCCCCTTTTCGAAATAAATTGAAACCTTTACATATATATATATGCCAACCTCCATTAATTGCACATAGGTCGGCCCTCCATTAATTTAAACTTAAACTTTAAACTTTAATATCTTCATCACCGGAGGTCCTTTTTCAATGAAACAAAATTCCACCTTGGCTTTTAAGAAAATCCCTTTCCACATAAGCCCACCATGGTTTTAAATAAAACCTTTTATTTTGCCTCGCCTTGGTTTTCATAAAAACCCTGTATATATCCATGCTCTCCAAAATATCATAGATGATTATTTATGAAATATTTTGGCCACCAAAACAAATATCCATGTGACATCAATGATCCATGTGACATCAATGACAACATAAAATACCTCAAATTAACTCAAATTTCCAACAGAGTTCAACCAACCGAACCACCCCATGATATGTATATAACCTGTAGTATTATTAGTTAACATTGCTTTGTATTTCACACTTTTGTATGCAGTCTAAATTCTTCATGGTACCAGAGCTTAGGCATGGAGACTGGGTAGACATAGGAGACCCATGAGGCCCGAGGAGACTAGAATATGTGGCCTAAGAACGAGGCTCGAGGAGACCCTGAATGCTAGCTAGAGGTAGGCCCACAGTGGGTATACCAAGGCAATAGATGCAAGTAGAAGGTACATGAAATGAGGCTGGAGGCAGGCTCGTAGAGGGTAGACCTAGGCATGCAAAATAAGGATGGTCAGAGAACGTGGAGTGACAAAAGACTCAATCAGATCAGGAGACACATGGCAAGACCACATTATATTTGGAGTGCACGTAGGAAGCCACATCGGATAAGGGTTCGACAAAAGATAGTGCATTTTTGCACTAATAAAGAATTCTACTACTGCAGCACATCGCATGTGGGATTATTTTTTTTCCCACGATGTGCTGCTTGAGGGTGAAGGACTTTGTCCTTCCTTGTTCTCATCATGCTCTCCAGTGCACATGGTTTGTGCCTCCTTTGTTTAGCGAGAGGTTCTCGGTTTGACTCCCCATGAGTTGCTCGTGCTTACCTTGCACCTGCATGTCAATTATTTTTTGATGCCCATTGCTCCTTTGACGGCTGTGCAACGTCATTTTTAGCTGTCGATGATTTTTTGATACCTGATGCTCTTTTGATGCCTGTGTAGCATCCTTTGATGCCTGTGCAATGTCCTTTGATGCCAGAACCTATTTTTGATGCCCAAATAGTGCATTTTGATGCCCAAAGTCTGTTTTTGATGCCCGAAGATGTTTTTTTGACACTTGGGTCTAGGTACAAAGTTTTTTTTCTCTCTTCCCTATTTATTTTGCAACCAGAAGGGGGATCATAGTAGTATTCTTTTGCAAAATTATAAGACAAAGGGGGAGATCAAAATTGATGGAAGTGATTTATTGCTTGATAAAATTGGTATTGTAATAGGTGCATTTTCAATGGAAACCGACACCTAGAGTAGTTCAAATTTGTGGGCATTTGTGATTGTATTTATTGCATTTAAATATTTTGTTTTCTTGCATTAACAATCATAAAATAACAAACAAAAAAGACCCTAAATTTTTAACCTACTCGTGCAATTCAATTGCATAGCAGCGTTCGATATTTGTGATACCTCTAGCCCAAACTTACAGGTCATGTTGTCATGCTTTGGGCTACTATATCCACTACCTAATATAGCTACAACAATGATGTCTGAGCTTGTTCTCTATCAATTGTCAAGGCGAAATAAGGCAAACCAATTCTATTATTCACTCCATTTTATACCCACATCGTGATTGTTGTTAGGTGTAAATCTTGATGAAGGTTTTTCCGAAGTGTTTAGGGGAAGTTACACCCCACGCATGAGGAATAAAATTTCTATGGTAGGTGTCATAAAAAACAATATGCCCTTTTAGTATCACATAAGTTCCATGTATCATTCTACTCGTATATACTTATAGTCTCCCTCACATAAGGGCGGGTATATATAGAGTAGTTTTGGTATATAGGTCTGGCAGGTATAAAGAAAGGAAGACCAATTGGTGATATAAGGAACCTTCACAATGGCCATTGTTCACAAGTCTCATATTCATAGTTGCTGAAAGATCCTAACTTTTTTCAATGGAAGACAATGATGAGAGCCATTCTTTAGGTGGAATATTTATGGGATGTAGTGACTGGCACTACAAAACATCCTCAAATAGCAAGAAAAAATCAAGAAACTTGGGATAAGAAGGATAAAAGGGGTCTAATGTTTCTCCTGCTTGCTACTACAGATGAGGTCCAACCTCATATCTGTGATTCCAAAACCAGTAAGGAATCTTGGGATGCTTTGATTACTGTGTATGAAGGAAATATTTAGTCCACTATTCTACACCTTCAAACTCAACTACATACCTTTAGTATGAGTTATGGAGAGACAGTTGATCTATTCCTTTGCATAGTGGTAGACTTGAAAGCCAAATTGAATGCTATGGGAAAGCCAAATTGAATGCTATGGGAAAGCCATTGGATGATGATATCTTGAAATCTGACATCTTGAGAGCATTTCCATATTCCTACAAGATGTTTATGTAGACACCTAAAACGTGTCATGTTTAGGAAACCACTCATATGAGCACATATGAAGACCATATGTCCAATTTTGGACCTTTACAAGAGCAATCAGTGGTCCTAACCACTCAAAATGGCAGTTTTAACCCATGCAATATTAGCCGTTGTAAACCAAAGTGGATGTATCCTAGTCACTCAAGCTGAGAGTGGCCAGACCTTAGCTGCTTTAGATGACAATGACCAAATATTAGTCACTACAGACAATAACGACTAAGTCATAAAAAGCATTTTGCCAACAAACAAGCCTAATAAGGGGTGGAAATGGTAGTTTGCATGCAATAAATTGAGCAGGGATAACTTTACATTCCCCCTCACAAAGTTAACTAGCATTTAAACATAAACAAAGACAAAAATCCTCATGATAAAGACCAGTTCACATGGAAGACTCAAGTCCAAAGTTAGACTTCAGTTAACTAGCCTTCAAACATAAACAAAGACAAAAATCCTCATGCTAATGACCAGTTCACATGGGAGACTCAAGTCCAAATTTAGAATTTAGTTAACTGACCTTCAAACATAAACAAAGACAAAACTCCTCATGCTAATGACTAGTTCACATGGGAGACTCAAGTCCAAAGTTAGACTTTAGTTAACTGGCCTTCAAACATAGACAAAGACAAGACTTCTCATGCTAATATCTAGTTTACATGGGAGACTCAAGTCCAAAGTTAGACTTTAGTTAACTATCCTCCAAAAGCATAGAAAAAGGTAATTTCTCATGCTAACATCTAGTACGCATGAGGGATTCAATCCTAGGGTTTGAACATAGACCTAGGGCTTCAAACACTTTATAAGGTGCAAGCCTGAGAGCACCAAAATATCCATAATCATCCATCCATGATCAAGAATCATTAATTCTAAGACCAAGGATGATCTTTTCACAGACTTCTTTGAGAGAGCTTTTTCTTGGAGAGCATACACAACGAAGCCCTATCAGATTAGAGAGCAAATTTGAGCAACCCTGAGGAGCAACTAAGTGCTAGCAAACTAAGATATAATTATCCATACACATATGGTAATCATTTAACATTAGTAGCAACTTAAGACCATAGTATTTGGGTCAATAGAGAGGGATTTCATCTTAGCGATCGTTGTCCTGGACAGTGGCCCGCAAACCTAGTCTAGGGTTTAGGTGTTAGTTTCTCTTATTTTGCTTTCTTTATATTTCACATCATTAGCATAAGATCCATTTTGCTTCATTTCTTTGCTTTCATAGCACTAGTTTCATTGCATTTATTATCATTAAGCATATTTCCTTTTATTGTCAGATTTACTGCTAACAACCTCATCCGGGGAGGCAATCTTGGATCATTAAACGTGTGCTATTGTTTCATGATCATAGGGCGACAAGTTCATCAGATAGATTAGCAACATTAAAAAGCATAAATATCCCTCCAGGAATCAGACTTGGATAAGGAGACATCTGTAAGCCCTCATACATTTTCATGTATGAAATAGAGAAGCCTTTAAAAGTGCACCACCCCTTATGATGGGACATCTTACCCACTTGTAATTTATTGTATCAAAATGGGTATCCCTAATAGGGACCAACATGTATCTGGGTTTCAATACAAATAAAAAGATCTATCTTTGTTACTTCCGTGTTATATGCTTTTCATGGTCTTTCATTTCACTTTGGGTATAATATTATGAGTATAGTGAAGTGGTGCGTGCATCCCAGGGTCGCTATAGATGGCGATCATGGTGGGACCTCCATTGATTTTTCATTTTTTTACCTAGAAACTGACTTAGTTTTATGTGCAGGTTTGGCCGCTCTGATCTATAATGGCCAGAAATCAGTCACTCTGATCTACAACGGCCAACAACCTTAGTCACTCCTACTAACAACGACCATAAATCAGTCGCTCTGGTCGACAACGGCCAACACTGGAGTGTAGCAGAGGGTAAAATTTTTGTCATCTGAGCGGGATTCAAGGTATTTACCCCTTCCCTATATTTCTTTGATTTTTTTCTGCATTTGATTTCCATAAATAGCAAGCATAAACATAGATTAATTAGGTAAAATGAAAGAAAAAAGAAATAAAAACTACATTTTGCATTTCCTAGGTTTCTTTTAGATTTCCTCTAGGCTCTGCTAGGAATAGCGAACCTCTGCTTGTAAGGTCCACCCTAGTATCCAGTGTGCTAGGCCATTTTGTTTTGGTTTGCTTGCATGTGGTCCAATTAGTGGCTATTTTGATCACAAAATAGGAGAGTGCATTAAAATCATATAGACTAGTTATAGATGCATTTGTCTTAAAATAAAACGTTCTTTTTAGGCATTGTAGGAAAATAGTCATGAATGCTGGTTGATGCATTGCTTTCTATTTAAAAATATAAAAAGAATCACACACATTCGCACTTATCATTTTAAACATTGGGGAGTTGGATTTCATCACCAGTCCGACGACATTGGAATTCACCTCCTTCCACTGGCTTGCCCCCTAGATTTTCCTAGAACGGAATAGGGAACTTATTCAAGGTGGTGCTAGTCACTCATGTTCAAATTGTCTCCCACTGTTGGAATAATTTATTTTGGTTCAGAGTGGAAGAGCTAGGCGAACCCACACTTGGACTTCAACAATGTACCCTAGCCTCTTTTGAGAAAATCATGTTTGGCATTGGTGTTCTTAGTCGCTACTTTGGATGAGTCTCCTTATTATAATTCTGAAACATGAAGAAGAAAGCAAAAGCAACAACACATCTGAAACACACAAAAACAAGTTCTTAGGATACACATTTAATCCTTAAAAAGAGATAATCATATTATTTGCTTTGTGTGTTTCTTCATTACTGGGGTAATTAACCTAACCCTAATTTTTCAAAGAAATTTATAACACCCACAACCTTTTTCAAAAGTCAAAAATTTTATAACAAAAATTATGGTCGGGAGACCTCCCATGGTGAGCAAGACCTTCAATATAGAGAGGGAATCAGGTTCCATACCCCGCACATCTCATTACACTGAGAGTTCAAATCAGCCCAATGAGGGGCAAGATAGAGGGAAGAGAGTTGCCAACCTTGTGCAATTCAAAGTAGACAAGAACCCTCACACAAAGTTGTAGAGTCATAGGCCCCAAAAAACAAATCGATCAAATAAATCACATGGGTCACATGCAATTCAGAGAGAAAAAATGCTCCAAGATCAATTGGATGAGTGGGATCGAATTTATTCAAGACTGACTTCCAAAACCATAGCCACAAAATATTTTACATCTAGAAGCTCATGAAGCGTGATTGCTAAATGCACCACTCAACCTGGGGATGCTTCAAAGCAACCTCACAAATATCATATAGAGTCTGATCACAAAGATAATTATCAACATACAAAATACAGTGAACAAGTTACCTTAACTAGTAAGAGCAAAGAAATAGTTGAAACCTCTTCGAGGAATCTATGAGTCAAAACTACTATAACAAAATCAGATAAACATGAGTCCTCTTTAACAACACAATATGACCACATGCGACAGTTATAAAATGCATTACGCAAAGAGCGAGAGCTAGTGGAAGCTCTCGAGCATGACAAACGAAGAGAAAGGCTTATGCGCCAACATGAACAACGCTTAAGAGAAAAAGCTGAGCAACTAGCTTGTATCAACCTACAAGCAAGTGGTAATGATCATCAAAGAGATAAATGTGTTGACTCACCAAAAGAAAGGTGCACTAGGCAATGAGAAAACCCACAATGAAACCACCACTTAAACCTCCAACAAAATGAACTTGGTGGAGAAAGGGTAAACATGGTAGATCAGGATCAGACACATCTTGCATCCCTTCTTAGGAGAAAGGAGCAGAGGAAAATTCAAGTGGATAAAGGGTTACCTCCATTACCACCACGAGTGGGCCTACAAAAAGAGGAACTCCTTGCCTCAAAGGCATTCTAGGTACTCATTGAAAAGATCAAATTATTTGAGAAGTAAGATACAGCTGGGCACCAGTCGACACTGAGTAAAATACACAACTAGCCATTGTTCCCGTTAGTCCCTAGCCCTGCATATCCTAAGCATTTTGAGATACCTAGGTTAGAAAAATTAAAGAGTGAGGAGGATGCATAAGAACATATCACCAACTTTATCAATGCATGCTTTCATCTAGAAGAGAGTGATGCCCTTATGCTGAGAACCTTCATAATGACATTTTTAGGTGCTGCCACTTAATGGTTCAACCAACTGCCCAAGCACAACGTATCCAATTTTGAAAAACTAGTGAATGCATTCTTAAAATGTTTCTCTTTTGGTGCTAAGAAGAAGGTGAATCTCTCAGACTTGGCCAACCTAAAGCAATATTATGATGATATAGTCATGGATTATGGGGATAGATGGAGAAAAATCATTGCAAAGTTATCATTTCCATCACGATCGAAGATCTAATCTGAATGTTCAAAAAATGCTATGCTAAATACATCTCGTTACTATTACAACTACATTAGTATGATACATTTGAAGAAGCCTTGGCTCAAGCCAAGCTTATTGAAGATATAAAGCTGGAATAAGGAGATCTAAAGCTTCGTAACGAGAAAGAATGGAACGAGAGCACACAACATCAACTACAATAGACTGAACTTGCACATGTCAACCAAATTATGTTAAACATTCCAAAAGCATCATAGAGCCAATGCCAAGAAAACTATCAGGATCAACCTCCAACTATGCATTACAACCAACACAACAAGAATCAAGGTAGGGGTAAACAAAAATGACCCCCTCGTAATTATACACCATTGCCTAAATCCTTGGCATCAATTTTCAATCGCCTTTGCGAGGAAAAGGTTTTAAACATGTCTAAGGAGCGCATCCTGGATCCTAATTGCCCCAAACCTAAGGGGTATAGGGAAGATCTCTATTGTGTTTACCATCAGCAAAATGACCATGATATCCAGGATTGTGTTGCATTAAAGAATATAGTGCATGATATGTTGGATAAGAATGAATTGCAAAACATCAACATATTCAAAAATATTCTCCCCAATCATGGGGGAAACAACAATCAAGTTGAGCACGTCAATGAAGTGCACATAGCCCCGCCTGAGGAGGGTTTTATCGGTATGATCAAAACTACAATAAGAAGCAAAAGATGCTTTGATCAGCCCAACATACCGAGAAATTCAACTAAAGCTAATAATATATCATAGTCCATACCAACAATAAGTTTAATGCACTTACAAAAATATCCTGTGATTACCTTTCATAGGTAGGAGATTAAAACAATCTCTCAGGATGAACCTGATCCTTCACTCCACATCATAGTAAAAATCAATCAAATTTCGTACAAGAGAGTCTTGATTAACACTGGGTCATCCATCAACATCATCACAACTACAAATTTGAAGTATTTAAATTTGTCACTTTCATGCATTAAGGACACAACATTTACATTACGGGCCTTAAATGATGCTACTTCCCCAACAATTGGCACAATAATCCTACCTATACAGGTTGGGATAAATATGATACCTACATTGTGCCATATCTTGGAGGGTGAGAGGCAGTACAAAATATTTCTAGTCAGACCATGGATAAGGGATATAGAATGCATACCTTCCATAGTGCACAAAAATCTAAAATTCATACATCAAGGACAAATGTATGTGGTCCCCCATGATCCTTTGCCATTCAAGTATTACAAGAAATTTTATGAGACACAAGAAAAAGTTCCTTCTCAAGATTTTGTGGCAATGGTCAATAGTGAGATAGAGGACCAAGTGACTCTAAAGTAGATAAAACAAGATGTGGTGCAATCATATGTTGCTTCCCCATTGAAGGGATCAAAACCATTGGCATTAGTCACCCCTAACTCACTTATCATGGTGCCTCCTCAAGAACAAGAACAATTGTTCCCCCCACATCATATAGGGGGCATCAAAGGTAGTACAATGCAACACTACGAAGTGAAACAGAAACATGAACTAAATCATAAACATGAGTATATGGATACCACTATCGAAGTGGATTATCATGAAGCCTCCACATCAAATAAAATGAAGAAAATGAGTGAGTTACAGTTACCTGGTGTATCTTTAGCACCTACTTTATCACCTCCTTCAATAGACAATGGTATTTCAAGCCAATCATTAGAAATACACATAAGAGTCTTATTAGTATTGGAGCATATGCAAAATCACCTCTATAATATAGAGGCACAAATGGAGAAACAAAATGAGGTATTGCACTTTATCATGAACCAACTTGAGAGACAGAAGCAACCTTTATCTAAGGTCAAAGTGTCTCCTACGCAACCATAGGAAAAGCCTCAACTAGGACAAGTGACCATAGTCAAAAATCCATCTCTTGCACTGAAAAGGCAAGAAGAGCCCCTTGAGCTAGCAAGTGACATACCTAGGGCTCAACCTGGTTCTCATACCAGGCCAAAGCATGCTAAACAATCAAAGAAGTAGAAATGCATTTGGACCCCTTTAAATGAGTCTATGTATGATATTTTTCAAAATCTACAGGAAGCTATGGTCATCACCTTACCTGACATAAAGCCTCTAGACCCAAACAGATCTAAACCCAAGGGTTATAGGGGGACCATTACTGCGTCTACCACCGAATAAAGGGCCATGATATTTGCAACTGCCATGGATTTCGAAATGTGGTCCAAGACCTTTTAGAATGAAATGAGATCCATCCAGATGATTTACTCATTCCTCCTCACCCGGATAGGGGCACCTAACAAAGGTTCATGCCCCAATTGGGAGAGTTAATTTTTGTCACTCTTCCTAAGTAGGTTGATTACATTGCAGTGGACAACATGTGCATTGGGGGTCTTAAAGGTAAAATACCTTCCTCATTATCCACATCAAGTTCAATGAGGCAAAGTGAGGATTCTGAAGGTATCACACCTTCCTCACTTTCATTGAGTGGCATACACATTGGGGGTATTTAATGCGCCACACCTTCCTCCCTCCCATAACATATCAAAAATACAAAAACAGTCAAATATATCAAAAATATAAAAACAATAATAAACATAAAAATACAAACAAATCATAAAACATTAAAATAAAAAATGAAAGGCACCAGGGGCATCTCTAAGCTGCTTGGTCAAATCTCATCAAAAAATGCTCCAAGGGTATATTTATGCCACTTGGTCAAATTCAAATTAATCAAAATGCTCCAAGGGTATCTTTATACCACTTGGTCAAATTAATCAAAATGCTCCAAGGACATCTTCATGCCACTTGGTCAACCCACAAAAATCCCCAAAGGCACAATAAGCCCTTTGGTCAAGACATCAAAATAAGTTAAAAAACATTCAATAAATTTCAAAATCACAAAAACAATAGAAAATCAAAAAATCATAAAAAACTCCAAAGGCATCTTAAAGCCCTTTGGTCAATTCAACAAAAGGCCCCAAAGGCATCTTCAATCACTTTGGTCAAATCAAATCACAAAAGGCCCCAAAGGCATTTTAAAGCCCTTTGGTCAAATCAAATCATAAAAAGCTCCAAAGGCATCTTAAAGCCCTTTGGTCAATTCAAAAAAGGGCCCCAAAGACATCTTAAATCCCTTTGGTCAAATCAAATCACAAAAGGCTCCAAAGGCATATTAAAGTCCTTTGGTCATTTGAAAAAAAGGCCCCAAAGGCATCTTAAATCCCTTTGGTCAAATCAAATCATATTAAGCTCCAAAGGCATCTTAAAGTCCTTTGGTCAATTCAACAAAAGGCCCCAAAGGCATCTTCAAGCACTTTGGTCAAATCAAATCACAAAAGGCCCCAAAGGCATCTTAAAGCCCTTTGGTCAAATAAAATCACAAAAATCTCCAAAGGCATCTTAAAGCCCTTTGGTCAATTCAACAAAAGGCCCCAAAGGCATCTTCAAGCACTTTGGTCAAATCAAATCACAAAAGGCCCCAAAGGCATCTTAAAGCCCTTTGGTCAAATAAAATTATAAAAATATCCAAAGGCATCTTAAAGCCCTTTGGTCAATTCAAAAAAGGGCCCCAAAGGCATCTTAAAGCCCTTTGGTCAAATAAAATCATAAAAGGCTCCAAAGGCATATTAAAGCCCTTTGGTCATTTCAACAAAAGGCCCCAAAGACATCTTAAAGCCCTTCGGTCAAATAAAATCATATTAAGCTCCAAAGGCATCTAAAATCTCTTTGGTCAATTCAACAAAAGGCCCCAAAGGCATATTCAAGCACTTTGGTCAAATCAAATCACAAAAGGCCCCAAAGGCATCTTAAAGCCCTTTGGTCAAATCAAATCATAAAAATCTCCAAAGGCATCTTAAAGTCCTTTGGTCAATTTAACAAAATGCCCCAAAGGCATCTTCAAGCACTTTGGTCAAATCAAATCACAAAAGGCCCCAAAGTCATCTTAAAGCCCTTTGGTCAAATAAAATCACAAAAATCTCCAAAGGCATATTAAAGCCCTTTGGTCAATTCAACAAAAGGCCCCAAAAGCATCTTCAAGCACTTTGGTCAAATCAAATCACAAAAGGGCCCAAAGGCATCTTAAAGCCCTTTGTTCAAATCAAATCATAAAAAGCTCCAAAGGCATCTTAAAGCCCTTTGTTCAAATCAAATCATAAAAAGCTCCAAAGGCATCTTAAAGCCCTTTGGTCAATTCAACAAAGGTCCCCAAAGGCATCTTCAAGCACTTTGGTCAAATAAAATCACAAAAGGCCCCAAAGGCATCTTAAAGCCCTTTGGTCAAATCAAATCAAAAAAATCTCCAAAGGCATCTTAAATCCCTTTGGTCAAATTACAAAAGGCCCCAAAGGCATCTTCAAGCACTTTGGTCAAATCAAATCACAAAAGGCCCCAAAGGCATCTTAAAGCCCTTTGGTCAAATCAAATCACAAAAAGATCAAAAGGCATATTAAAACCCTTTAATCAAAAGCAAAACATAAAAGCATAAAAACAAATTAAAATCAAAAGTACAAAAACATTCAAAATAATCAAAAGCTCAAAAATAATTGAAAGCATAAAAAATACAAAAACATTTGCATCTTACATTTGCATCCACATAGTTGCATTGCATTAAACATTCATATCCATTACATTTGCATATGTTATGATCACAATCTAGCAAATGATGCCACCGTTTGTATAAAAAATACTCAAGTCCATCTGCATCCATTCATACATGTGTGTAATTATGTTTTTCAACACAACCATTTGTTGTTGCTATACATAATATACTATGGTTTTCCAGTTATTCAACCACACCTAGTGATATTATCAACTTTTGTGGGAACATCTTGGTTAGTAGAGACTAAGTTCTAGTGCTGACAAAGCCTAGCATATTTCAGGATCCTATCATTAATTACAAACACTAAATTCTAGTTGGTACAAGGGAAATATGAAAGTTGTAAAGTGGTTAGGTTACCTAAAGCAAAAAGGGTCTTCCTTGCTTATCCCCCTGTGCAACCAGTTCAAAAGTGCTAAGAATTGACAAAAGGACAAGCTCCGCCCTACCCATAAATCCCTTGATTTAATAAAAACAAGCAAAAATCCTAGAGTCAAAGCAAATTTCAAAATACTCAAAAGTCATACATCGACATCCAAAGTCATAGTTCAAAGTATCAAAAGGACAAAAACAAAATAAACAGTGATTATCATCACTACAAGAATCCCTTGCTCAAAAGAAAAATAAAAAATCAATCAAAATAAACAGTGATTTTCATCACTAAACACAAGCAAGTATCCCATATAAAAAGGAAGAAAAGAAGGGAATGGAGCTTGAATCCCTGGAATTCTCAGCATTATACAAAACTGAAAGGTGAATCCATTACAGGTTTGGTATAAACCAACTTGGCAATGGTGATATCCTTACGCATGATGATATGTCTAGCACAATAGCTATGCATTTGTGTAGACCAATGTTTGAATATGGATGAGATAGCTTTATGTAACCCAATAATGCCTAGTGGTATAGTCCAACTAAGTCCAACATAAGAATGAGATGAACACTTAAGTATCCCCAATATTAGCAATGGGTTGAAAGAATCCTGCTTGAAATTGGAGGAAATATTTGAGTTCTATCTAAATATATTAATTTGCACACACAGGAATAATGAGTATCTAGGTCCATGATGAAAGCCTTACTTTTCAAAAGCCTTGTATGGTCAATACATAGTTGTTGATAAGGTAACTAGAATGTTTGTCTTAGGAAAAACCTTAAAAATATTATATAGCAACAAAATCATCTCATTAATCACACCATCATTTCTTTATAAGATTCTATAAATTAGGGGGTATCAACAGAGTAGGATAGATACAAGATATATATTAGAAATAATATATAGACGACCACTGACTATTTTGTATCTTTTAATTTACAGAAACTTATCAAGAAAATACATGCATTTCACGCATCTCACATCTCACATATGAATACTTAAAAATTCTTAGCAAAAGAGTGATTATTTAAATTCATGGTTATTTTTTTTTACTACTTTTTGTGGTGTTGTCCATTGGATTGTTAAACTCATATCATATTATTTCCTTATGTTTTAAGTGATTAAAGCATATAGGTTCATTTACATCATATAAAAACCATGTAGATAATGCATTAGCAAACAGTACATTTACCATATCATAACAAAATGAGTTAGATGCATACAATACACTAAAATTAAACATGCATCCACATATGGACACATCATCATCATCTAGATCATACTATCTAATCAGATTGTAGCACCCTAAAATTGGCATGGTTAAAACCTTAGTAAAAGATAAAAGATAAAAATTTAAATTTTAACCCCAAACTGCCCGTTAACCGCTTGTTACCCGCTTTCCCCATTTTTCGTGCCATTTTTAGGATTTGTTTTGACCGTTGGACGATATCATCGTAGATCAGACGAAATCATCCCCGATCTGACGAATTCGTCTGGAACAGAACGTCCAGACGATTTCGTCCCAAAACCAAATTTTCATAATTAGCTTCTGTTTCAACAACCTCTCCAACTTGGGCAGAAGCACGTCTACGCAGTTGGAGATTTCCCTGTTGGAGATCTCCCAGATTGGGATGATCCCCAACCTCCTAGCCTCCCCCTAATCCTATATAAACTAGGATTTTTCTAGTTTATCCCCCCTGACTCCCCTGAACCCCTTAGCTGATGGATTTCCCTATAGATTTAGTTCCTTATTCACTAGAGCATCCTCGCACTACTGTCTGCATTCTGTATTTTGCATTTTCTTGCAGGAACTCTACTATTTTTCAGTCGAAGCTAGCTCGGATCGTCGCAAGCGATCCCGGACGATTTCGGACGATCTTGTCGAGGAGCGCAGACGATCTCGTACGATTGGAGGTGATCCCGACTGTAGTCCAGATTGGGGGCAATCAGAGTCTAGAGTTTGCATTTCCTTAGCTTTTTTGCATTTTCCTATTGTATTTCTGCATTGTCTTAAATTATTATGTTTATGCATCTTGGAGTTCACCTCATCTAATATAAATGCATGATAAAATCAAAATAAATTGTGAAGTTGATGCTTTTCCTCTTTAATTACTATTTGGATCTATCATTTAGACAAATTTACAGTTATTTTTGTCATTTCCCTTCGCTTCTGTAGTTGCATCTTGGGTATTTTGTATCTATTTGTGTGATTGCAGGTTTCTGACGAATTCATCTGACGAATTCATCAGATTTTAGATGATTATGTCTGATCTTAGATGATCGACTATGATTTGAGATGATTCGATGTAATTTCAGATGATTACGTACGAGTCGAGATGATCTGAACTGCTACAAGACTCAAAATCTTCATCAAACATCCGAAATCAGGTATGTTATGATCTAACTAGCATATTTTCTATGTTTAGCATTCATTCCTGTTCTCTGTATTCATTTAAATCAGCATTGGCATATAGAATAGTTTAGATTCATCTTGGCCAAACCTAGGAGTTGAATGATCGAGTATAAAAATGAACACATCAAACCCACTATCAACCTAGGCATGGAAACTGCCACTCAAAAGTTTCCTGGTGAACCCACCATCCATCGAAAATTCACCCTTATACCCCTCCCCCGAGAGGCGGGACCTTCAAAGGGCCTCTCAGTCCGAGGTATTGTCCCATCCTTCTCGCATCCTCCTTCCGGGCACGGATCCTATAGCCTGAGGGTAAGGATGCAAAAAATTTGGAGCGATACATTTTGGTGAACCCGACGTGAATAACATAGGCATATTTCTGATTCAAAAATAAAAAATATATATATATATATATATATATATATATATGTATGTATACAAGAAAAAAAAATAACAAAATCATCATTTCAAGTTTGTATGTTTTAGATTCAATTCTAAATAGTAGATACTAAATATTACTTTTAGAAGTACTAAAGAAACCATGAGTTTTTACTCAAATCAATATGAGCCCATCAGTAATGTTGGAAGAATTCAGCCAAATACATTTGTTGATTATGACCAACCTCATCCCTATTCAACATCACCTCCATCACGCTTTTCTCATTTTTCATCCTTAACCCAACAGGACAATCCCTTTTCCAATCCTCTTCATAACGATATTATCTATTCTCCCATATATCCATATTATGTCTATCAATCCACATATAATCCTCCTCCATCCTTTCAATATTCTTCTTTCAATACAACACATCCATTTCAACAAGAAAATACTTATTCTTCCAATCCTACCATGCACTCACATCATACTTCACAATCTTCCTATCATCATTCTACCCATAACAAAGAAAAGAGAGGTAAAAAACCATTAGGTCCTTTTATGACTGAACTCCTAAGGCACTTATCAAAAACCTCTCGAAAACCTTCATCACGTACATTTACAAAGCTCAATCAACCAATGGATATAATTCTCAAGCATTTACTTGATACAAATAAGATTGAACTCCCTTCCATAAGACAACTTGATACCACAGTAGATTGGTTTAAACCTGAGCTACATTGTGAATATCATAGAGTAGATGGACATATGACACAAAATTGTAAAGATTTAAGATGTGCAATTCAAGATTTGATTGATGAGGGTCTTTTTAATATAAAGGAATTACAATCTACAACTGATTATAAATCTCCAGTAAACTATCAAACTCCTACACAACAAATACCAATAATCAATCAAGACATGGGGATCTCCCAAGAACCCCTATTCAATTATCAACAATAGGAAACCAATCAAATATTGCATGTTAATGTGTCCCATCATGATGATATTACTAATATTGTAACAAAAACTACAAATGAGCAACCTCAAGTTCAATCAACTCAATCTGATATTCAAGATATGGATTCCTCATTTGACCAACCTTCAAAACTATCTTTGGCTCTAGAGAATGATCCAAAATGGAATGTAAGCATAGAAAGCTCATCTTTAGAATCAAAATCTCAATCTGAAATCCACTTTGATAGCCAACAACAAGTGATTAATCCTCAAGCAAAGATATCCCTTTTAGAAGTATTACAAAGTTCTCATAAGGAAACTTTGTTCAAGATACCTAGCCAACAATTTGTTCCTCATGATATTTTCCCTAAGAACATAATTAATGGTGTAAGCCCTCTTGAGGTTAACCATATTTCATTCTATGATGAGGAGATTCCTTCCTCTACTCCACAAGAAGACTCCTATCTTTACATTACAGGATCTAGTAAAGAAACACCTGTTAAAACTATCATGGTAGATAATGGCTCCTCTCTTAATTTATGCACTTATCAATTATTCCAAAAACTCAAATTAAAGGAAGAAGATCTTAATGAATCAAATGTTATTATAAAATATTTTAACAATGAAATTCAAGAAGCTCAAGGTACTATAATTCTTCCCCTTAATATTGGATCCAAGATCCTGGATACTTTGTTTTATGTAGCATATTGCCCTTCACCTTACAACCTACTTCTCAGAAGTCCTTGGATTCATACGATGAGGGTTGTCCCTTCCACTCTTCACCAATGTTTGAAGTTTGAACTTGCAAGTAAAATTGTTACCATACATGGTGACCCAACACCATTTGAAGAATATTTAACGGTTGAAACATCAAGTTCTATACATTCTCTATTGTCACAATTATCTTCTATCCATCACTTTTCTTCATCCATATATGATCATCCTTGTTTACCAAATAACACCCATGCATATCTTTCACATATGCTCCCTCCATATTATCAAGACTTGGAAGATAGTGATAAGAATGAAGAACCTTCTTATCCTTCTGACATTTTATTTTGTAACATGATCAATTTTACACATATAAAAGTCAAATCTTTTGCTACATTATTCTACATTATAACAAAGCTTTTGTTATCACTACCTTTTATTCATCACCTTTTGTTCTTACCTTCACCACAACCAAATTATCCTTCAAAACCTCCTTTGATTTTGAAGCAACCTTAGACATGCTATACTCAAATAACCTTGTATAGTGTATATAGATCATCTTGTATATACCACCAATTCCATCATGAATCAAAATCAAAATATAAAAACATCAAAATCTTCAAAAACATTTTTTATTTTTGCACCCGTCAATTCTTGAAGTATTGCAGTTATATTTTCAATTATTTTGGATAAATTAGCATTTATTTGGAATCCCGCACTTTCACACTCACATGAATAAATATCTTGATTTTATTTTGTATGATTATTAATCTCTCTTATATCAAAGTCCACATTGGCATTAAATAAAGTTTTGAGCATAGAGAATTGATCTTGTTATTTACTTGAACCAAGTACATCTCTTCACATTAAAATGATTTCATTGCAAATTCGATATGATGCTACATAGTAGAAATGGTTTCCTGAGCGAAAAGTTTCCCCTGCTATCCTATCATGCACATGGTCTAGAATCTTTGAGAATTGACAAAAGGACAAGCTCACCCCTACCCGAATAAAAATCCCTTGCTCTACAGCCAATCCGAGCAAGTATCCCTAGCATAGGAAGAAAAAGAAAAGTCAAAGAAAATGAGAACAAAGAAAAATATTATTTTGTACCATCGCAACAATATTTCAGCATTATCTCAATTCCAAGCAAAAATACAAAAAAAAAAAAAAAAGAGAGAAAAAACAAAAGTGAAAAGCAAAAGCAAAATGCAATAAAATCCCTTTCCCTACCCCTTGAAAAGAAAAGAAGGGTGAATGAGCTTGAATCCCTGGAATTCTCAATTATTCGAAAACTATGAGGTAAGCCCCATAACAAGTGGTTTGTGCCCAACCCGCTTGGCCTTGGGTAATTCCTAGCGTGGTGATATGTCCGTCACATTAGCGACCTTCTTTTGTATAGACCTATGTCAGCTTATGGATTAGCTAGCTCTTGATAACCCGACTTACATAGTAGTCTGGTACGGTTACATGCATATAAATCATGGTCAACGAACACTCATTTGGTTAAGGCAAATTACTTGTATCAAATTATCTTGCTCAAAATTGGTGAATGAACAATACAATCGCACACACATTTGTATTTGAGAGATTTTGTATCATTATGATAAATCAAGATCGGTAATGAACTCACATTTGCACATGAGGATCCCTTAATAAATCTACATTTGTCTTTGCGATAATTTAAACTATTTCTGTAATTCTTTTCGGAATAGTTTTATCCGCTTATTTCAGAATTTTTGTTTTGTTTTCAAGCAATTATATACTTTGTTTCACAAAATCACAAAATGATTTCAAACAACATGTTCATATTATTATTTTTCTGTTTATCAATAGTCAAAAATTAATCTTGCAATAAAACTAAAATATCCATTTTCTTCTTTGGATTTCGCGATGATGGTATAAGTCTATACCTATAAATTCTATGCCTAGCGCAAACCATTGTTCTAATTTTATTTTCCATTTATTTTAAAAACAAATTCATAAAAACATATGACTTGCATCATTATGTTACACAATTATGCTTTAAAACGAACAAACACTTATTCTATTTCATTTCATTATGTCAACATTCAATTTTGCAAACCATGGTATAATTTCTAAGGAATTGTTCAAAATTTTATCACACTTAGGAATTTATGCCTAGCAAAATCATATTTCTTTTAGTATCTCATGCATACTATTTTTATGAAAATCTGAAAACAAATCATCACCATCATCATTTCCATCATCACAACACAAAGTCTTAAGACAGTCTCTTAAGCACTCTTTTACTTTTTAACAATATTTCTATACTGGGATTAGCTTGACGACCGAGCGAGCAGTGACTCCATGAAATGGTCTATAACAGCAACAATGTCCTTTGAAATTATTGTTAGAAGTCTCTTTTATTTTTTATCAAATCACACCAAAACAACCAATTGTTTACATCAGATTATTTCATTTAAATTTTACAGCATGACATCAAATTATAATATTTCCAAATGACATAATTACATGAATCATCAATCAAACAAACAAACAATTCAAATATTGAAGCATCATAAAAACATATGAACAAGTCATATCACAAAAATATCATATATATATATATATATTCACAAAAATTATATACATCATATCAAAACTGGATTGGTATGCCACAATCTATACCCTGGCATACTCAATCCTCTCAAAAATCTATACAATATTTAGAGAAGTATAGTAAAAAATGAATTAGGGTTTTCCCTATTTTTCTTAATTTTATTCAAAACCAACATTTTTTTAATTTTGCTTTTTCGTGCTTTTACCTCAAACGTTCGATTTGGGTAAAAACACGGAGGGGGCACCATAGTCAGCATTCGTACGATTCGACGAAGAATCGTCGTCTAAAAAATTGAGTACATTTTTGCTTTCTCGTAAAAACAGGAAAAACTCGTCTTTAACGCATTTTCTTCGAAAAATTCGCTAAAGAGGGGGCAAAATGTAGCACCCTAAAATTGGCACGGTTAAAACCTTAGTAAAATATAAAAGATAAAAATTTAAATTTTAACCCCAAACCGCCCTTAATCGCCCGTTACCCGCTTTCCTTCTTTTTCATGCCATTTTTAGGATTTGTTTTGACCGTTGGACGATATCGTCGCAGATCAGACGAAATCGTCCCCGATCTGACGAATTCGTCTAGAACAGAACGTCCAGACGATTTCATCCCAAAACCAAATTTTCATAATTAGCTTCTATTTCAATAGCCTCTCCAACTTGGGCAAAAGCACATCTGCGCAGTTGGAGATTTCCCCGTTGGAGATCTCCCAGATTGGGATGATCCCCAACCTCCTAGCCTCCCCCTAATCCTATATAAACTAGGATTTTTCTAGTTTATCCCCTTGACTCCCCTAAACCCCTTAGCTGATGGATTTCCCTGTAGATTTAGTTCCTTATTCACTAGAGCATCCTCGCACTACTGTCTGCATTCTGTATTTTGCATTTTCTTGCAGGAACTCTACTATTTTTCAGTCGAAGCTAGCTCGGATCGTCGCAAGCGATCCCGGACGATTTCGGACGATCTTGTCGAGGAGCGCAGATGATCTCGTACGATTGGAGGCGATCCCGACTGTAGTCCAGATTGGGGGCAATCAGAGTCTAGAGTTTGCATTTCCTTAGCTTTTCTGCATTTTCCTATTGTATTTCTGCACTGTCTTAAATTATTATGTTTATGCATCTTGGAGTTCACCTCATCTAATATAAATGCATGATAAAATCAAAATAAATTGTGAAGTTGATGCTTTTCCTCTTTAATTACTATTTGGATCTGTCATTTAGACAAATTTACAGTTATTTCTGTCATTTCCCTTCGCTTCTGTAGTTGCATCTTGGGTATTTTGTATCTATTTGTGTGATTGCAGGTTTCTAATGAATTCGTCTGATGAATTCATCAGATTTTAGATGATTCTGTCTGATCTCAGATGATCGACTGTGATTTGAGATGATTCGATGTAATTTCAGATGATTACGTATGAGTCGAGACGATCTGAACTGCTACAAGACTCAAAATCTTCATCAAACATCCGGAATCAGGTATGTTATGATCTAACTAGCATATTTTCTATGTTTAGCATTCATTCCTGTTCTTTGTATTCATTTAAATCAGCATTGGCATATAGAATAGTTTAGATTCATCTTGGCCAAACCTAGGAGTTGAATGATCGAGTATAAAAATGAACACATCAAACCCACTATCAACCTAGGCATGGAAACTGCCACTCAAAATTTTCCTGGTGAACCCACCATCCATCGAAAATTCACCCTTATACCCCTCCCCCGAGAGGCGGGACCTTCAAAGGGCCTCTCAGTCCGAGGTATTGTCCCATCCTTCTCGCATCCTCCTTCCGGGCACGGATCCTATAGCCTGAGGGTAAGGATGCAAAAAATTTGGAGCGATACACATATATGTATCATCTAGCTAGTACATGTCATCAATACACTGCATACATATAGCATAATCAAATCATTATCTAGGCATGGCATTCATCATTGCATCCATAACATAAAATCAAAGCAAAAATATTTTCAAGCATCAACTGGGGCATATTGGTATCATACCTCCCCTAATCAACAATCAAATAGAGCAACCAACTTACAAAAATCCCCAAGGAGCATAAGCCCTTTGGTCAACTTAACAAATGCCCCAAAGGACATAAGCCCTTTGGTCAACCTAACAAATGCCCCAAAGGACACAAGCCCTTTGGTCAACTTAACAAATGCCCCAAAGGACACAAGCCCTTTGGTCAACTTAACAAATGCCCCAGAGGACGTAAGCCCTTTGGTCAACTTAAAAAATGCCCCAAAGGACACAAGCCTTTTGGTCAACTTAACAAATGCCACATAGGACGTAAGCCCTTTGGTCAAAAAAATACCCCAAAGGACACAAGCCCTTTGGTCAACTTAACAAATGCCCCAAAGGACACAAGCCCTTTGGTCAACTTAACAAATGCCCCAAAGAACATAAGACCTTTGCTCAATTTAACAAATTCTCGAAAGGATGTAAGCCCTTTGGTCAACTCAACAAATTCCCCAAACGACATAAGCCCTTTGGTAAAACTCACAAAACGCCCCAAAGGGGATAAGCCCTTTGGTCAAAAAAAAAATTCCCTGGAGCATAAGCCCTTTGGTCAAATAAAAAATCCCTAAGGAGCACAATCCCCTTGGTCAAAAACAAAATGCCCCAAAGGGGATAAGTCCTTTAGTCAAACCAAAAAGCCCCAAGGAGCACAAGCCCTTTGGTCAAAAACAAAATACCCCAAAATGGGATAAGCCCTTTGGTAAAAAACAAAATGCTCCAAAAGGGGATAAGCCCTTTGGTCAAACCAAAAGGTCCCAAGGAGCACAAGCCCTTTGGTCAAAAACAAAATTCCCCAAAGGGGATAAGTCCTTTGGTCAAACCAAAAATCCCCAAGGAGCACAAGCTCTTTGGTAAAAAACAAAAGCCCCAAAGGTATCATAGCCATTTTGTCAAACAAAAAGCCCCAAAGGTATCACAAGCCCTTTGGTCAACTTAACAAATGCCCCAAAGGACGAAAGCCTTTGGGTAAACTTAAAAATTTCCCCAAAGGACATAAGCCCTTTGGTCGACTTAACAAAAGCCCCAAGGAGCATAAGCCCTTTGGTCAACTTAACAAATGCCCCAAAGGACATAAGCCCTTTGGTCAACTTAACAAATGCCCTAAAGGATGTAATCCCTTTGGTCAACTTAAAAAATGCCCCAAAGGATGTAAGCCCTTTGGTCAACTTAACAAATGCTCTAAAGGACGTAAGCCCTTTGGTCAACTTAAAAAATACCCCAAAGGATGCAAACCTTTGGTCAACTCACACTATGGCCATAGGTGATATATATTTTTGCTCAATTTTGTGTTTTTCCCACACAACGCATCACAAAAAAGGGCATCTATAGACACCTAAAACATGTCATGTTCATAAAACCACTCATATGAGCACATCTGAAGACCATATGTCCAATTTTGGATATTTACAAGAGCAATCAGTGGTCCTAACCACTCAAAATGGTAGTTTTAACCCATCCAAGCTTAGCCTATGGAAACCAGAGTGGTTGGATCCTAGCCTCTCAAGTTGAGAGTTGCCAAACCTTAGCCGTTGCAGACGACAGTGGCCAAATCTTAATCACTACATACGATAGCGGCTAAGTCATAAAAAACACTTTTTTGATAAACAAGCCTAATCAGGGGTAGAAGTGGTAGTTTGCATGCAATAAAGTGAGCGGGGACAACTTTGCATTCCCCCTCACAAAGTTAACTGGCCTTCAAACATAAACAAAGACAAAACTCCTCATGCTAACGACCAGTTCACATGGGAGACTCAAGTCCAAAGTTAGACTTCAGTTAACTAGCCTTCAAACATAAAAAAGACAAAACTCCTCATGCTAATGACCAATTCACATGGGAGACTCAAGTCCAAAGTTAGACTTTAGTTAACTGGCCTTCAAACATAAACAAAGACAAAACTCCTCATGCTAACGACCAGTTCACATGGGAGACTCAAGTCCAAAGTTAGACTTTAGTTAACTGGCCTTCAAACATAGACAAAGACAAAACTTCTCATGCTAACATCTAGTTTACATGGGAGACTCAAGTCCAAAGTTAGACTTCAGTTAACTGACCTCCAAAAGCACAAAAAAAGGTAATTTCTCATGCTAACATCTAGTATGCATGAGGGATTCAGTCCTAGGGTTTGAACATAGACCTAGGGCTTCAAACACTCTATAATGTGCAAGCCTGAGAGCACAAAAATATCCATAATCATCCATCCATGATCAAGAATCATTAATTCTAAGACCAAGGATGATCTTTTCGTAGAATTCTTTGAGAGAGCTTTTTCTTGGAGAGCATACACAATGAAGCCCTATCAGATTGGAGAGCAGATTTGAGCAACCTTGAGGAGCAACTAAGTGCTAGCCAACTAAGATATAATTATCCATACACATATGGTAATCATTTAACATTAGTAGAAACTTAAGACCATAGTCTTTGGGTCAATAGAGAGGGATTTCATCTTAGTGGTCGTTGTCCTGGATAGTGGCCCGTAAACCTAGTCTAGGGTTTAGATGTTAGTTTCTATTAATCTATTTTCTTTATATTTCACATCATTAGCATAAGATCCATTTTGCTTGATTTCTTTGCTTTCATAGCAATAGTTTCATTGCATTTATTATCATTAAGCATATTTCCTTTTATTGTCATATTTACTGCTAACAACCTCATCCGAGGAGGCAATTTCAGACCGCTAAGCATGTGTTGTTGTTTTCATGATCACAGGACTACAGGTTCATCAGATAAATTAGCAACATTCAAAAGCATAAATATCCCTCGAGGAATAATACTTGGAGAAAGATGCATCTGTAAGCCCTCATACATTTCCATATGCAGAACCAAGAAGCCTTTAAAAGCGCACCACCCCTTGCAAGGGGACATCTTACCCACTTGTAATTTATTGTATCAAAATGGATATCCCTCAGAGGGAACGACATGTAACAAAGTTTCAATACAAATAAATATCTATATTTGTTACTTTCGCATTATATGCTTTTCACGGTCTTTCATTTCATTTTGGGTATAATATTGCGAGTAGAGTGAAGTGATGCATGTGTCCCAGGGTCGCTACAGTTGATCACTTCCCTCAATGTTTCTGGTAGACAAGTATATTTTGTGGAGTTGGTAAATTTACTTTAAACTGAGGAGGCAAATTAGGTTCAGAAATATGAGGTGCCAAATAATGCCCTTTCCACCCAACAAAGGGGTAAGAAACAAGGTTAGTTTCAAAAAGTGGGTTCTTCTTCCAAGGGAAAAGGGAAACAAAATCAGTAGAAGGCAAACAATATTGCAATATTTGTGACATGAATAACCATGACACCAACAGGTGTTGGTTCAAAAACAAGCAACAAAATAACCAACCTCATAGGAAGAAAGGCAAAGAGAAACAAAAATATAAAAAGACACATAAGAAACATAAGGGACATGTTGCTTATGCTGACTCCACCTCAAACTCAGATTCCCCTGGGTCTAATTTAGATTTTGACTCTGAAAGAGCACACAAGGTGCTCATGAACCATACTTCATCTTCCCAAATAGATGTATGGTATATTGATTCGGGAGCTAGTAAGCACATGACTGGGGATAAATCATGGTTTGAAACATTTGAGGAGAAAGAGGGTAATCCAGTCACCACTGCTGACAATCAAGTCTACCAAGTAAAGGGTGAAGGGGATGTTTCTGTCACTCTTCCATATGGTAGATTTCAAATAGATAAGGTCCTCTCTGTCCTTGTATAAGCCAATAATATGTTTTCTATTCCTCATATGTTGGATAGACAAATGGATGTTGTGTTTCGAGTTGTGAAAGGCAAGAAGAGATGTTTTATAACCTAAAATGGTAAACATGTTACAACTGGCTTCTAAAAGCATGGCTTGTTAATTCTAGATGCTCTTTAATCACCTCATGTTGCTCTGGATGCAACTACAAAGGAGTCTTCTCTCTGGTATAGACGATATGGGCATCTAAGTTCAAGATATTTGCTCAAATTGTGCAAATATGATATGGTGAGAGGACTTCCTCACCTCTCCTCCATCTTACTAGTTTGCTCAGATTGCTTAGCAGGGAAGCAACATCTGGTATCTTTTGAAGCTAGCTCTTCCAGAGATAATAAACCCTTTGAGTTGGTACACATCGATCTGTGTGGTCCTATTCCAACCAGCTATTGTGGGAAGAAGTATTTTCAATTGTTTATTGATGATTACTCTCGAAAGATGTGGGTTTTATTCCTTCCATTGAAATCAGAGGTATTTTTGTATTTTTAATAATTCAAGAAACTTGTTGAGGAGTTAGGATGTTTCATCGAAACCCTTTGCTCAGATCGAGGGGGAATACACTTCCAAAGAATTTTCATCATTTCTGAAATAACATGGGATTAAGAGACAACTGACTACAACCTATACACCTCAGTAAAATGGAGTTGTAGAGAGGAGAAATTGTTCCATTGTGGAAATGGTTCGATGTTTACTAAAGGGAGAACATATTGAGGATAATTATTGGGTAGAAGTGGTAAACACAACATCATACCTCCTAAATAGAGCACCCTCAAGATATCTACATAGTAAAACACCACAAGAAGCATGGAGTGGTAAGAAACCCTCCATTTCTCATTTAAGGGTTTTTGGATGTAAGGCATTCTGCACATCCCAAAACAGAAAAGGAAGAAGTTAGATGATAACACCCTACAATATATTTTTCTTGGTTATGATGAGCACTCAAATGGATATCGCTTGATAGATCCTATAACCAAGAAGACACATATAAGTAGATATGTGGTATTTGATGAAGCTTTCACATCCAATAACACCTCTATAGTTGTATATCTTGAGTATGATGAGCCTAAGAAAGAAACTTCACTTCCTCAAAAAAAGATTCCAAAATGGTATACCAACACATTGAGAGATTCCAAGCTGACATCACTTCCATATCTAACTCTATATCGATATTGTACTCACAGTATGACTCATCAGAAGAAGGTAGAAGCATCAACTTTAGAAGTTGATGAACTTTGTCAACAGTTTGATGAACTATCTATGGATGCAATGGAAGATAGAGAAATGGATATGGAGGATGAGAGGGTTTATTTGATAGCATTGGATGAAAATGAACCTACAATAGTTTAGGATGCACTTAGTAAGCCATAGTGGAAGACTTCTATGTCAGTAGAACATACATCTCTCATAAAAAATCATACCTGGAAGCTAGTCAATCTGCCTTCAGGAAAGAAGCCCATTGGCTGTAAGTAGGAATTCAAAGTGAAGTATAAGGTAGATGGTACTATTGATAAGTATAAAGCTTGTCTTGTTGCAAAGGCCTATGCTAAAAAATAAGACATATATTATGAAGATACTTTTGTCCCTACTACAAAAATAACTACCATTAAAGTATTGTGTGCAAGGGCAGCTCAGTTTGGGTGGAAGTTACATCAGATGGATGTAAAAAGTGCCTTTCTTAATGGTGATATACAATAAGAAGTTTACATGATCCAACCTAAAGGATTTGTTGCCAAAAGGCAAGAACAAAAAGTATGTAAGTTGATAAAATCCTTGTATGGTATAAAACAAGCTCCTTGAGCTTGGTACATCAAAATTGATAGTCACCTATTGCAACATGGATTCCAACGAAGTCCGTTAGATGTGACTATCTATATAAAGAACAATGGTTCTGACATAGTGATTCTAGTGTTATACGTATATGATTTGATCATAATAAGTAGTTCAGAAAGTATAATTGATACAGTGAAAAATGATCTAAAAATATCTTTTGAAATGACAGATCTGGGGCTTCTACACTACTGTCTTGGTTTAGAAGTAACTCAACAAAAACATCATATCAGAGTTACATAGAAGAAATATGCCAAGACTTTGATTGATAAATATCGCATGACTGACTGTAAGTCAAAAGCTACTCCAATGGAAGCAGGACTTAAGTTATCTAGATATGATCAATCTCCACAGGTAGATGGCACTCTCTATCATCAATTGATCGGGAGTCTCATATACCTAACCAATACTAGGCCTCATCTTAATTTTTTTATGGGTTATCTTTCACGGTTCATGTAGGAACCCAAGGTCAGTCATTAGAAATCAGTAAAAAGAGTTCTACATTATGTCCATGGTACAACATATTTTGGCTTGGAATACAAAAAGAATAACAATTTCTATCTACAAGGATACACGGACTTCGACTATGTTGGATCCATTGATGATCGGAAATCAACTTATGGATACATCTTTCACCTTGTGTTTGGTCCTGTCTCTTGGCATAGCAAGAAGCTATAGGTGGTTGTTATTTCTTCTATAGAGGCAGAATATTGTGCAACTAGTGGAGCAGTCTGTGATATAATATGGCTACGTCGCATTCTTACAAATATAGGCCTTCCAGAGAATCTTCCACTACATTTGTTTTGCCACAATCAAAGTGTTTTGAACCTTGTCAAGAATACAATTTTTTATTATCACACCAAACACATTGACACTCATTGTCATTTTATTCATGATGAAGTTCCAAAGCACAATATACAGCTCCAATACATTCCCACTGATGCGTAAGTTGCATATATCTTCACCAAGGCACTTGCTCGTGTCAAATTTGAATTGTTTTGCAATACTCTTGGTATTTGCCAATAATGTAATAAGGGGGGATGTTAGCATATCATATTGTATAGTGCATAGTTTATTTCATTAATTTGTAGGGAGGGTAAGATAAGTGCCTAGCACTCTCCAATTATTGAGTTGGTTTGCCAACCAACTCGGGTGGTTCAACCAACCGAACCACCCCATGATATGTATATAACCTATAGTATTATCAATGAACATTGCTTTGCATTTCACACTTTTGTATGTTGTCTAAATTCTTCATACCTTTATCGGTTAATTACCTCAACCCAAAAGAATTAGAGGTGCAATAAGTGAAAGGCCTCTGCTATGATTGTGATGAGCAATATGGGCCCAATCAGTGATGCACTACACAAACATTGCATTTTTTTAATGTAGTTGATCCTTGTCACTCCATAGAGGGAAAATATAAGGTAGATGTGCAAGAAGCGATAAAAGCACCTGATCACAGCAATGAATAAATCCCTAAAACTTCCTTCAATGCTCTCACATTTTTTCCTCCAAAAACCAAAAAATTTCAAGGGTCCTTCAAACATCAAAATCTCATGGTGCTACTTGACTCAAGAAGTACTCATAATTTTATTGACCCACGCATGGTGAAATAAGCTAATTATTATATATGATATTGTCATAACTTTGAGGTGGTGATTGGTACTAGGGAATAAATTACCTATCAAGGGAAGTGTCACAATATCAAGCTCACCATCGACAACTACCACATGAAAAGTGACATATATGTGCTTCCATTAAGTGAAAGTGATGTTGTTTTAGGGGCTCAATGGTTGCGAACGCTTGGGGTAATACTCTGAGATTTTGTAACCTTATGGATGCAATTCATAGTTGGTGATCATACACTCTAAATGGATTACCCGCAGATTTCTTACAAATAGTGAGTTCTCACCGTGTGGAAAAACCTATTTGAAAACAATGCAAAAAAGTGAATGCACACTTATTCTCCATTCAATATCCAAGGGAACAACAAGAAGATATAGCAGAGATACCATCACTTTGGACACATCACTCCAAAGTATTTAAATAACCCCAAGGATTGCTCCCCCACCGTCGTCATGATCCTACTATTTTTCCTGGCAATCCACCACTAAATATTTGTTACAAAACCAATATAGCCAAGTCAACTATATTTCCAATTGTCATTGATTTATTGATTTATTATTATTAATAGTTGTAGGTTGATTTATAATTGATTATATTTTAATTTTAAATTTAATTTGTGTATATGCAAGGACTTAGCCCTCCTAAAGTTTCAAATAATAATTTGATTTGCTTCTTTGCATTCATTTCGTATTGCTTCTATAATAATTCAGTTTCAAGTGGTATGAGCACAATAGGATTCTTAAGAATAAAACCCCACAGTCCTGATCATACCAATCTAGAAAATATTAGTAGAACGACACAATTTTCAAGCTGAGGTTTCGTTGCAAGTTGTTGCATTGCGTTTAGTCGGATGAATCCAATGAAAAAATTTAATTAATTACGTACTACAGAAAGGCTTATTTTTTTAACTTTGGAATTCGAGAACAACAAGTAGCAAAATTCAGCCAAAAAATTCTTCTGCCATGGTCGCACCTTCTACTAAACATAGACAAGTAATTGTTCACAGGCTGCATAATCACATTCCTATTGGGTGATACTTCTTCCAGTGGATATTTTTCTAAGTTAAAATCACCAATCAAGTGATGAAAATCACACATATTTTTTAGAGATAATTATTTTTTCTAAAGTTACAAAAAATTAAACTCTACAACCCTAATCTGGGACCAGTTACTTTTGGACAAGCAACATATTTAAGAAAAATAGGAAGGCTTTCATCGAGTAGTGCGTATTTGTTTTTTACTTTTGGCACATCTGATATGTTGATCACCAGCACATCCATTCATGTAAAGCATTGGAGCCATCCAAATTCTAAATAAAACCTACCAATACAAATACACCAAGGAGACAGAGAAGGCAAATTTGTGACAACGACAAGTTTGGTGGAAAATTTAAATAAGTAGTTCTTGATGTAGTTCCAAGTATGTTCAAATCCTCCAATGAATAACTAGTAATCACAATGGGCCAAGTGATGGTTTAACTCAAGGTAAATTACTAATTAAACAAGTAATTACATTTGAAAACGATTAAGGAATTAAAGTGATGGACTAAAATTCTAGTCTAGTTGTTCGTATCGAACAATTTTCAATAAATTCTCCTTAAATTTCAAGATGAATTACACTTCGGTGGTTATAAAGACAAGTCTCAGTAGTAACCGTTGTATAATTGCATCTGTGGCAGCCAAACCAAATAAGGTTTCATTCACACAAGAAATTATAACGACATCATCCATATAAGGAAGTATTCAAATTATTTTTTTCATCGTAGTCGTGTTAAAAATGTTTCAATGATTATTTTTTTTGTTGAAAAATTTGAAAAAAACTTGTATTAAAACAAAGATCAGTTACAATTGGGAATAGACACTTCCCAGCCAAAAACAAAGAAAGCACATGATTACAAGATAAGAGGAAGATTTGCAAAGGATCCAAATCTCTTGAACCAATAACAAGCTAGCTGAGGGAGCTGATTGGTCTGTTTACAACAACTTGTCATGAAATCATGCCGTTTTCACCGACTTCACCTTTGGCCACGAAAAATCTACAAGTCACGATATCGTGACACAAAACTCCTCTGACCACAAAAATTCAACCTGTCACGAAATCACGACATGTCACGAAATCACAACAACAATCCTCCCTTGGCCGTGACGGAGCAACATGTCACAAAATCGTGACCCCTTTCCACCCTTGGCCACGATGGAGCAACATGTCATGAAATCATGACAACTTTCCTCTCGTGGCCACGATGAAGCAACATGTTGCAAAATCATGACACCTTTCCACCTTTGATCGCGATGAAGGAACATGTCACGAAATCGTGACAACTTTCCTCTCTTGGCCGCGACAAAGCAACATGTCACAAAATTGTAACACCTTCCCAACCTTGGCCACGACAGAGCAACATGTCATGAAATCGCTACACCTTTCCTCCCTTGGCCGCGATGGCGCAACATGTCGTGATATCGTGACAACTTTCCTCTAGTGGCCGCGACGGTGCAACATGTCACGAAATCGTGACAACTTTCCTCCAGCGGCCACAACGATGCAACATGTCACGATATCACGACAACTTCCCCCCAGCGGCCGTGACGGTGCAACACATCGCGATATCACGACAACTTTCCTCCAATGACCGTGATGGCGCAACATGTTGTGATATCATGACAACTTTCCTATAGAGACCGTGACAGTGCAACATGTCACGATATCGCGACAACTTTCCTCCAGCAGCTGTGACAGTGCAACATGTCACGATATCACAACTTTCCTCCAGGGGCCACGATGGCGCAACATGTCATGATATCGTGAAAACTTTCCCACAATGGCCGCGATGATGCAACATGTCACGATATCGTGACAACTTTCCTCTAGCAACCATGATGGCGCAACATGTCATGATATCACGACAACTTTACTCCAGCAACCGCGACAGCGCAACAAGTTGTGATATCATGACAACTTTCCTCCAGCGACCGTGATGGCGCAACAAGTCACGATATCATGACAACTTTCCTCCAGCGACCGCAATGGTGCAACATGTCATGATATCATGACAACTTTCCTCCAACGGCCGCAACGGTGCAACATGTCGTGATATCGTGACAACTTTCCTCCAGTGGTCGTGATGGCACAACAGGTCACGATATCACAACAAAAACCACCCTTTGCATTTTCTTTGATCATTGGCTCAAGGATATTTCAAGGCCCTGCCTAATCACCTCATCCTCAATAGGCATGTCACTGTGCAACTGAACCCCTACCTCTTTCTTAGCACCCATCTTAGCCAAGAAATCGGTTGCTTTGTTAAGATCTCTACGCACATAAACTGGAATCACATCATCTAATTCCCTCCATAATTCCTTGATTTGAGAGACCAGAATCCTCAACCTCCATGCTTTCAACGCAAAGTTCCTCATGCAGTCTAGAGCTCCAACCAGTATTTGAGAATCATATTCAATAATTATCCTCCTATGGCCCTGAGTAACTGCCCAAATAGAAGCATATTTGATAGCAATGGCTTCTACTTCATTGTTTGTGGCTCTTCCCAAGCCTTGTAGTTCCCAATAGAGAACTGATCCCTCATGACTTCGATAGACCACACCAATTTTGTCACTACCCGGATTGCCCTTTGCAGCTCCATCAATATTGATTTTAATCCAGCCTTCTGGGGGTGGTTTCCAACTAGCTCTGTCTTGACCCTCTTGCTTTTCAAATCCCTCTTCCATTGGGCCAGGACCAACATGAGTTTCTTCTTTAGTTTAGACGGCAACAGTTTCTGTGACTTTGCTCCAGATGACCTGCCAAACTCCATCTAGCGAGGAAAAGGTTTCTCTAAAAATTCTAGCATTTCTCTCCAACCACACTTGCCACCAAATGAAGTATAAGCCAAGATCCCACCAAATTTGAAGATATTTAGATTTAAATCTACCCCTCTTCCATATTTCCCAAATATTAGTCCGATTCATGTCACCATTAACCTAGATTTTATAGTGAGAGAACCATCGCTTCCAAATCTAACGTGTGAAAGGGCACTCAAACATCAGGTGATCAGCTGTTTCCTCGTTCTTGTGGCATAAAACACATTGATATGGACCAATGATTCCTCTACATCTGAGATTGTCAAAAGTGAGAATTCCATTGTGCATAAACTGCTAGGCAAAAAAGTTTACTTTCGGCCAGCCCTTGGAGTGCCAAATATTTCTTCAATCCTCAATCAGATAAGAATGGGGGGGAGGATCTGGGAGGATCTTTTCATATCCGTCCTTCACTGTATAAACACCAAGGCTCCCATAGCCCCAAGATATTTCATCCTCCTCGTCTCTCCCTATGAGAAACCTTTTTGTCAAGATTTTGGTCAAGATGGGTGCCAACTCCGGGGGGATTGAAATTGGCCACTCCTCCAACCTCTTAAACTTCTTAAACTTATACTCCCCTAGATGAGTAGTGTTGAAATAACTTTCAATTTGGACCCAACCCTTGGTTTCTATGGCAGATTTTATTGGTAGTAACTCAGGGAATTCAACAATGATGGGTGGGTACTGATCCCATGAATCGGTCCAAAAATGAGCCTTCTCCCCTCTCCCCACTTTCCAAAATAATTGGTCTTTAATAACCTAAGATCCTAGCTTGAGAGCCTGCCACACTAAGGATCCAATACCATCCAAAGGGAAACGACCCACCTCATTGGGGTTAACATGACCCAAATATTTACTAGTTAGGATTCTACTGAATAAGGAAGTTGGTTGGGAAATCCACCTCCAATACAACTTTCCAGCCAAAGCTTGATTATTTAACTTGGATCTTCTCAGTCCCAGCCCACCTTTTACCTTGGGCTGGGTGACTTTATCCGAGCCCACTAAGGCCCACTTTCTCTCTCCCTTAGCTCCTTCCCACAAAAAATTTCTAGCTATCCTGTCCAACTCTTTCCATATTGTAAGCGAGGCAGCTAGGATAGAAAATTTGTAGATTGGCATGTCTTGAATGACTGACTGTAAGAACGTTAATATGCCACCATAACTTAACCACTTATGAGACCAGTGATTAATTCTATCCTTGATACACTTCAGCAAATTCCTCCAAGTGTCTAATTTCAGCTTCTTAAAGTGCAAGGGGATCCCCAAGTAAACCACAGGGAGAGAAGTCCGAGTGAATCCCAGGATTTCTAAAATTCTGTTCTGAAGCCTAAGCTCCAAATTAAAAAAGACCATTTTGAATTTCTTGTCATTAATGACCTATTCAGTAGCCCTGATATAGACATTAAGAGTATCCCTAATCGTTCTTGCTTCCCTGAAGCTAGCCACTCCCATAAAACCAGTGTCATCCACAAACTGCAGGTGCGATAAAACTTTGTCCCCCACCCTAATACCCAATAATCTGCCTTGCTATCTTCTCCTCAAGAAAATTCTGCCCAGACCTTCAGCCAAAATGAGAAAAATATAAGGAGAACAAGGATCCCCCTGGCGAAGACCCCGAGAAGCTCCAAAAGGTTGCGAAGGAAGGCCCCTGATTAGAATAGAGTAAGTCGGGGAGGAGACACAGCTCATGACCCACTCTATCCAATCCTGAGAGAAACCAAAGGCAACCATAATTTTGGCCAAAAAACTCCATTCAACCCTGTCATAAGCCTTTGACATGTCCAGTTTTATGAACATCCCTTTATTCCCAGAAGTGTGCATTGAATGGATTGCTTCCTGGGCCAAAACCACCCCATCTAGAATCTGTCGACCCTCAACAAAACCCCCTTGCTCAGAGGAGATAATGTTGTGAAGAAGATGTTTTAGGCGCTCAGCCATTACCTTTGTGATTATTTTGTACAAAGACATTACATAAGGCAATAGGCCTATAATCTGAAATATGAACCCCCTTCTCACCTTTTGGAATTAAGGTAATGAAAGTGTGGTTTATAGCTTTAAGCATTCTCTTATTTTCTCTGGATTCTTCAACAACAGCCCTAACATCTTCCCCTAAGTAGTCCCAGAAAGCCTAAAAAAACTCAATTGGGAAACCGTCTAGACCTAGAGATTTACCAGTGCTCATTCCAAAGACCAGAGTTTTCAATTCATCTCTATCGATGGGTTTGAGGAGGGCCTGATTTTCATCCTCAAAAATAATAGCAGGTATGACAAAAATAACTCATTTTGGGCCTCTACATCTTGAACCACACTTTCCTTAAAAAGCTTTGAGAAATAATCCATAGTATGGGAATGTATACCTGGAAGTGTATCAAAGGAATGACCATTATCATCTTGAAGGGCCTCCATATTATTCATCTGTCTTCGAGCACAAGTAGTCCGATGAAAGAATTTTGTATTTATGTCCCCTTCTAATAACCAGGTGGTTCTTGCTCTCTGCCGCCAATAGGTCTCCTCCTAGTTGTCAATGTCCTCCACCGTTGTATGCAAGGCATCATCCTCAGCTTTGAGCTGGTCTATAATTACTCCTTCTCCAAACTATTTTTGGACCTCATCCCATCTGGCAACCAATGGAGCTCTTTGGTCCTGGAAGTCAGTTTTATTAGCATGCCTCCAGAACTTCAACTGAGCTTTGACAAATTGTAGTTGTTTGTGGATTCTGAACATTGCTCTCCCATAAGTTGGGCGACCTTCCTCCCACCACTATGGAATTTTCTCCCAAAGTTCTTCTTTCTAAAGCCAAAAATTCTCAAATCTGAAAGGTTTGTGAAGCTGCCCCATCCTAGTCCCGCCTTCCAACAGAATGGGACAGTGATCAGAGACTAGGCCTTCTAAAATCTAAAAATTTATATTCCATTTTACAAATGCCTCCTCTGAAACCATAAAATGATCAAGCTTAACCTTCCTGCTATGTGGCTCCCGCCTTTTATTAGTCCAAGTGAAGTTAATGCCAAGACATTTAATGTCCACTAAGCGCAAAGCTTGGACTTGGGAAATAATGAACCGGTCCCCTGGGTCTAAAAAGGGAGCTCCCCCTTCTTGGTCTCTAGAAGATAATTTAGCATTAAAGTCACCCACTATAATCCAGTCTAAATCTTCCCTTGAGGTTCGCATGTTCTGCATAGCCTTCCACTGTCGCCTCTGACCATCTAGGTTTTGAGACCCATAAAAGTTTGTGATTAGAACGTGTTCCGCAGTGACATTATTCCTAAAAAGAGAAGTGAGAACCCCCCTCCAGGCAAGATGTTCTATTGCAGACCATTCAAGAGAGTTCCACAGAGTAAAAATCCCCCCTGAGGCACCTTGGGCAACCACATCTATATGACCAGCACCCCTCCAGATTCTGTTGACTGTTTTGGACATAAGATCTAAAGACATCTTAGTCTCCTGTAAAAGCAAAAAATTAGTATTGTGATTCTCTAAAAGTCTTCAGACAGTAGATTTATGGGTTCTGCTATTTAAAACCCTCACATTCCATGATTGTATAATCATTGGTTACCTTGGGAGCAATACGAGTCTATTGTCCTCACCGATCCTCCCATGATCAATCTGTCTCCTTGGGCTGCTAGAAACTCCTTATTGGATATCCTACCAACTCCCTGAGAGTTGCTGATTGTTACCATCGCATCTACATGTAGATATTATCCCACATTTATAGTGGAAAGGTGTTGAACGAGTTTATAATCAACAACATGCACATACTTTACTGTGACCTTGGTCACACGAAATCCTCCTTCCATGCGTATAGAATCTAAGCTTCTCAATCCTCATCCAATATTGGTTAATTTTATTTCACATTACCACCCATGTGTTTCATCGTATTGAATCATCTTGATTAGTTATTCTTGTACTCGACATATTCCAATATAGTTAGTGAATCAACATCTTTCATTTTTAGTTAGTTAGTCAGTGACTTTCATCTGTATTGAGTCAATCTGGGTTATCTACATTATGTTGTGGGTCCTTGTCAGTGTCTATCATCTACATGTCTAGTCATAACTGATCATTGAAGCTCATGTCTACCCTTGACTTTCATCGTTTGATTATCTAAATTGTTACCCGCTTGTGTCGTGTGTCATCTAGTCAAAATTAGGTATTGATTATTGGATTTCATTTTGTCCAAACAACTGGTGTGTCCCTTGGGTGTACCACGGTGCGGTCATAACCACTATTGGTGGTGCATGGATCTTGATAAAACTAGTCATTGGGTCTTGATAAAGCTAGCCTTTGGCATTTAAATCCCAACTAGTTGTTGGAGGAAGATTTCAAAATCATAGTTGGAGCGATAAATTCATAGTTGGTGAGAAATTTGACAATAAAAAACACAAATTTTTGTCCAATTAAAAAAATTAACATGTTTTTGCAAGAAAATAACTAAATTTTGGTCAACTTGGTCTAAAATTTTACTAAATTTTATAAATCAAGTGCATAAGTGACAGGTGGAATCAAGGTCCAAACGAAAGACTACATAGCGAAGATATTCCAAATGAAGGACCAATAAACACACCAAGAAGACCTCCATAAAATAAAGGTACGCAACATAATTTTCCTTTATGCATTAACAGTTTTAACCCCAACCATACTACTATTAATCCCATGGCTCCTTCCAACTCATCCAACTCATCCCAAGAAAATCTCACACATGAGGAAATAGTAATCCTCAATACAGGGAACCAAGAATTACAAGCATGTTTGACTCAAATAATGACTAATATGAACATGTCAATAATGCTTGGACAAATAGTATATAAACAAAACCAAGACGCTTCCACTTCACCAAATCATTACCATAGACAAAATGATAATGCATATCAAGTTAAGAGGAATTTTATCAATATGCAAGATGGCCTACAAGTGTTAATGTTCCACGTACTAATATGCCCACCTTTGAGGGTGGAGATCCATGTGGTTGGTTAGATAAAATGGAGGCTATCCTATACTTATATCGTATTCCTAAAGCTAGAAATTTTTTTTATGCCTCTTCCAAATTGGGTACAGAAGCTTACCAATGGTTCTCTTGGCAACAATGTCAACATAATTGTCCCATCTTATGGACCAAATTTAGAGATCTTTTTCTCAAGATATTTGATGAAGGTAGTTCTTCTTCCTATATTGTTCACCTATTGGATCTCAAACAAACTAGGTTTGTCCAAGATTATGTTTCAGAGTTCATGAGTCTTCTCGCTTACACAGAAGCGATAGACGCTTCAGTGGTGGAATTTACCTTTTGACATGGTTTAAAGAAAATATTCAACTCGAAGTGGACTTACATGATCCATACACTTTGGATGAAACTATAAGGATTGCTAAACTTGCTGAAAAGAAGTTTTGAAATTGGACATCTTCTAGACGAGACTCTAATACACGTCCTCAATATCGTAAAAATTTCTTCTACAAAAATGAAAAACCATCAAGATATTTTTGCTATAAATATCGTAATCATCATCCAAGAGATCAAGCATGTGCACCAAGATAGACCTTTCAAATAGAATATGATAATAAGGATGAATAAAATGAAGTAGAGGATGTCATTCAACCAAAATCACCCATATATGAAGAATAAATAGATAATAATGACATAATACCAGAAGAGGATACTATGGCTATCTTAGTGCATGCTATCATGGACTTAGCAACTCACCATACAATTAAGGTACCAAGATTTATTAGGAACAAAAAAATAATGTGTTGATTGATTCAGGTAGTACTGATAACTTTATCGAAATCGAGACTGCTAAAGCATTTAATATGCATATTAATTCTTCAAACCAAGACAAGTTTCAAGTTTTAGTTACAAATGGAGGAAATGCTCACTGTATTGGTAGAACCTCTTTAGTATCGATACAAATGGGAAGTTACACATGGCGAGGAAATTTATTTATTATGATTTTGGGAAGTTCATATGTTATTTTGGGTGTTGAATGACTAGAACAACTCGACACTATTAGTTTCAATTTTCAAAAATTATTTATGGAATGGAAAGAAAATGGAAAGACTATTTAACTCCAAGGAATTCAAACTCCACAATCACAGGTAGTGAGTTCTCATAGCATGGAAAAAATACTAAGGAAATGAGGTTATGGATTCATATCTCAAATCAACTACATGGAAGTACAAGCACAATATACATCAAAATTTTCCTCAAATGATATTCAAGATATTGTGGCTAACTATGATGAATTTTTTAAGGAACCAAAAGGGCTCCCTCCCAAGAAATATCATGACCATGCCATACATCTTGTCCCTATAATTTTTCCATATAATGTATGTCCTTATTGATACCCTCAACCTCAAAAAATAGAAATTGAAAATATTGTCCAAGAACTATTAGAACATGGAGTCATTCGTCATAGCACTAGTCCTTATTCATCACCAGTAGTGTTGGCCCGTCGTAAAGATAATTATTGGCGTATGTGTCCTGACTTTTGACCCAAAAATCACCATAAAATACAAGTTTCCTATCCCTGTCATATCTATTAGATGAATTGCATGGTGCTAAATTCTTCACAAAATTGGATCTATGTTCAGGTTTTCATCAAATTAGAGTAAGAGATGAGGACATTCTCAAAACTACTTTTCATACTCATGAAGGTCATTATGAGTTCTTATTCATGCCTTTTGGTCTCACCAATGCCCCCTCCACCTTCCAGAGTCTAATTAACCATGTATTTCATCCATTTCTTCACAAATTTGTCTGTCTTCTTTGATGATATTTTAATATATAGTAAATCAGGGAAGGATCATCTCGTACATGTGGGTAAAGTTCTTCATATTTTACATAAGGAGAAAATTTTGTCAAACACTCCAAGTGCTTTTTTGTTGTTCAAGAAGTTGAATATTTGGGTCATATAGTTTGTCATGAAGGTTTTAAAATGGATCCTAATAAAATTAAAGCCATACAAGACTGACCCTTACCTAAAACCATCAATAAAATTCATGGTTTTTTGGGCCTTATAGGTTACTATCGCAAGTTTTTTTGCAATTATGGTAAAATTGTAGTACCTCTCATCGCTCTTTAAAAAAAGGATACCTTTCACTGGTCGGATGTGGCCACTAAGACATTCATGGCACTCAAGGAATCCATGTGCACTACTCTAGTTTTTGCAACTCTAGATTTTCACGAACCATTTGTTATTGAATGCGATGTTGTAGGAACAGGTATTGGGGCAATGTTAATGCAAGATGGTCATCCCTTGGAATTTGAAATCAAGCAACTATCAGGTAAAAATTTGGTAAGATACACATATGAGAAAGAAATATTGACTATTTTACATGCAGTTGAGAAATTGAGACACTACTTAATCAACAGTTTTTTCATCATAAAAATAGATCATAGTAGTCTCGAGCACTTTCTAGAACAACACTTTTCCTCTGACAAATTTATTGTGATGGGATTTTGTTATCGAGTATAACAAAGACAAAGAAAATATGGTAGTAGATGCATTTTCTTGTAAATATGAAGATGAAGTATCCATCAACACCATTTTAGGTCCTTGTTCTCATTGGGTTTCTCAGCTCCAAGAAGGATGGTTGGTGAACACTAAAACTGCTCAAATTATTTAGGATTTGATTCTAGGATCATCCCAGAATACTCATTTTTCATATAATGACAAGGTGTTAAGAGAGAAATATCGAATTTACATTCCATAAAATTCTATTATTAAAGCACTAGTCCTTGAAGAATCTCATGCTTTGCCATCAGAAGGGCACTCAAGATTTTTGAAGACATATATGCGGGTCAAACAATCCTTTTATTGGAAAGGATTGAAATCTAATGTAAAAATATTTGTTACCAAATGTGAAATATGCCAATGCAATAAGGGTGAAACAGTCAAATCTACAGTAATCCTTCAACCATTACCAGTTCTTTACCATCAGTGGGAACATATATCAATGGATTTTATTGAAGTTATTCCCACATAAGAAGGTAAAACTATGATTTTTGTGTTAGTGGATCGTCTCTTCAAGTATGCTCACTTCAATGCTCTACAACACCCATATTCAGCAAGCAAGGTGGCTAAGGTATTTATGGACTCCATTTTCAAGTTACATGGAATACCCAAAAATATTGTAAGTGATCGTGATCTCATATTTACTAGCAATTTTTGGAGAGAACTATTCCATCTTAGTAGTACCAAATTAAATATGTCTTCTGCATACCATCCTTAAACTGATGGCCAAATAAAAATTGTTAAAAAATGTTTGGGTACCTATCTATGATGCTTTGTTCAATATAAGCAATATCAATGGAGTCAGTATCTTTCATTAGTAGAATGGTGGTACAATAATTTATACCATTACTCCATAAAGATATAAAACTAAGTTCACATTAGCTATAAAATGAAATCTTACAATGTTTATATAGCCCAGAAAAACTACTAACTGCAAAACTAGAAAATAAGGGAGTAAAGAGACTTTAAAACACAATTCTCTTCTAACCTATCATCCTAAAATTGTCGTCCAAAAAAACTACCGACAATCCTAACTTAAATGCTAACATTCTCCCCCTTAAAGTTGATAGGGCTGACAAGACAGTCTCTCAGCTTTACATATTGAGCTTTAGCAATTCCTTTGCTGAATATGTCCACTATGTTGTCCAAAGTGCTACAATGTTGAAGCTCAACCACCTATTTCTCCACCATGTCTCGAATGAAGTGATACTTCATATCAAAGTTTTTTGACCTGCTATGGTGGATGGTATTATGTGCCAATTGTATGGCACTCATATTGTCACAATACAATCTTGTAGGACCACTTTGTCGTTCTCCAATATCTTCAAGGATTTTTCTCAACCATAGAGCTTGAGTACTAGCATGTGTGATTGCTATATACTCAGACTCAGTAGATGACAATGCTACAACAGTCTGCTTTTTGGAACGCCATGTAATTAGTCCTGACCCAAGACTAAAACAATTTTCTGAAGTAGATTTTCTATCATCTATATTGCTGCCCCAATAACTATCACTAAAGCCAACTAATTTTACATAATTACATTTGTGGTAATGGATCCCAAAATCCAATGTACCTTTTACATATCTCAAAATTCTCTTAGTTTCTTGAAAATGAAGTTCGGATGGATCAACCATAAACCTTGAAACAAGAGAAACAACATACTGAATATCAGGTCTTGTATTGGTGAGAACCATCAAACTCCCAACCCTGCTCCTGTAAGTGGTCATGTCAACTTTTGGTGCTCCATCATATTTGCTCAATTGGATCCCATGACTCATTGGAGTTACAAAAGATTTACATTGCTCCATGGCAAATTTCTTAATCATATCTTGAGCATATTTGTGTTGACATAAGAAGATTCCTTTATCTGTTTGATGAACTTCCACACCTAGGAAGTAATGCATTAAGCCTAGATTTTTCATTTCAAATTGTTTCATCATGGAGTGTTTGAACTCCTTATTCATCTTTTCATTACTACCCATAAATATGAGATCATCCACATATAAAAAAACTATGAGAATGTCTTTACATTGCTTTAGATAGTAGAGAGTAGGTTCACTTTTGCTCTGAGTGAATCCATACTCCTTAAAATAGCCATCAATGTGAGAGCACCATGCTCTTGGTGCTCTTTGATTTGCTATTACAACATTTTTAAGTTGACTAAATACAGTATTCAATCCATACATTCAAACTTTTTCATCAAAGGATTCAGGGGTTTATCTTTCTAAAAGAGAATGAAGGGCATAATAGCATCCAGTTGACCTTAACATTAATGACTGCAGAAATATTCCCCTTTGATGCAAAAAAAAAATATCCCCCTTAAAGTAGAAAAATAATGCTTTTATGCTCTCTTTTTCTTGTTACAAAGATTGCCTCTTAAGCAATGATGCGAATCACTTTACAAAAATTGCCTCTTAGGCAAAATTTACCACCAAAAAAAAAACTTTCCCCCTTAGTGCTAGGATGGAATAAAAGGTAATTTTTATTTTATTGCATAAGTAAAAAAAATTTATCAAAAATTTAATTAATAAAATTTTAATTTTAACTAAAAAGAACATTTAAATAAATAAAATGTTTTTTAAATTAAATTAAAATTAAATTATTAAAAACTATTTGATAAAATTAATTAAACTATGCAAAAAAAATATTATAACCTTTTTTGTGGGTCAAAGGGTTTTGAACCCTCGACCTTATGGCCCTAGGCCTTACTGTGCGGTCTTCAACCTTCGTGGTAGCTCACTTGTCATGAGCTAAGGTGAGGACTTTCACCTTTGAATGGCACCTTTTTTTTTTTTTTTTAAATTACAAGTCACAAAAGGGTTTGTCCCCGTCGGGACTCGATCCGTGATCCTGCGGATGATAGCCCTAATACTGGCCTCGATTTCCAGTCAGGCTACCTTACCTGATGTGAAGGTAAGGTTAGCTCCTTGCACTTAAACTGTTGCTTTCCTAGTGACGAGAAAAAAAAAACTTTAGGATTATTATCCCACATTCGCAAGGCAGATATATTTTGGCTCCTTAAAAGCACAAACACGCACAAGATGTTTGATTGCCTTCGAGCAATCAATGTACACCCTTTTGTCGTTGAATCAACCAATAAAAAATTTCCACATCACCTTGTTTCCTTACCTTGATCTACGTGAACTCTCCAGCTCATCCTCAATCCATGTGTACTTGCTAGCTCATCCTCGATCCACATGCCCTTGCTAGCTCAGCCCAGTCAGCTATCGTGTGTCCTCTCCTGTCATCCGCCATGTTTTTGCCTTTGATCTAGTGGCTCGTCACCATGAGTCTGCCTCTGATCTAGTGGCTCATCGCCACATGTCTGCCAGGCTAACTCCTACCTCAGGAGTTGTGTCATTTGTCATGTTATCTCCTATCATTCGCTCCTCGATCCTTGTACTACGGGTTAGTTTTAGCTCTACAGACTACTCCTTGGGATGCATGCCTGGGACTGCCACACCACCTACGTAGGCTCCTCTACTACGGATCACTCCTCGAGATGCATGCCTAGGACCACCATGCCAGCTATGCAGGCTCCTCTATTGTAGGTTGCTCCTCAAGATGCATGCCTGAGGATGTCTAAAATAAATTAACTAACCCCTAACCTGTGCTCTGATACCAATTATAAAACTAAGTTTACATTAGCTATAAAATGAAATATTACAATGTTTATATAGCCTAGAAAAACTACTAACTGCAGAACTAGAAAATAGGGGAGTAAAGAGACTTTAAAACACAATTCTCTTCTAACCTGCCATCCTAAACTTGTCGTCAAACAAAATTTTTGATAATCCTAACTTAAATACTAACATAAGATGTCCCCATTTGAAGTATTATGGAGGGTAAAACCACCAACAATAGCAGATTATGTTCCAGTATCTTCCAAAGTAACTCAAGTAGATGATTGGTTCCAACATCGACGAACAATGCTTAACATTCTCAAAGATAATTTGATCCAAGCACAAAATCGTATGAAGTAGCAACAAGACTCACACCATTCAAAATGACAATTCAATATAGGTGATATGGTTTTATTACGTTTGCAACCTTACAAACAACTATCATTGAAGATCAAGACTAGTCAAAAGTTGGCTCCAAGATTTTATGGTCCTTACAAGATAGTGCGTCGCATAGGTGAAGTGGCATATCAGCTAGAGCTTCCTTCATCATCTTGTATACATCTAGTATTTCATGTCTCATCTCTCAAAAATATGATTGGATAAAAAGTACACTCTCATTCAGAGCTTTCAGTATTTGATGAAGAAGGACATATCTATCTTAACCTAGAAGCAATATTGTAGAGAATATCATGACATCTTCGATCTTACCACATCAAAGAATTTCTAATCAAATGGTAGGACCTACCAATAGAAGATGCTACATGGGAAAAAAAAAGTATTTTTGAGTCATTTCCAGCTTTGAGGACAAAGCTTTTCGAGGAGGGGAGCCATGTTACAACACCAATATAGCCAAGTCGGCTATATTTCCAATTGTCATTGATTTATTGATTTATTATTATTAATAGTTGTAGGTTGATTTACAATTAATTATCTTTTCATATTGAATTTGATTTGCATATTCACAAGGACAACCCTGCTTAGTGGCAAAGGACTTTGCCCTCCTAAAGTGGCAAATAATAATTTGATTTTCTCCTTTGCATTCATTTTGTATTGCTTCTATAATAATTTAGTTTCAATATTCAACCTTCAATATATCGCTACCTATGAAAAAGTGACATTAAACTTGTGCAAGAACTTGTGTAAATGCTACATAGAAAGTGCTTCATCAATTTCAACAACAATTTCCTCTGTCCCAACTTTGAGGACAAAGATTTTTCTCGAGAGGGGTGGCATGTTAGGATTCCATATCCTAACTATTTATTTATTAAATATTATTCATTTAATTAATTATTATATAAATTCATAATGTGAATAGTCACATCCTTACAAATGTAGCTCTAGGGTAGATATAAATATTAGGTTTTGACATTTTCATAAGGCATCCAAGAAGAAGAATAAATTAATATTTAATATTCTAATGAGGGAGCCCCCTATAAGTGGCAAAGTGATTACAAGGGATCCCCCTTTGAGTGGCCTACGATTCCATTTTATATTAAATTATTTATTAAATTTACACAAAAAAATTAGGGTTATTGCAAGTAAGGCAAGTCTATAGGCTACTAGACTAATCTTATCAATGATATCAAAAGGCCCAATAAAGCAAGGATCCAACTTAGTTGAATTGATGATATTTTTCATGGGTATTACCCTCAAGAAGACTATATCTCGCACAAATAGTTCCCTTGGTGATATTTTCATATTAACATAGCTCTTTTTTTTATCTATTGCTTCCTTGAGCCTCTATCGAATCACTCTGAGCTACTTCATCTCTTTGATAGTGTTTGGTTCGATCACCACCCGATCCTCCAAATTATCCTATGATAGAGGTGTTATGCATCATTTTCCATACAAGGCCTCAAATGGATCCATTTCCAAGGATGCATGGTATCCATTATTATATGTAAATTCAACCAAATTCAAAAAGTCTTCCCATTTAAACTTTTAATCCATGTAGTACATGTGAAGCATGTCTTCTAGGACTTGGTTCACCCTCTTCGTTTGCTCATTTTTTTATGTATGGTAAGCAAAACTAATATTTAATTTAGTGCCTACTACACGATGAAAAGCTTACTAGGATTGTGATGTAAACCTAGAACCGATATGATCACCTCAAGAAAACCATGTAACCTAAATATTTCCTTGGCAAACCTATTTATCACAACTAGTACATCATCCTTTATGTTCCCTAGTATAAATTGTGCAACTTTTGTTAACTTGTATACCACCACAAGTATTGCATCATGTTGGTACCTAGTCTTAGGTAGGTCCACAATAAAATCCATAGATATAACCTACCACCTCTGAGTAGGTATATCATGCAGATACAATTTTGTTGTTGGATGTTTATGTTCTACCTTAACCTTCTGATATTCTAAAGATCTAGCAATAAAACTAGTAATATCTTGATCCCTGACCAATAGGTCTTCTTTGTGTTTTCTCTCATATTTGCACCACATGGATGAGTAGAATATGGAGAATTATGCACCTCTTGCATAATCATTCTCCTTAAATCACCAATTTTGGATATGACAATCCTATCCTCAAAACATAAAATTCTATCTTTTATGTTAAAATTGTTGGAAATTTTGAGTAATTGTGTTGTCATTGATGCCAAAGGATTGATGTCAAAGGTTGATGCCATTAATTGTCATTGATGCCAAAATAGTTTGGTATGTCAATAAGATAAGGTTTATAAGATGCAAGGCAAATTTCATCCCGATGTAAGGAAATTGATAAAAAAAAAAGGTTATAATATTTTATATTATAAGCCAAAGAGGTTTTGGATAAAGTTCTAAGTGGTTGTTTAAAAGGTTGAAGGTCCAAGTTTTTACCCATGGTTTAAAAGAAAAGAGATAATATTATAATTTTTTAATATTATAATATTTAGGCCAAAAGGACTTATTAAAAGAAGGATTAAAAGTGCATTGGATAAAGGTCTCAAAAATAAATTAAGTTGACGAAGGACTACAACCAAAAATATTATTTAACACCAAGGTTAAATAATATAATAAATAATATTTAACACAAGGTTAAATATTATGTTAAAAATAAAAGTTAAATTTGGATTATCAAAGGCGTCAAAATTCAAATTTAAAAATGTGGCAATAAAGGGTTGAGTTGATGTCATAGCAAAAATATCAAATGCATATTAAAGGAGAAGCATAAATCATTTTTCAAAGGTTAGATATTGCATATAAATTAATCATTTTTTGTGGAGTGCGAAGCAAGGAAATTGAAGCACCATTCGTTGAAAGGAAGAGACAAGATGACGCACGTGTTCTAGGAAGTGATAATAAATCATAAAAGGAGGTTCACGACTTGGTTTCAACCAGGCCTACTAGACCAGGTGGTAGGTGGGTCCTAAGTAAGGGGGTCTTGCATAAGACATGGCAGTGGATAGGTCTTGATTTCAAATCCCTGTAGTAGTTTAATTTTTGCAAATCGTGTTTGGGTAAAGAGGAAGGCATAAAGGTGCTTTGGTGCATGACTTGTTCCAGCAAGTGGGGCCAGCCCATTTGGCACTCTAGCTAATGCTAGAGCTTGGGCATTATGATGTTTTGTGTTCGAATATCGATGGCAGCAGTGGCAAATGCGGATAAGGGCATAAATTTTTGTTTAAAATTGAGGTATGATTAGAGCTTAAATAATGGAGGCATAAGGTTTAATTTTTTGTTATTAAAAGTGCATATTACATAGTCTAGGGAGATATAAAGGCAATGATTTGAAATTTAATATTTTTTAGAACATAATGATATGTTACAATCTGGTTGTGAATTGATAAAGCTGGAATATATTGTTGAAAGAAAGGAGCAATAAGGTGCTTGAAAATAAAATTGATGTATGGCATGCACTTAGGGATATTAAATTGTGATATTAAATTATAAGTGGCTTTTATAAGTATGAGTGATAAGGTATGACTATGGTTTAAATTTTTGTGTGTAATTTTTGATAAAAAGAAATATTGAGAGGGCTTGATTATTGTCAAAAAAAAAATTGATATTAAATATTTTATGAGTAAATTTTGAAGAAAAATGTAATGTTTGATTTGAAATGTGTTATGTTAACTAACTCTTGAAAGTGGCATAAGAAAGACATAATTTCTTGAGACTGGTTTTTAAGAGAGCTCTTTCATCAAAGAGGTATGGTTATATCACTCTTCTTTAAGGTGTTTGGTTGAAATATTTTAGAATTATAGGGTGGAGATAAAAGGATTAATTAGTGTGTATTTTTAGAAATATTTGAGCTAGGTTTGTGAAACAAGTTGTGCTTCCATTGTTGAAAGAGATTGAGACATTTGTACTAGAGATTGTAAACTACTTATGTTAGGTTTAAAGACAAGTTTGTGAATCATTGTGAAACCTTTTGAGCATTGGTTGAGAGATATTGAAAGCAATTACGAAAGTATTTGAGATCAATCTTATGAGAGAAATTTATACATTATTGAAGTTGATGTTTGAGACCAAATTTGAAAGAAATATAGATAAGTGTTGTGAAGCAAGTTATACACTATTTTGATTTTATTTAAAAGGGATTTTGCAAGAGATGGATATTGGATTAGTTGAATGTAATATTTGTGAATGTGAAGAACATATTGAGGTTTTGATAGTGCATATCATTCTCTATATGTTCTAGAGGTTAAAAAAATTCTAGGTAGAATATGTCTAAATTGCCTAGTTGAAGAAAGTATTTTTGAAAGAGATATAAGTGAAGAACACAAGATTATACTGATAGGGGGGGGTGAATAGTATAAGACCTCTTTTTACTTTTTCCTTTATACTTCAAAATAGTAAAGCAATATACCCAAAGCAATATCAAAGCAATGCACAATATCATCCACAAAGTGACACCAATTTTAACGTGGTTCACCCGGAATGGTCAGGCTACGTCCACAAAACTTTTCTCTAAAAGTTATCTCAAAGTTCTTTGGGAATCCTTCCCAATTACAATGTTTATGAGCCTCGGCCCAAAGGAGATACCTTCCCCCAATCAGAATTTATGAGCCTCTGCTCAAAGGAGATACCTTCCCCTCCATCTAAATTTATGAGCCTCTGCTCAAAGGAGATACCTTCCCTTCTGCTCTGGAAATGATCCCTCAGAAGATCAACTACCTCTACCTCTTGCCAGCACGTGGAACTCCTTTCCATCGAAGACCTCCTGTCCTCAATGCTTAGCCTAAGAGACCTCTGCCTTCTATGATCACGTCCACAACAGCTCAACAACCTGTACCAAACATAGTCAGTCGGTCTAGTACAAGTCTTCCTCTATCTATCAGATCTGTCCAACACTTGAACAAATCAATCCTCTACACACAAGCCTTCTCAAAGACTTGCCAAATCTATCCTCAGGTTCTTCTCAAAGAACCAGTGCTCCTCTGTCCTCAAGTTCTCTGATAGAACTATCAAAACTCAGCTCACAAGTCCTCTGCTAGGACCTGTCCAAATCTGCTCACAAGTCCCCATCGGAACCTGTCCAAAACTGCTCACAAGTCCCCATCGGAACCTGTCCAAAACCTGCTCACAAGTCCCCATCGAAACCTGTCCAAAACCTGCTCACAAGTCCCCACCAAAACCTGTCCAAAACCTACTCACAAGTCCCCATCGAACCTGTCCAAAACCTCAGCAAGCTCACCAAGAAAAACTTTCTTAGTAGGAAATCACAAGGTGAATTGTTAGAGACCCAATGTGATTTGTCAAACTCATAGAAGCATAAAGAGAATTGTTAGAGACTCAATATGTTCTATACTCAACTCCCAATCTCAAAACTCAACTCAAATCAACTCAAATCAAAAAAACTCAACTCAAACTCAATCTCAAATCTAAAAACTCAACTCAATATCTGAAATGGATAGGATAGAATGCTTTCTTTCAAGAACATGAAACTCCAACAATTGCCAACTATGCAAAGAATCACATAACAATGATACTCATGTTCTTTTCACCATCAATTAGGGCTTCAACAACAATGCTCATCAAACAAGGTTCAATCAACACCATTCAGCTCAAAACACAACCTTGAAGCATTTCACAATCAACATCAGAAAAGGAAACAAGTAGAACTCCTTTTCTCTCCAATATTGTTTGAACAAAAGCATCCACCAACTCAACTCACAATAGCACACACAACTTTTCAAATCATCAATAAAGGAGTAAGCTCAACACTTTAACCAAGTAAAGAATAGCTTGATTATTACCAATTTAATGAAAGCAAATATCAATCTCAAAGCTGCCCACTTAAGGTTTCACAACTTCACACAAGAAGCAATTGACCTTAAAACATCATGCTTTCATTTCCATAAACAACCAAAAGCACTCTCAACATTACAAGAAAGATTTAACCCTTATACACCTTATTTCTCCCTTATAGTCTTATCACAAATAAAATTTATCTCTCATAAGAATGCAATAAGAAATTTCAACAACATCTTCAAAAAGAATCTTTTATCAAAATACAAACAAGCTTTAAACTCCTTATAACTCCTAAGCTGTTTTTCCCTCTAACAAACTTCCTCCATCCACAAAAACACTTAGCAAAAATTAATTTCGAAAATACCTTAGCCAACATCAAAAATCGCTATGGAGAAATTTGCGCATGAATTCTAACACCACCTGCTGCGTCCACTTCACGACGAAAAACCCTTTCACGATATTCGAACGCGGAACCTCCCGTTCGGGTAGCGCGCCAACAACCTAGCCGCTATCGGTGCGCCAAAGGCACCCGATGAGGTTTAAACCTCACGCTGTTAACCTTGATCCTTCTACACCAGGGATAAAATGAAACCACAGTCCCTTCCTTTCCTCTGCCGTGACACGACGACAATAAACTTTACGATGGATTCGACAAACGACGAGTGCAGACAAACGAACAACGGATCCACGAAAATCGGTGAAGACACAGACGAATTTACAGTGAGCAACTCCTTTCAAAATTTGGATGGGATGAATCTTTGTTTTCATCGAGGGAGATTTATATGCAATTTACCATAAGCTCTTTGACGTCGACGAGGAGTTTAACACGTCGACGGAGGTCTTTGCTAGCGCCCACAACTTAAAACATTTGCGCCATGGATTAGGAGAACCCATTGCAAATAATAATTTATTTATTTAAAAATAATTAAATGGAACCTTAACAAGGTTTTTAATTATTTAAATAAATACTTCCTCCTGGACCCAAATGCATTAAACCAATGCATCCACCTGTAATCTCTAAACTTGCCAACTTGGGGTTTGCAAAAGACCTTTGAAACTGTCATGCCGTAACCTTCATCAAAACAAATTATTTGACATCAAATCAAATTCCTTCAAGAGCTTCTTGACATCAATGACAACTTATACACTTGAGCAAAGGCAATGTACCCAAAGTACCCAAAATTGCCAACAATCTCCCCCTTTGTCATTGATGGCAAACCTTTACTGAAAACACTTCTCAAGAGCCAAAACTGAAACCAACTGTGCTAACAACTGAGAAACTGTGCCCACAACTGAGAATCTTCCTTTGAAGTTTTGCTCCCCCTGACTTGAAGCTTTCCTCTTCACTTTGAAGCTCTCCCCCTTACTCATATCTCTCCCCCTTTGTCATCAATGGCAAAGGGCCACCTTTGGGGCTCGGGACTAAGAATGAGCCTCTTAGCTTAGTCCCTCCCCCACCTCCTGATGAGGTGATTAATTCTGGGGTGGGAGTAAAACTCCCATTAGGCACTGATCATCATCAGCGTCTATAACTTCCTTGTCGGGCCTTCTCTTGAACTCTTTGTCCATATTCCTGTTCTTGTCACTTGTTCTTGTTCTTGTTCTCATCCCTGTTCTTGTCCATGCCTTGATCCTTGGACCTGATCATGCCACTGTTCCTGTTCTTGTATTCTGGAATTTCAGCTCTACACTGTCTGATTATGTGACCTTCATTGTTGCACTTGAAACACTTGACGATGTTGTTTCTCTAAGGTAAACCTGATCTTTGAATCCACCTGTTCTGACCAAACTTGTTCCGGCCAAACCTGTTCCGACCAAACCTGTTTTGATCAAACTTGTTCTTGTTATTTACCTTGCAATAGACTCGCCTTGTGCCCAAACTATTTACAAGAGTAGCAATACCCTTGAAAGAAACTAGCACTTTTGAAATTGTCATTTACCTTCTTCACTTGAGCCATGCAATGTGAAGCCATGTGACCAAACCTGTGACAAGCAAAACATCTGCCTTGAAACTTTCCTTTATTTGACCTCTTGGGTCCTGAAAACTTCTTCTTCTCATTCTGAATTCTATTTTCTATTTCGTGCATCTATCATTCAAGGACTCCTTTTCTGAAGTACTTTCCTCATCGGAACTCTCTTCCTTTTGGAGTCTCTTACTAGACTCTCCAACTTGTTCCTTGTGTGGCTTAACAAAACCAAGGCCTATTTTATCTGTTGTCTTTCTTTGACCTTTGATGAGTGACTTAACCTTTTTGGAGCTATCTTGAAACCTCGTAAAGCTTATCCTTGTACTCTTTAGTTTCCTCTTTCAAAGAAGCCATTTTCTGTTCTAACTCACTATACTCAAGAACCTTAGACTCTAACTCATCCTTGAGTTCTTGTGTCTTAGCTATAGAGAAGTCAAGACTTTCTATAAGATCATCTCTCTCCATACAACATTCATCTAACTTATCCTTGAGTCTAGCATTCTTCTTTCTTTCCTTTTTCAAAGCACTAAGAGCACTAATAAGTTCACTTTCAAGATCATTTATTCTATATTATTTGATTGCCTTTTGAATCATCAAAGCCTTTTTCAGATTTCTTATCACTAGAGGTGCTACCCTTTTCAAAAACCATACATGCATCTTCCTTATAGTTTTCTGAAGCATCCTCATACATACTAGAAACCAAATCATTATTTGTGCAATCATCCTCAAGGTGACCAAAATTTCCACATCTAAGACATTTCATGATAATGAATCTATGTTTCGGTTCTTCCTCTTTTTCGATATGAACAACATCTCATTTTCATTATCACTTGAAGAACTTTCACTATCACTACTAGAACACTTACTTGCTTTGTCTAGGTAGAAACTCTTCTTGTGCTTGTGAGAATACCTCTTTCCTTGATTGTTGTGCTCATCTTTCTATGCTTGGTTTTCAGAATCCTTGCTCTTAGAATCCTGTTTATCTTCATCACTTTCATTCTTGGGAAGAGTACAGTTAGTAGCATAATGACCAAACTTTCCACAATTGAAACATCTTATATTTTTCATACTTTTGTGTTTTCTAGAGAACTTGCCTTTCTTGTTGTAATATGCCTCTTCATCACTAGAAGACTCATCACTATCTTGAAGTTGTTTACCCTTGGATTCCTTGGTAGCCTTGAAAGTTGCCTCTTTCTTGACATCAACCTTCACTTGAGTTCTCAACTCAAATGCTGCAAGTATACTATGGAGCTCATCCTTTTTCAACTTATCCAAATCTTTAGCTTCCTCAATAGCAGAAATATTTTCACTAAATCTATTAGGAAGAGATCTTAAAATCTTATCACAAACATCATTTTCAGCAAGCTCAAGACCTAAGTCTTTCATGGAGTTAACAACCTCATCCATACGAAGCATGTAGTCACTAATATTTTCATCATCATTCATCTTGAGTTGTTCAAACATACCTTTGAAGTGTCTTAACTTGGCTTTTCTGACATTTGTATCACCTGTATGAACCACCTTCAACTGTTTCCACATTTCACTAGTCTGTCTTGCAGTGAATCACTTTGGTGAGATCTGCTTTCTGTAAGCCTTTCAGGATTGCATTCATTGCTTTTGAATTGCTGTGATGTAGGAGCCTTTCTTCTTTAGTATTAGGACCATGTACAGGAATAGTGTACTCATCTTCAATCACTTCCCATACCTCATTACCAAGTGCCATTAGATGAACCTTCATCCTTGCACTCCAAAGACCAAAATCTGACCCATCAAGAATAGGTGCTGCATTACTACTTGAATGATCCATTGTGTTCTTTACTAGCTTTTCCTTCAAGTTGTTAAACTTTTCGAAGGCACCTGCTCTAATACCAATTGAAGAACACAAGCTTATACTGAGAGGGGGGTGAACAGTATAAGACCTCTTTTTACTTTTTCCTTTATACTTCAAAATAGTAAAGCAATATACCCAAAGCAATATCAAAGCAATGCACAATATCATCCACAAAGTGACACCAATTTTAACGTGGTTCACCCAGAATGGGTGGGCTACGTCCACAAAACTTTTCTCTAAAAGTTATCTCAAAGTTCTTTGGGAATCCTTCCCAATTACAATGTTTATGAGCCTCGACCCAAAGGAGATACCTTCCCCAATCAGAATTTATGAGCCTCTGCTCAAAGGAGATACCTTCCCCTCTATCTAAATTTATGAGCCTTTGCTCAAAGGAGATACCTTCCCCTCTGCTCTGGAAATGATCCCTCAGAAGATCAACTGCCTCTACCTCTTGCCAGCATGTGGAACTCCTTTCCATCGAAGACCTCCTGTCCTCAATGCTTAGCCTAAGAGACCTCTACCTTCTATGATCACGTCCACAACAGCTCAACAACCTGTACCAAACATAGTCAGTCGGTCTAGTACAAGTCTTCCTCTGTCTGTCAGATCTGTCCAACACTTGAACAAATCAATCCTCTACACACAAGCCTTCTCAAAGACTTGCCAAATCTGTCCTCAGGTTCTTCTCAAAGAACCAGTGCTCCTCTGTCCTCAAGTTCTCTGATAGAACTATCAAAACTTAGCTCACAAGTCCTCTGCTAGGACCTGTCCAAATCTGCTCACAAGTCCCCATCGAAACCTATCCAAAACTGCTCACAAGTCCCCATCGAAACCTGTCAAAACCTGCTCACAAGTCCCCACCAGAACCTATCCAAAACCTGCTCACAAGTCCCCATCGAAACCTGTCCAAAACCTCAGCAAGCTCACCAAGAAAAACTTTCTTAGTAGGAAATCACAAGGTGAATTGTTAGAGACCCAATGTGATTTGTCAAACTCATAGAAGCATAAAGAGAATTGTTAGAGACTCAATATGTTCTATACTCAACTCCCAATCTCAAAACTCAACTCAAATCAACTCAGCTAAAACTCAATCTCAAATCTAAAACTCAACTCAAACTCAATCTCAAATCTGAAAACTCAACTCAATATCTGAAATGGATAGGATAGAATGCTTTCTTTCAAGAACATGAAACTCCAACAATTGCCAACTATGCAAAGAATCACATAACAATGATACTCATGTTCTTTTCACCATCAATTAGGGCTTCAACAACAATGCTCATCAAACAAGGTTCAATCAACACCATTCAGCTCAAAACACAACCTTGAAGCATTTCACAATCAACATCAGAAAAGGAAACAAGTAGAACTCCTTTTCTCTCCAATATTGTTTGAACAAAAGCATCCACCAACTCAACTCACAATAGCACACACAACTTTTCAAATCATCAATAAAGGAGTAAGCTCAACACTTTAACCAAGTAAAGAATAGCTTGATTATTACCAATTTAATGAAAGCAAATATCAATCTCAAAGCTGCCCACTTAAGGTTTCACAACTTCACACAAGAAGCAATTGACCTTAAAACATCATGCTTTCATTTCCATAAACAACCAAAAGCACTCTCAACATTACAAGAAATATTTAACCCTTATACACCTTATTTCTCCCTTATAGTCTTATCACAAATAAAATTTATCTCTCATAAGAATGCAATAAGAAATTTCAACAACATCTTCAAAAAGAATCTTTTATCAAAATACAAACAAGCTTTAAACTCCTTATAACTCCTAAGCTGTTTTTCCCTCTAACAAACTTCCTCCATCCGCAAAAACACTTAGCAAAAATTAATTTCAAAAATACCTTAGCCAACATCAAAAATCGCTATGGAGAAATTTGCGCATGAATTCTAACACCACCCGCTACGTCCACTTCACGACGAAAAACCCTTTCACGATATTCGAACGCGAAACCTCCCGTTCGGGTAGCGCGCCAATAGCCTAGCCGCTACCGGTGCGCCAAAGGCACCCGATGAGGTTTAAACCTCACGCTGTTAACCTTGATCCTTCTGCACCAGGGATAAAATGAAACCACAGTCCCTTCCTTTCCTCTACCGTGACACGATGACAATAAACTTTACGATGGATTCGACAAACGACGAGTGCAGACAAACGAACAACAGATCCACGAAAAATCAGCGAAGACAGTCAAATTTACAACGAGCAACTCCTTTCAAAATTTGGATGGGATGAATCTTTGTTTTCATCGAGGGAGATTTATATGCAATTTACCATAAGCTCTTTGACGTCGACGAGGAGTTTAACACGTCGACGGAGGTCTTGGCTAGCGCCCACAATGTTAAAACATTTGCGCCATGGATTAGGAGAACCCATTGCAAATAATAATTTATTTATTTAAAAATAATTAAATGGAACCTTAACAAGGTTTTTAATTATTTAAATAAATACTTCCTCCTGGACCCAAATGCATTAAACCAATGCATCCACCTGTAATCTCTAAACCTTCCAACTTGGGGTTTGCAAAAGACCTTTGAAACCGTCATGCCGTAACCTTCATCAAAACAAATTATTTGACATCAAATCAAATTCCTTCAAGAGCTTCTTGACATCAATGACAACTTATACACTTGAGCAAAGGCAATGTACCCAAAGTACCCAAAATTGCCAACAATCTCCCCCTTTGTCATTGATGGCAAACCTTTATTGAAAACACTTCTCAAGAGCCAAAACTGAAACCAACTGTGCTAACAACTGAGAAACTGTGCCCACAACTGAGAATCTTCCTTTGAAGTTTTGCTCCCCCTGACTTGAAGCTTTCCTCTTCACTTTGAAGCTCTCCCCCTTACTCATATCTCTCCCCCTTTGTCATCAATGGCAAAGGGCCACCTTTGGGGCTCGGGACTAAGAATGAGCCTCTTAGCTTAGTCCCTCCCCCACCTCTTGATGAGGTGATTAATTCTGGGGTGGGAGTAAAACTCCCATTAGGCACTGATCATCATCAGCGTCTATAACTTCCTTGTCGGGCCTTCTCTTGAACTCTTTGTCCATATTCCTGTTCTTGTCACTGTTCTTGTTCTTGTTCTCATCCCTGTTCTTGTCCATGCCTTGATCCTTGGACTTGATCATGCCACTGTTCCTGTTCTTGTATTCTAGAATTTCAGCTCTACACTGTCTGATTATGTGACCTTCATTGTTGCACTTGAAACACTTGACGATGTTGTTTCTCTGAGGTAAACCTGATCTTTGAATCCACCTATTCTGACCAAACCTGTTCTGACCAAACCTGTTCTGACCAAACCTATTCTGATCAAACCTGTTCTTGTTATTTACCTTGCAATAGACTGCCTTGTGCCCAAACTATTTACAAGAGTAGCAATACCCTTGAAAGAAACTAGCACTTCTAAAATTGTCATTTACCTTCTTCACTTGAGCCATGCAATGTGAAGCCATGTGACCAAACCTGTGACAAGCAAAACATCTGCCTTGAAACTTTCCTTTATTTGACCTCTTGGGTCCTGAAAACTTCTTCTTCTCATTCTGAATTCTATTTTCTATTTCTGTGCATCTATCATTCAAGGACTCCTTTTCTGAAGTACTTTCCTCATCAGAACTCTCTTCCTTTTGGAGTCTCTTACTAGACTCTCCAACTTGTTCCTTGTGTGGCTTAACAAAACCAAGGCCTGTTTTATCTGATTGTCTTTCTTTGACCTTTGATGAGTGACTTAACCTTTTTGGAGCTATCTTGAAACCTGTAAAGCTTATCCTTGTACTCTTTAGTTTCCTCTTTCAAAGAAGCCATTTTCTGTTCTAACTCACTATACTCAAGAACCTTAGACTCTAACTCATCCTTGAGTTCTTGTGTCTTAGCTATAGAGAAGTCAAGACTTTCTATAAGATCATCTCTCTCCATACAACATTCATCTAACTTATCCTTGAGTCTAGCATTCTTCTTTCTTTCCTTTTTCAAAGCACTAAGAGCACTAATAAGTTCACTTTCAAGATCCTTTATTTGATTGCCTTTTGAATCATCAAAGCCTTTTTCAGATTTCTTATCACTAGAGGTGCTACCCTTTTCAAAAACCATACATGCATCTTCCTTATAGTTTTCTGAAGCATCCTCATACATACTAGAAACCAAATCATTATTTGTGCAATCATCCTCAAGGTGACCAAAATTTCCACATCTAAGACATTTCATGATAATGAATCTATGTTTCGGTTCTTCCTCTTTTTTGATATGAACAACATCTCATTTTCATTATCACTTGAAGAACTTTCACTATCACTACTAGAACACTTACTTGCTTTGTCTAGGTAGAAACTCTTCTTGTGCTTGTGAGAATACCTCTTTCCTTGATTGTTGTGCTCATCAGAATCCTTGCTCTTAGAATCCTGTTTATCTTCATCACTTTCATTCTTGGGAACAGTACAGTTAGTAGCATAATGACCAAACTTTCCACAATTGAAACATCTTATATTTTTCATACTTTTGTGTTTTCTAGAGAACTTGCCTTTCTTGCTGTAATATGCCTCTTCATCACTAGAAGACTCATCACTATCTTGAAGTTGTTTACCCTTGGATTCCTTGGTAGCCTTGAAAGTTGCCTCTTTCTTGACATCAACCTTCACTTGAGTTCTCAACTCAAATGCTGCAAGTATACTATGGAGCTCATCCTTTTTCAACTTATCCAAATCTTTAGCTTCCTCAATAGCAAAAATATTTTCACTAAATCTATTAGGAAGAGATCTTAAAATCTTATCACAAACATCATTTTCAGCAAGCTCAAGACCTAAGTCTTTCATGGAGTTAACAACCTCATCCATACGAAGCATGTAGTCACTAATATTTTCATCATCATTCATCTTGAGTTGTTCAAACATACCTTTGAAGTGTCTTAACTTGGCTTTTCTGACATTTGTATCACCTGTATGAACCACCTTCAACTATTTCCACATTTCACTAGTTGTCTTGCAGTGAATCACTTTGGTGAGATCTGCTTTCTGTAAGCCTTTCAGGATTGCATTCATTGCTTTTGAATTGTTGTGATGTAGGAGCCTTTCTTCTTTAGTATTAGGACCATGTACAGGAATAGTGTACTCATCTTCAATCACTTCCCATACCTCATTACCAAGTGCCATTAGATGAACCTTCATCCTTGCACTCCAAAGACCAAAATCTGACCCATCAAGAATAGGTGCTACATTACTACTTGAATGATCCATTGTGTTCTTTACTAGCTTTTCCTTCAAGCTGTTAAACTTTTTGAAGGCACCTACTCTGATACCAATTGAAGAACACAAGCTTATACTGAGAGGGGGGGGTGAATAATATAAGACCTCTTTTTACTTTTTCCTTTATACTTCAAAATAGTAAAGCAATATACCCAAAGCAATATCAAAGCAATGCACAATATCATCCACAAAGTGACACCAATTTTAACGTGGTTCACCCATAATGGCTGGGCTACGTCCACAAAACTTTTCTCTAAAAGTTATCTCAAAGTTCTTTGGGAATCCTTCCCAATTACAATGTTTATGAGCCTCGGCCCAAAGGAGATACCTTCCCCCAATCAAAATTTATGAGCCTCTACTCAAAGGAGATACCTTCCCCTCTATCTAAATTTATGAGCCTCTGCTCAAAGGAGATACCTTCCCCTCTACTCTGGAAATGATCCCTCAGAAGATCAACTGCCTCTACCTCTTGCCAAAATGTGGAACTCCTTTCCATCGAAGACCTCCTGTCCTCAATGCTTAGCCTAAGAGACCTCTGCCTTCTATGATCACGTCCACAGTAGCTCAACAACCTGTACCAAACATAGTCAGTCGGTCTAGTACAAGTCTTCCTCTGTCTGTCAGATCTGTCCAACACTTGAACAAATCAATCCTCTACACACAAGCCTTCTCAAAGACTTGCCAAATCTGTCCTCATGTTCTTCTCAAAGAACCAGTGCTCCTCTGTCCTCAAGTTCTCTGATAGAACTATCAAAACTCAGCTCACAAGTCCTCTGCTAGGACCTGTCCAAATCTGCTCACAAGTCCCCATCGAAACCTGTCAAAAATTGCTCACAAGTCCCCATAAACTGTCAAAACTGCTCACAAGTCCCCATCGAAACCTGTCCAAAACCTGCTCACAAGTCCCCACCGAAACCTGTCCAAAACCTGCTCACAAGTCCCCACCGAAACCTGTCCAAAACCTCAACAAGCTCACCAAGAAAAACTTTCTTAGTAGGAAATCACAAGGTGAATTGTTAGAGACCCAATGTGATTTGTCAAACTCATAGAAGCATAAAGAGAATTGTTAGAGACTCAATATGTTCTATACTCAACTCCCAATCTCAAAACTCAACTCAAATCAACTCAACTCAAACTCAATCTCAAATTAATAATTAAACAATCTCAAATCTGAAAACTCAACTCAATATCTGAAATGGATAGGATAGAATGCTTTCTTTCAAGAACATGAAACTCCAACAATTGCCAACTATGCAAAGAATCACATAACAATGATACTCATGTTCTTTTCACCATCAATTAGGGCTTCAACAACAATGCTCATCAAACAAGGTTCAATCAACACCATTCAGCTCAAAACACAACCTTGAAGCATTTCACAATCAACATCAGAAAAGGAAACAAGTAGAACTCCTTTTCTCTCCAATATTGTTTGAACAAAAGCATCCACCAACTCAACTCACAATAGCACACACAACTTTTCAAATCATCAATAAAGGAGTAAGCTCAACACTTTAACCAAGTAAAGAATAGCTTGATTATTACCAATTTAATGAAAGCAAATATCAATCTCAAAGCTGCCCACTTAAGGTTTCACAACTTCACACAAGAAGCAATTGACCTTAAAACATCATGCTTTCATTTCCATAAACAACCAAAAGCACTCTCAACATTACAAGAAAGATTTAACCCTTATACACCTTATTTCTCCCTTATAGTCTTATCACAAATAAAATTTATCTCTCATAAGAATGCAATAAGAAATTTCAACAACATCTTCAAAAAGAATCTTTTATCAAAATACAAACAAGCTTTAAACTCCTTATAACTCCTAAGTTGTTTTTCCCTCTAACAAACTTCCTCCATCCGCAAAAACACTTAGCAAAAATTAATTTCAAAAATACCTTAGCCAACATCAAAAATCGCTATGGAGAAATTTGCGCATGAATTCTAACACCACCCGCTGCGTCCACTTCACGACGAAAAACCCTTTCACGATATTCGAACGCGGAACCTCCCGTTCGGGTAGCGCGCCAATAGCCTAGCCGCTACCGGTGCGCCAAAGGCACCCGATGAGGTTTAAACCTCACGTTGTTAACCTTGATCCTTCTGCACCAGGGATAAAATGAAACCATAGTCCCTTCCTTTCCTCTACCATGACACGACGACAATAAAATTTACGATGGATTCGACAAACGACGAGTGCAGACAAACGAACAGCGGATCCACGAAAATCGGTGAAGACACAGACGAATTTACAGCGAGCAACTCCTTTCAAAATTTGGATGGGATGAATCTTTGTTTTCATCGAGGGAGATTTATATGCAATTTACCATAAGCTCTTTGACGTCGACGAGGAGTTTAACACGTCGGCGGAGGTCTTTGCTAGCGCCCACAATGTTAAAACATTTGCGCCATGGATTAGGAGAACCCATTGCAAATAATAATTTATTTATTTAAAAATAATTAAATGGAACCTTAACAAGGTTTTTAATTATTTAAATAAATACTTCCTCCTGGACCCAAATGCATTAAACCAATGCATCCACCTGTAATCTCTAAACCCGCCAACTTGGGGTTTGCAAAAGACCTTTGAAACTGTCATGCCGTAACCTTCATCAAAACAAATTATTTGACATCAAATCAAATTCCTTCAAGAGCTTCTTGACATCAATGACAACTTATACACTTGAGCAAAGGCAATGTACCCAAAGTACCCAAAATTGCCAACAATCTCCCCCTTTGTCATTGATGGCAAACCTTTACTGAAAACACTTCTCAAGAGCCAAAATTGAAACCAACTGTGCTAACAACTGAGAAACTATGCCCACAACTGAGAATCTTCCTTTGAAGTTTTGCTCCCCCTGACTTGAAGCTTTCCTCTTCACTTTGAAGCTCTCCCCCTTACTCATATCTCTCCCCCTTTGTCATCAATGGCAAAGGGCCACCTTTGGGGCTCGGGACTAAGAATGAGCCTCTTAGCTTAGTCCCTCCCCCACCTCTTGATGAGGTGATTAATTCTGGGGTGGGAGTAAAACTCCCATTAGGCACTGATCATCATCAGCGTCTATAACTTCCTTGTCGGGCCTTCTCTTGAACTCTTTGTCCATATTCCTATTCTTGTCACTGTTCTTGTTCTTGTTCTCATCCCTGTTCTTGTCCATGCCTTGATCCTTGGACCTGATCATGCCACTGTTCCTGTTCTTGTATTCTAGAATTTCAGCTCTACACTGTCTGATTATGTGACCTTCATTGTTGCACTTGAAACACTTGACGATGTTGTTTCTCTGAGGTAAACCTGATCTTTGAATCCACCTATTTTGACCAAACCTATTCTGACCAAACCTGTTCTGACCAAACCTGTTTTGATCAAACCTGTTCTCGTTATTTACCTTGCAATAGACTGCCTTGTGCCCAAACTATTTACAAGAGTAGCAATACCCTTGAAAGAAACTAGCACTTCTGAAATTGTCATTTACCTTCTTCACTTGAGCCATGCAATGTGAAGCCATGTGACCAAACCTGTGACAAGCAAAACATCCGCCTTGAAACTTTCCTTTATTTGACCTCTTGGGTCCTGAAAACTTCTTCTTCTCATTCTGAATTCTGTTTTCTATTTCTGTGCATCTATCATTCAAGGACTCCTTTTCTGAAGTACTTTCCTCATCAGAACTCTCTTCCTTTTGGAGTCTCTTACTAGACTCTCCAACTTGTTCCTTGTGTGGCTTAACAAAACCAAGGCCTGTTTTATCTGTTGTCTTTCTTTGACCTTTGATGAGTGACTTAACCTTTTTGGAGCTATCTTGAAACCTGTAAAGCTTATCCTTGTACTCTTTAGTTTCCTCTTTCAAAGAAGCCATTTTCTGTTCTAACTCACTATACTCAAGAACCTTAGACTCTAACTCATCCTTGAGTTCTTGTGTCTTAGCTATAGAGAAGTCAAGACTTTCTATAAGATCATCTCTCTCCATACAACATTCATCTAACTTATCCTTGAGTCTAGCATTCTTCTTTCTTTCCTTTTTCAAAGCACTAAGAGCACTAATAAGTTCACTTTCAAGATCCTCTATTTGATTGCCTTTTGAATCATCAAAGCCTTTTTCAGATTTCTTATCACTAGAGGTGCTACCCTTTTCAAAAACCATACATGCATCTTCCTTATAGTTTTCTGAAGCATCCTCATACATACTAGAAACCAAATCATTATTTGTGCAATCATCCTCAAGGTGACCAAAATTTCCACATCTAAGACATTTCATGATAATGAATCTATGTTTCGGTTCTTCCTCTTTTTCTGATATGAACAACATCTCATTTTCATTATCACTTGAAGAACTTTCACTATCACTACTAGAACACTTACTTGCTTTGTCTAGGTAGAAACTCTTCTTGTGCTTGTGAGAATACCTCTTTCCTTGATTGTTGTGCTCATACTTTCTCCGTGTGTTGTGCTTTTAGAATCCTTGCTCTTAGAATCCTGTTTATCTTCATCACTTTCATTCTTGGGAACAGTGACAGTTAGTAGCATAATGACCAAACTTTCCACAATTGAAACATCTTATATTTTTCATACTTTTGTGTTTTCTAGAGAACTTGCCTTTCTGTCTGTAATATGCCTCTTCATCACTAGAAGACTCATCACTATCTTGAAGTTGTTTACCCTTGGATTCCTTGGTAGCCTTGAAAGTCGCCTCTTTCTTGACATCAACCTTCACTTGAGTTCTCAACTCAAATGCTGCAAGTATACTATGGAGCTCATCCTTTTTCAACTTATCCAAATCTTTAGCTTCCTCAATAGCAGAAATATTTTCACTAAATCTATTAGGAAGAGATCTTAAAATCTTATCACAAACATCATTTTCAGCAAGCTCAAGACCTAAGTCTTTCATGGAGTTAACAACCTCATCCATACGAAGCATGTAGTCACTAATATTTTCATCATCATTCATCTTGAGTTGTTCAAACATACCTTTGAAGTGTCTTAACTTGGCCTTTTCGACATTTGTATCACCTGTATGAACCACCTTCAATCTGTTTCCACATTTCACTATCTGTCTTGCAGTGAATCACTTTGGTGAGATCTGCTTTCTGTAAGCCTTTCAGGATTGCATTCATTGCTTTTGAATTGCTGTGATGTAGGAGCCTTTCTTCTTTAGTATTAGGACCATGTACAGGAATAGTGTACTCATCTTCAATCACTTCCCATACCTCATTACCAAGTGCCATTAGATGAACCTTCATCCTTGCACTCCAAAGACCAAAATCTGACCCATCAAGAATAGGTGCTACATTACTACTTGAATGATCCATTGTGTTCTTTACTAGCTTTTCCTTCAAGTTGTTAAACTTTTCGAAGGCACTGCTCTGATACCAATTGAAGAACACAAGCTTATACTGAGAGGGGGTGGTGAATAGTATAAGACCTCTTTTTACTTTTTCCTTTATACTTCAAAATAGTAAAGCAATATACCCAAAGCAATATCAAAGCAATGCACAATATCATCCACAAAGTGACACCAATTTTAACGTGGTTCACCCAGAATGGTTGGGCTACGTCCACAAAACTTTTCTCTAAAAGTTATCTCAAAGTTCTTTGGGAATCCTTCCCAATTACAATGTTTATGAGCCTCGGCCCAAAGGAGATACCTTCCCCAATCAGAATTTATGAGCCTCTGCTCAAAGGAGATACCTTCCCCTCTATCTGAATTTATGAGCCTCTGCTCAAAGGAGATACCTTCCCTCTGCTCTGGAAATGATCCCTCATAAGATCAATTGCCTCTACCTCTTGCCAGCACGTGGAACTCCTTTCCATCGAAGACCTCCTGTCCTCAATGCTTAGCCTAAGAGACCTCTACCTTCTATGATCACGTCCATAATAGCTCAACAACCTGTACCAAACATAATCAGTCGGTCTAGTACAAGTCTTCCTCTGTCTGTCAGATCTGTCCAACACTTGAACAAATCAATCCTCTACACACAAGCCTTCTCAAAGACTTGCCAAATCTGTCCTCATGTTCTTCTCAAAGAACCAGTGCTCCTCTATCCTCAAGTTCTCTGATAGAACTATCAAAACTCAGCTCACAAGTCCTCTGCTAGGACCTGTCCAAATCTGCTCACAAGTCCCCATCGAAACCTGTCCAAAACTGCTCACAAGTCCCCATCGAAACCTATCCAAAACTGCTCACAAGTCCCCACCAGAACCTGTCCAAAACCTGCTCACAAGTCCCCATCGAAACCTGTCCAAAACCTGCTCACAAGTCCCCATCGAAACCTGTCCAAAACCTCAGCAAGCTCACCAAGAAAAACTTTCTTAGTAGGAAATCACAAGGTGAATTGTTAGAGACCCAATGTGATTTTTCAAACTCATAGAAGCATAAAGAGAATTGTTAGAGACTCAATATGTTCTATACTCAACTCCCAATCTCAAAACTCAACTCAAATCAACTCAACTCAAACTCAATCTCAAATATGAAAAACTCAACTCAAACTCAATCTCAAATCTGAAAACTCAACTCAATATCTGAAATGGATAGGATAGAATGCTTTCTTTCAAGAACATGAAACTCCAACAATTGCCAACTATGCAAAGAATCACATAACAATGATACTCATGTTCTTTTCACCATCAATTAGGGCTTCAACAACAATGCTCATCAAACAAGGTTCAATCAACACCATTCAGCTCAAAACACAACCTTGAAGCATTTCACAATCAACATTAGAAAAGGAAACAAGTAGAACTCCTTTTCTCTCCAATATTGTTTGAACAAAAGCATCCACCAACTCAACTCACAATAGCACACACAACTTTTCAAATCATCAATAAAGGAGTAAGCTCAACACTTTAACCAAGTAAAGAATAGCTTGATTATTACCAATTTAATGAAAGCAAATATCAATCTCAAAGCTGCCCACTTAAGGTTTCACAACTTCACACAAGAAGCAATTGACCTTAAAACATCATGCTTTCATTTCCATAAACAACCAAAAGCACTCTCAACATTACAAGAAATATTTAACCCTTATACACCTTATTTCTCCCTTATAGTCTTATCACAAATAAAATTTATCTCTCATAAGAATGCAATAAGAAATTTCAACAACATCTTCAAAAAGAATCTTTTATCAAAATACAAACAAGCTTTAAACTCCTTATAACTCCTAAGTTGTTTTTCCCTCTAACAAACTTCCTCCATCCGCAAAAACACTTAGCAAAAATTAATTTCAAAAATACCTTAGCCAACATCAAAAATCGCTATGGAGAAATTTGCGCATGAATTCTAACACCACCTACTGCGTCCACTTCATGACGAAAAACCCTTTCATGATATTCGAATGCGGAACCTCCCGTTCGGGTAGCGCGCCAATAGCCTAGCCGCTATCGGTGCGCCAAAGGCACCCGGTGAGGTTTAAACCTCATGTTGTTAACCTTGATCCTTCTGCACCAGGGATAAAATGAAACCATAGTCCCTTCCTTTCCTCTACCGTGACACGATGACAATAAAATTTACGACGGATTCGACAAATGACGAGTGCAGACAAACGAACAACGGATCCATGAAAATCGGTGAATACACAAATGAATTTACAGCGAGCAACTCCTTTCAAAATTTGGATGGGATGAATCTTTGTTTTCATTGAGGGAGATTTATATGCAATTTACCATAAGCTCTTTGACGTCGGCGAGGAGTTTAACACGTCGACGGAGGTCTTGGCTAGCGCCCACAATGTTAAAACATTTGCGCCATGGATTAGGAGAACCCATTGCAAATAATAATTTATTTATTTAAAAATAATTAAATGGAACCTTAACAAGGTTTTTAATTATTTAAATAAATACTTCCTCCTGGACCCAAATGCATTAAACCAATGCATCCACCTATAATCTCTAAACCTGCCAACTTGGGGTTTGCAAAAGACCTTTGAAACTGTCATGCCGTAACCTTCATCAAAACAAATTATTTGACATCAAATCAAATTCCTTCAAGAGCTTCTTGACATCAATGACAACTTATACACTTGAGCAAAGGCAATGTACCCAAAGTACCCAAAATTGCCAACAATCTCCCCCTTTGTCATTGATGGCAAACCTTTATTGAAAACACTTCTCAAGAGCCAAAACTAAAACCAACTATGCTAACAACTGAGAAACTGTGCCCACAACTGAGAATCTTCCTTTGAAGTTTTGCTCCCCCTGACTTGAAGCTTTCCTCTTCACTTTGAAGCTCTCCCCCTTACTCATATCTCTCCCCCTTTGTCATCAATGGCAAAGGGCCACCTTTGGGGCTCGGGACTAAGAATGAGCCTCTTAGCTTAGTCCCTCCCCCACCTCCTGATGAGGTGATTAATTCTGGGGTGGGAGTAAAACTCCCATTAGGCACTGATCATCATCAACATCTATAACTTCCTTGTCGGGCCTTCTCTTGAACTCTTTGTCCATATTCTTGTTCTTGTCACTATTCTTGTTCTTGTTCTCATCCCTGTTCTTGTCCATGCCTTGATCCTTGGACTTGATCATGCCACTGTTCTCTGTTCTTGTATTCTAGAATTTCAGCTCTACACTATCTGATTATGTGACCTTCATTGTTGCACTTGAAACACTTGACGATGTTGTTTCTCTGAGGTAAACCTGATCTTTGAATCCACCTATTCTGACCAAACCTATTCTGACCAAACCTATTCTGACCAAACCTGTTTTGATCAAACCTGTTCTTGTTATTTACCTTGCAATAGACTGCCTTGTGCCCAAACTATTTACAAGAGTAGCAATACCCTTGAAAGAAACTAGCACTTCTGAAATTGTCATTTACCTTCTTCACTTGAGCCATGCAATGTGAAGCCATGTGACCAAACCTCGTGACAAGCAAAACATCTCGCCTTGAAACTTTCCTTTATTTGACCTCTTGGGTCCTGAAAACTTCTTCTTCTCATTCTGAATTCTGTTTTCTATTTCTGTGCATCTATCATTCAAGGACTCCTTTTCTGAAGTACTTTCCTCATCAGAACTCTCTTCCTTTTGGAGTCTCTTACTAGACTCTCCAACTTGTTCCTTGTGTGGCTTAACAAAACCAAGGCCTGTTTTATCTCTTGTATTTCTTTGACCTTTGATGAGTGACTTAACCTTTTTGGAGCTATCTTGAAACCTCGTAAAGCTTATCCTTGTACTCTTTAGTTTCCTCTTTCAAAGAAGCCATTTTCTGTTCTAACTCACTATACTCAAGAACCTTAGACTCTAACTCATCCTTGAGTTCTTGTGTCTTAGCTATAGAGAAGTCAAGACTTTCTATAAGATCATCTCTCTCCATACAACATTCATCTAACTTATCCTTGAGTCTAGCATTCTTCTTTCTTTCCTTTTTCAAAGCACTAAGAGCACTAATAAGTTCACTTTCAAGATCCACTTCACCTTCTATCTTCTATTTGATTGCCTTTTGAATCATCAAAGCCTTTTTCAGATTTCTTATCACTAGAGGTGCTACCCTTTTCAAAAACCATACATGCATCTTCCTTATAGTTTTCTGAAGCATCCTCATACATACTAGAAACCAAATCATTATTTGTGCAATCATCCTCAAGGTGACCAAAATTTCCACATCTAAGACATTTCATGATAATGAATCTATGTTTCGGTTCTTCCTCTTTTTCTGATATGAACAACATCTCATTTTCATTATCACTTGAAGAACTTTCACTATCACTACTAGAACACTTACTTGCTTTGTCTAGGTAGAAACTCTTCTTGTGCTTGTGAGAATACCTCTTTCCTTGATTGTTGTGCTCATCTTTGATCTTCCTGTGATGCTTGTGCTTTTAGAATCCTTGCTCTTAGAATCTTGTTTATCTTCATCACTTTCATTCTTGGGAACAATACAGTTAGTAGCATAATGACCAAACTTTCCACAATTGAAACATCTTATATTTTTCATACTTTTGTGTTTTCTAGAGAACTTGCCTTTCTTGCTGTAATATGCCTCTTCATCACTAGAAGACTCATCACTATCTTGAAGTTGTTTACCCTTGGATTCCTTGGTAGCCTTGAAAGTCACCTCTTTCTTGACATCAACCTTCACTTGAGTTCTCAACTCAAATGCTGCAAGTATACTATGGAGCTCATCCTTTTTCAACTTATCCAAATCTTTAGCTTCCTCAATAGCAGAAATATTTTCACTAAATCTATTAGGAAGAGATCTTAAAATCTTATCACAAACATCATTTTCAGCAAGCTCAAGACCTAAGTCTTTCATGGAGTTAACAACCTCATCCATACGAAGCATGTAGTCACTAATATTTTCATCATCATTCATCTTGAGTTGTTCAAACATACCTTTGAAGTGTCTTAACTTGGCCTTTCTGACATTTGTATCACCTGTATGAACCACATTTAATCTGTTTCCACATTTCACTAGTTGTCTTGCAGTGAATCACTTTGGTGAGATCTGCTTTCTGTAAGCCTTTCAGGATTGCATTCATTGCTTTTGAATTGTTGTGATGTAGGAGCCTTTCTTCTTTAGTATTAGGACCATGTACAGGAATAGTGTACTCATCTTCAATCACTTCCCATACCTCATTACCAAGTGCCATTAGATGAACCTTCATCCTTGCACTCCAAAGACCAAAATCTGACCCATCAAGAATAGGTGCTACATTACTACTTGAATGATCCATTGTGTTCTTTACTAGCTTTTCCTTCAAGCTGTTAAACTTTTTGAAGGCACCTGCTCTGATACCAATTGAAGAACACAAGCTTATACTGAGAGGGGGGTGAACAAGTATAAGACCTCTTTTTACTTTTTCCTTTATACTTCAAAATAGTAAAGCAATATACCCAAAGCAATATCAAAGCAATGCACAATATCATCCACAAAGTGACACCAATTTTAACGTGGTTCACCTAGAATGGCCAGGCTACGTCCACAAAACTTTTCTCTAAAAGTTATCTCAAAGTTCTTTGGGAATCCTTCCCAATTACAATGTTTATGAGCCTCGGCCCAAAGGAGATACCTTCCCCCAATAGAAATTTATGAGCCTCTGCTCAAAGGAGATACCTTCTCCTCTATCTAAATTTATGCTCAAAGGAGATACCTTCCCCTCTGCTCTAGAAATGATCCCTCAGAAGATCAACTGCCTCTACCTCTTGCCAGCACGTGGAACTCCTTTCCATCGAAGACCTCCTATCCTCAATGCTTAGCCTAAGAGACCTCTGCCTTCTATGATCACGTCCATAACAGCTCAACAACCTATACCAAACATAGTCAGTCGGTCTAGTACAAGTCTTCCTCTGTCTGTCAGATCTGTCCAACACTTGAACAAATCAATCCTCTACACACAAGCCTTCTCAAAGACTTGCCAAATCTATCCTCAGGTTCTTCTCAAAGAACCAGTGCTCCTCTGTCCTCAAGTTCTCTGATAGAACTATCAAAACTCAGCTCACAAGTCCTCTCGCTAGGACCTGTCCAAATCTGCTCACAAGTCCCCACTGGAACCTGTCCAAAACTGCTCACAAGTCCCCATCGAAACCTGTCCAAAACTCTCACAAGTCCCCATCGAAACCTGTCCAAAACCTGCTCACAAGTCCCCACCGAAACCTGTCCAAAACCTGCTCACAAGTCCCCACCGAAACCTAGTCCAAAACCTCAGCAAGCTCACCAAGAAAAACTTTCTTAGTAGGAAATCACAAGGTGAATTGTTAGAGACCCAATGTGATTTTTCAAACTCATAGAAGCATAAAGAGAATTGTTAGAGACTCAATATGTTCTATACTCAACTCCCAATCTCAAAACTCAACTCAAATCAACTCAACTCAAACTCAATCTCAAATTAAAACAAAAACTCAACTCAATATCTGAAATGGATAGGATAGAATGCTTTCTTTCAAGAACATGAAACTCCAACAATTGCCAACTATGCAAAGAATCACATAACAATGATACTCATGTTCTTTTCACCATCAATTAGGGCTTCAACAACAATGCTCATCAAACAAGGTTCAATCAACACCATTCAGCTCAAAACACAACCTTGAAGCATTTCACAATCAACATCAGAAAAGGAAACAAGTAGAACTCCTTTTCTCTCCAATATTGTTTGAACAAAAGCATCCACCAACTCAACTCACAATAGCACACACAACTTTTCAAATCATCAATAAAGGAGTAAGCTCAACACTTTAACCAAGTAAAGAATAGCTTGATTATTACCAATTTAATGAAAGCAAATATCAATCTCAAAGCTGCCCACTTAAGGTTTCACAACTTCACACAAGAAGCAATTGACCTTAAAACATCATGCTTTCATTTCCATAAACAACCAAAAGCACTCTCAACATTACAAGAAAGATTTAACCCTTATACACCTTATTTCTCCCTTATAGTCTTATCACAAATAAAATTTATCTCTCATAAGAATGCAATAAGAAATTTCAACAACATCTTCAAAAAGAATCTTTTATCAAAATACAAACAAGCTTTAAACTCCTTATAACTCCTAAGTTGTTTTTCCCTCTAACAAACTTCCTCCATCCGCAAAAACACTTAGCAAAAATTAATTTCGAAAATACCTTAGCCAACATCAAAAATCGCTATGGAGAAATTTGCGCATGAATTCTAACACCACCCGCTGCGTCCACTTCACGACGAAAAACCCTTTCACGATATTCGAACGCGGAACCTCCCGTTCGGGTAGCGCGCCAACAGCCTAGCCGCTACCGGTGCGCCAAAGGCACCCGGTGAGGTTTAAACCTCACGTTGTTAACCTTGATCCTTCTGCACCAGGGATAAAATGAAACCACAGTCCCTTCCTTTCCTCTGTCATGACACGACGACAATAAAATTTACGACGGATTCGACAAACGACGAGTGCAGACAAACGAACAACGGATCCACGAAAAATCGACGAAGACACGATCGAATTTACAATGAGCAACTCCTTTCAAAATTTGGATGGGATGAATCTTTGTTTTCATCGAGGGAGATTTATATGCAATTTACCATAAGCTCTTTGACGTCGACGAGGAGTTTAACACGTCGACGGAGGTCTTTGCTAGCGCCCACAATGTTAAAACATTTGCGCCATGGATTAGGAGAACCCATTGCAAATAATAATTTATTTATTTAAAAATAATTAAATGGAACCTTAACAAGGTTTTTAATTATTTAAATAAATACTTCCTCCTGGACCCAAATGCATTAAACCAATGCATCCACCTGTAATCTCTAAACCTCCCAACTTGGGGTTTGCAAAAGACCTTTGAAACTGTCATGTCGTAACCTTCATCAAAACAAATTATTTGACATCAAATCAAATTCCTTCAAGAGCTTCTTGACATCAATGACAACTTATACACTTGAGCAAAGGCAATGTACCCAAAGTACCCAAAATTGCCAACAATCTCCCCCTTTGTCATTGATGGCAAACCTTTATTGAAAACACTTCTCAAGAGCCAAAATTGAAACCAACTCGTGCTAACAATCGAGAAACTGTGCCCACAACTCGAGAATCTTCCTTTGAAGTTTTCCGACTTGAAGCTCTCCTCTTCACTTTGAAGCTCTCCCCCTTACTCATATCTCTCCCCCTTTGTCATCAATGGCAAAGGGCCACCTTTGGGGCTCGGGACTAAGAATGAGCCTCTTAGCTTAGTCCCTCCCCCACCTCCTGATGAGGTGATTAATTTTGGGGTGGGAGTAAAACTCCCATTAGGCACTGATCATCATCAGCGTCTATAACTTCCTTGTCGGGCCTTCTCTTGAACTCTTTGTCCATATTCTAGTTCTTGTCACTGTTCTTGTTCTTGTTCTCATCCTCGTTCTTGTCCATGCCTTGATCCTTGGACCTGATCATGCCACTGTTCTTGTTCCTGTATTCTGGAATTTCAGCTCTACACTGTCTGATTATGTGACCTTCATTGTTGCACTTGAAACACTTGACGATGTTGTTTCTTTGAGGTAAACCTGATCTTTGAATCCACCTGTTCTGACCAAACCTGTTCTGGCCAAACCTGTTCTGACCAAACCTGTTCCGATCAAACTTGTTCATGTTATTTACCTTGCAATAGACTGCCTTGTGCCCAAACTATTTACAAGAGTAGGGGCCTTTTGAATTGCTGTGATGTAGGGGCCTTCTTGTTTAGTATTAGGACCATGTACAGAAATAGTGTACTCATCTTCAATCACTTCCCATACCTCATTACCAAGTGCCATTAGATGAACCTTCATCCTTGCACTCCAAAGACCAAAATCTGACATCAAGAATAGGTGTTGCATTACTACTTGAATGATCCATTGTGTTCTTTACTAGCTTTTCCTTCAAGCTATTAAACTTTTTAAATGCTCTTGCTCTGATACCAATTGAATAACACAAGCTTATACTGATAAGGGAGGGTGAACAGTATAAGACCTCTTTTTACTTTTTCTTTTATACTTCAAAATAGTAAAGCAATATACCCAAAGCAATATCAAAGCAATGCACAATATCATCCATAAAGTGACACCAATTTTAACATGGTTCACCCAGAATGGTTGGGCTACATCCACAAAAATTTTCTCTAAAAGTTATCTCAAAGTTATTTGGGAATCCTTCCCAATTACAATGTTTATGAGCCTCGGCCCAAAGGAGATACCTTCCCCCAATCAAAATTTATTAGCCTCTGCTCAAAGGAGATACCTTCCCCTCTATCTAAATTTATGAGCCTCTGCTCAAAGGAGATACCATCTCCTCTGCTCTAGAAAATATCCCTCAGAAGATCAACTGCCTCTACCTCTTGCCAGCACGTGGAACTCTTTTCCATCGAAGACCACCTGTCCTCAATGCTTAGCCTAAGAGACCTCTGCCTTCTATGATCATGTCCATAGCAGCTCAGCAACCTGTACCAATGATTGTCAGTCAGTCTAGTACAAGTCTTCCTCTATCTGTCAGATATTTCCAACACTTGAACAAATCAATCCTCTCCACATAAGCCTTCTCAAAGACTTGCCAAATCTATCCTCAGGTTATTCTCAAAGAACTAGTGTTCCTCTATCCTCAAGTTCTATGATAGAACTATCAAACTCAGCTCACAAGTCCTCTGCTAGGACTTGTCCAAATCTGCTCACAAGGCCCCATCGAAACCTGTCCAAAATTGCTCACAAGTCCCCATCGGAACCTGTCCAAAACCTGCTCACAAGTCCCCATCGAAACCTGTCTAAAACCTACTCACAATTCCCCACCAGAACCTGTCCAAAACCTGCTCACAAGTCCCCATCGAAACCTATCCAAAATCTCAGCAAGCTCACCAAGAAAAACTTTCTTAGTAGGAAATCACAAGGTGAATTGTTAGAGACCCAATGTGATTTGACAAACTCATAGAAGCATAAAGAGAATTTTTAGAGACTCAATATGTTCTATACTCAACTCCTAATCTCAAAACTCAACTCAAATCAACTCAGCTCAAACTCAATCTCAAATCTGAAAAACTCAACTCAAACTCAATCTCAAATCTGAAAACTCAACTCAAACTCAATCTCAAATCTGAAAAACTCAACTCAAACTCAATCTCAAATCTAAAAACTCAACTCAAACTCAATCTCAAATCTGAAAACTCAACTCAAACTCAATATCAAATCTGAAAACTCAACTCAATATCTGAAATGGATAGGATAGAATGCTTTCTTTCAAGAACATGAAACTCCAACAATTGCCAACTATGCAAAGAATCACATAACAATGATACTCATGTTCTTTTCACCATCAATTAGGGCTTCAACAACAATGCTCATCAAACAAGGTTCAATCAACACCATTCAGCTCAAAACACAACCTTGAATCATTTCACAATCAACATCAGAAAAGGAAACAAGTAGAACTCATTTTCTCTCCAATATTGTTTGAACAAAAGCATCCACCAACTAAACTCACAATAGCACACACAACTTTTCAAATCATCAATAAAGGAGTAAGCTCAACACTTTAACCAAGTAAATAATAGCTTGATTATTACCAATTTAAAGAAAGCAAATATCAATCTCAAAGCTGCCCACTTAAGGTTTCACAACTTCACACAAGAAGCAATTGACCTTAAAACATCATGCTTTCATTTTCATAAACAACCAAAAGCACTCTCAACATTACAAGAAATATTTAACCCTTATACACCTTATTTCTCCCTTATAGTCTTATCACAAATAAAATTTATCTCTCATAAGAATGCAATAAGAAATTTCAACATCTTCAAAAGGAATATTTTATCAAAATACAAGCAAGCTTTAAACTCCGTATAACTCCTAAGCTATTTTTCCCTCTAAAAAACTTCCTCCATCCGCAAAAACACTTAGCAAAAATTAATTTCGAAAATACCTTAGCCAACATCAAAAATAGCAATGGAGAAATTTACGCATGAATTCTAACACCACCCGCTGTGTCCACTTCATGACAAAAAACCCTTTCGTGATATTCGAATGCGAAACCTCCCATTCAGGTAGCGCACCAACAGCCTAGCCACTACCGGTGCACCAAATGCACCCAGTGAGGTGTAAACCTCATGCTTTTAACCTTGATCCTTCTGCACAAGGATAAAATGAAACCAAAGTCCCTTCCTTTCCTCTGCCATGACACAATGACAATAAACTTTACGATGGATTTGACAAACGGCGAGTGCAGACAAACGAACAATAGATCAAAGAAAATCGATGAATACACAGATGAATTTACAGCGAGCAACTCCTTTCGAAATTCGGATGGGATGGATCTTTGTTTTCATTGAGGGAGATTTATATGCAATTTACCATAAGCTCTTTGACGTCGACAAGAAGTTTAACACGTTGGCGGAGGTCTTTGCTAGCGCCCACAACTTAAAACATTTGTGCCATGGATTAGGAGAACCCATTGCAAATAATAATTTATTTATTTAAAAATAATTAAATGGAACCTTAACAAGGTTTTTAATTATTTAAATAAATACTTCCTCCTAGACCCAAATGCATTAAACCAATGCATCCACCTATAATCTCTAAACCTACCAACTTGGGGTTTGCAAAAGACCTTTGAAACTGTCATGTTGTAACCTTCATCAAAACAAATTATTTGACATCAAATCAAATTCCTTCAAGAGCTTCTTGACATCAATGATAAATTATACACTTGAGCAAAGGCAATGTACCCAAAGAACCCAAAATTGCCAACAATAAGCATTTGATTGTATGCAAGATTTGAAAATATTTGAGCAGGTTCTATGAGCAAGCTTGAAGGTAGTGTAAAATCCTAAAAAGCATACACCTAATATAGTAACAATTGTATTTTATTAAAATTGAATCAATTCATGGTTAAAAATTTGTCTCTCATAGAGATACACAATGTGATACAATATTACAATCATAAGAAATATCTCACAAGGGTAGGTGTAGTCCGCAGGTCTTTCAGAATGACACAAACTACTCCAGGTCAAGTATGACCTTCTCTCCTGAAAAGAGGTATTTGTTGCCTTGAATGCATTGACAAAGGAGTCCTAAAAACCCTGTGATCAAGAAACAACAAGAAACACATTAGAAGCAAAGGTAGCCTCTCTTGATGAGGCCTTGAACGAAACTTTATCTAAAATATGCTAAAGGTAACATGAAATCAAGAAAGTATATAAATATGTAAATCTATGCTAAACATGATAAATCTGCCATAAAGCATGTAAATAAAATCTAGATCTAGTCATATAACTTCCTAATTAAGAATTTAGGATCCTAATCACTAATTCAACCATATAATTATCTCTAAGAAAACTTATCTAAGTTAGATTCATCTAATCTAATACAATGGAAAAATAAACCTACTGCTATAACAAGGAAAAACGAAGATTAAACCTGACCGCGGGTTTGTGGCATAGCAAGTACTGTTAACCATGGCTGATAGTCGTGACTAAGCTAAAAATGTGTTTTCTCTCCAATATCGGGCTTAGATCTTCAATTCCTCTTGATAAATTTATGATCAAGGGTCACCTCGATGTCCTTAGATGGATTTGGGGATTGAATTGCTCAGATTTTTGCTTGAAGACCCTCAATTAGATTTCTTTATTCTCCTAGGGTCCTAGGACCTTCATGGATTCAAATACCATTTTGATATCTAATTGGGAAGCAAAAGTGTTCCTCTCAATGGATGCAAGTGAGTATGCACTTCGACAGGGCTTCACTGCTCACAATTAGCAAATTATCTCTCTCTCTTCCCCAATTTGGAGGGGGGTCTTATAGCTCTTAGGAAGGCCTTGTCTTGGCTTCATGGAGAAGCCAAGATCAAGAACCTTCGGTTAGGGTAGTTGAATGGAAACTTCTAGAATATTCCATACCCAAACCATTTGAAACTTGAACAACTTGGTCGTTGTAACCAATTTTGGGTTGGTTGAGATCAAACTTAATTTGAAGGCTAACCACAAATTTGAGGTATGGTTAGACTTATTAACCATGGGTGTTAGTCGCGACCAACACTGACTAGGCCAAAATGCCTAAATTGAGTGGTTAGAACCATTGCCTCACCTTGGAATCTATCCAATATCTTTCATATGGTCTGTTAGCATGTCCCATATGAGTAGTCACCTCGACATGACGCATTTTAAGTGTCTACAAATACCCCTTTTGAGATGCATTATGAGATAAAACAATGCTGAGCAAAAATACACCTCTTAAAATGATATCGTAGGTTTCATGATGATCATTATGTTAGTCTCACAATGACACTGAAAGGGGGGGTGAATCAGTGTAGCTCTTTATAACTTAAATCTTCAACTCTTAAAGCCAAAACAATGAAAACTTAAAACCAAATAAAGCAAGTATAACAAGAGAGCATCACACAACACAAGATGTACCGAGGTTCACCGATTTGGCTACTCCTCAAAAATTGACTATTTGGACTCCCATCCAAATCCAACCTTTGCAAAGCAACAACTTTACAATCAATTTACCAAAGACCCACCTGGAAGGAGCACCAACCCCTGATTTAACTGCACCAACAAAAAGGAGCACCAACCCTTGATTTATATGCATAAATAGAAAGGAGCACTAACCCATGATTTACCAGCACCAACTAGAAGGAGCACCAACCCCTAATTTATCTGCACAAATAGAAAGGAGCACCAACCCCTGATTTACCAGCACCAACTAGAAGGAGCACCAACCCTTGATTTATCTGCACAAATAGAAAGGAGCACCAACCCATGATTTACAAGCACCAACTAGAAGGAGCACCAACCCCTGATTTATCTGAACAAACAGAAAGGAGCACCAACCCCTGATTTACCAACACCAACTAGAAGGAGCACCAACCCCTAATTTATTTGCACAAATAGAAAGGAACACCAACCCGTGATTTACCAGCACCAACTAGAAGGAGCACCAACCCCTGATTTATCTGCACAAACAAAAAGGAGCACCAACCCCTGATTTATTAGCACCAACTGGAAGGAGCACCAACCCATGATTTATCTATATAAATAGAAAGAAGCACCAACCCCTGATTTATCTACACAAATAGAAAGGAGCACCAACCCCTAATTTACTGGCACCAACTGGAAGGAGCACCAACCCCTGATTTATCTACACAAATAGAAAGGATCTCCAACCCTTGATTTACCAGCACCAACTAGAAGGAGCACCAACCCCTAATTTATCTGCACAAATAGAAAGGAGCACCAACCCCTGATTTACCAGCACCAACTGGAAGGAGCACCAACACCTAATTTATCTGCATAAATAAAAAGGAGCACCAACCCCTGATTTACCAGCACCAATTGGAAGGATCACCAACCCCTGATGCCAAGAACCAACTTGGACTTCAATTTTGAAACTAGAAGATTGACATAAAAATGCCTTCACTTTTACAATACCCTGACTGGTCTATTGCTTACTCAACATCGCCCACAATTCACAAAACACACATCCTTCTTGCTCACCTCTCACTCGCCTCTCGCTCTTCTCTCGCTCTCTTCATAAGATAGAATCCACGCTACTAAAATTCTCCAAGCAACACTCCTTTTATAATAATCCTTTCTCTGTGTAACTCCAATTGTAACTCCTTTCATATTCTCATGTGCCACTTGTCAATTGTAAATACTTCTTTATGTAACTCCTTTTGTATATATTTAGAAGGCATTTCATCAAACACGTCGCATGCAAATAATTGACACCATATTCTCCTACCATGACTGTTCGTTTTCTCCTTCATGACTGTTCCTTTTCTCCTTTGTGCATGCATGCATTTTAGTTTTTGAAAAGGCTTTTTGTTTCTATTTTGATGACTGTTCATTTTCTCCTTCCACGACTGTTCATTTTCTCCTTCTTCGACTGTTCATTTTCTCCACATGGGCATGTGTCCACTTCTTTCCATGACTGTTCATTTTCTCCTTCCATGACTGTTCATTTTCTCCTTCTTCGACTGTTCATTTTCTCCACATGGGCATGCATCCGCTTCTTTCCATGACTATTCATTTTCTCCTTCCACGATTGTTCATTTTCTCCCTTATAGGTCCACGTCACTAATCAGTATTTAGTTTCACTATCCTTGTGTTCATCACTAATATAAGACGCATTGTCAACTACTCTGCTCCTTTGGCAAAAATGCAACATGTCGCGATATCATGACACTTTTGTTTCATTGCTTGCCTGCCATTTTTTAGTCATGAAAATGCGACATGTCATGATATCGTGACACTTTTTCTTTCTCTGCCTTCCTGCCCTTTTTGAGTTGTGAAAATGTGACATGTTGTGATATCGCGACACTTTTTCTTTCTCTGCTTGCCTACCCTTTTTGAGTCATGAAAATATGACATGTCGCGATATCGCAACATTTTTTCCTTCTTACTCTTTCTCTTTGCATCGGACCGCAAAAATGCTACATGTCGTGATATCGCGACACTTTTTACTTCTTGCTCTTTCTCTTTGCATCGAACTACGAAAATACAACATGTCACGATATTGCGACACTTTTTCTCCTTGCTCTTTCTCTTTGCTTTGGCCCGCGAAAATACATGTCGCGATATCGTGACACTTTTTTTCCTTGTTTTTTCTCTTTGCTTTGGCCCGTGAAAATACAACATTTTCTCCTTGCATTTTCTCTTTGCTTTGGACCGTGAAAATGCAACATGTCGCGATATCACGACACTTTTTTCTCCTTGCATTTTCTCTTTGCTTTGGCCACGAAAATGCAACATGTCACGATATCGCGACACTTTTTCCTCCTTGCTTTTTCGCTTCTCTTTTGGTCGCAAAAATGCAACATGTCGTGATATCACGACACTTTTTTCTCTTTGCTTTTTTGCTTCTCTTTTGGCCGCAAAAATGCAACATGTCACGATATCGCGACACTTTTTTTCTCGATGCAATGTTTTGCTTTTTCTTTGATCTTTAGCATATGGGCCACTTCTATCTTCTTGGACAACCTGTAACAACTTCATCCAAACATCAAAAACATCTTCATAAGCATTTAACATCACTGTACATACTCTGAATAACCTTTGAACTCCTGTCCACTGCATCAACCGATCTATCTGACTGTGTTGACAATAATGATAATACTATCGCTGCACCTTGCTCAACAATCTCCCCCTTTGGAATTGTTGGCAACACACGTGCAATTTCTTGTAACTCTTGTGCAATTTCCTATAACTTGTTGTGGCTGATCCACAACACACCCCAAAATTGGGGACCCACCTTTTTTGCATGCTTTCAAAGAAAACTGCAGTAGCCCAGATGCTCAAAATCAAGGAAAAAAACTAAATTTCACAAAAGGGAAAAAGTTGTCGCGATATCGCGACATGTTGCTCCATCGCGGCCGAAAATAAAAAGTTGTCGTGATATCATGACATGTTGCTCCGTCGCGACCGAAAATAAAAAGTTGTCACGATATCGCGACATGTTGCTCCATCGCGACCGAAAATAAAAAGTTGTGATATCGCGACATGTTGCTCCGTCGCGACCGAAAATAAAAATTTGTCGCGATATCGCGACATGTTGCTCCATCGCGGCCGAAAATAAAAAGTTGTCACGATATCATGACATGTTGCTCCGTCGCGGCCGAAAATAAAAATTTGTCGTGATATCGCGACATGTTGCTCCGTCGCGGCCGAAAATAAAAAGTTGTCGCGATATCGCGACATGTTGCTCCGTCGCGACCAAAAATAAAAAGTTGTCACGATATCGCGACATGTCGCGTTTTCACGGCTAGGAGCAGCAGAATGCATCATGAAGAGAAAATGTCGCGATATCGCGACATGTTGTAAAATCGCGGTGCAAGGCAGTAAGAGAAGAGTCAATGCAGAAGTTGTCACGAAATCGCGACAGAAACAACGAGATGGTACGGAAAGAGAAAGCGTCACGATTTCGCGACAGGAAGCAGCCAAGGGATATGAAGATGAAAGGCATCGTGATTTCGTGATAGAAAGCAGCTGGACAACCTGGAATGAAAAAATTGTCACGATTTCGTGACAGGAAGCAGCGAGACAGCCTGAAAGATAAAAGCGTCACGATTTCGTGATAGAAAGCGGCCAAGTGGTACGAAACAAAAAATTGTCGCGATTTCACGACAGAAATCAGAAGATGGTGCAGAAGAGAAAAGTGTCACGATTTTGCGACATGTCACGTTTTCACGGCTAAGTGCAACAAAACCCAGTGATAGAGAAAAACGTCATGATTTCGTGACAGGTTGCATCTGCATAGCCCGATAGCATAAAAATGTCACGATTTCGTGACATGTCTCATTTTTGCTATGCATGAAGGCTGACAAGGCTGCATATAGGAAAATGTCATGATTTCATGACATGTTGCATTTTCGCTGTGCATGAAGGCTGACAAGGCTATTGGCAGAAAAGTGTCACGATTTTGCGACATGTCTTGTTTTCGTGGTGCAGGTGGAAGAGCAAAGTTGCATGCAAAAAAACGTCGCGATATCGTGACATGCTATTTTTTGTCACGATTTACAAGGGGCAGTTATGGAACATGCAAAGGAGCGTGGAACACATGGCATAAAAGTGTAAGGGTGACAGAAGCATTACAGTTCACCGAGAATATTAAACATTTAAGACATCGAACAGAAAGTCAAATGAAACGATGCAATCTGGGAAACGAAACGAACCGTCATGGAAGGAGAAGCAATTTGCCAGCAAGTATAAAATGCAGAGGCACAGATTGGTATGGGGGTTAGAAACTGTTCAGAGAATATTGCAGGAATGAAGGCAAGGCCTTGACACTAGGTTTTTCCTGGATATTTTCCTTCCACATGGACTGGTCGGAAATCGTTGAGAGCAGGGTTACAGAGTTGAGGGTGATGAGCCATTCTGGGCCTGCTTTGGAGTGCTTTTCTTCCACTTTTTCTGGTTTTGGAAAAACCAGAGATCTATTATTGTAAAATGACAAATATTTAATACAGATAACATTTCAGAAATTTGCATCTTATGGGCAAGAAAGAAGGAGTCATTTTCTGCATGCAAGATTAAATGTCTATTTTCCCTTTTCAGATTTTAGGCTTGTAAATGTAGTTGATACAAGTTTTTCTTGGTTGTTTCATGCGAATGCTTAAATCTGAAAACCTCATTCAAATCCCTAGGAGCTAGCACTTAGCTTATCCGGATTGTGCTTGTTTTGCAGGTCCAATAGGTTAGGTTGCATGCATGAAAACCTCATATCTTCGATTTTGTCAGAATAGGATAGCATCAGATTGAATGTGTTCTATTTTAAATTTTTTGTATTTCTTCTTCATTTTAATTTTATTTTCGAAGGTTTAGATTATTTAAAATGAATATCTAAAAAATTACAAAATCTAAAAAAAAATAAAACAATGAACAATCACTAAAGTTTCATGGTGAAATAAACCAACATTGCCCCTTGTTTATAGTTACTTGCAATCACTAAGGTGTTCCAAGCATTTAAATTGATTATCTTTATTTGAGATTACTAATACACAGTTGCAAATGCTAATACAACGGAGACCTTGGAGAAGTTGTTTGTTTGACTTCTTTGCAAGAGGGGATTTGGGACCCAAATCCTAAAGGAGAGTTGTACTTTCACAAGTGTGTGAAAATACCACTCAACATTTTGGCGCTAGAAGGAGGGCCTGAACCGGTTTATTTCAGTGTGATTTAAATGCTATAGGGATTTAAATTTTGAATATTTCATGCCCTATTGGTTATTATCTTTAGCCCTCTTTTAACAATACAACATTGTACTGTTAAAAGGAGGACATGAATTGCTATGCATTGTTCTAACGTTTTTTGATTGTTCATACAGGAATAATGTGTCTTGATTGGATTTAAAAAAAAAATAAATAAAATTTCTTGACTAACGAGGTTGTCTCCATGCAATTACTTTCATTTGATTTTAATGGATACATTGCTTGGTTGATGCTAACATGATTATTAACACATTACAGGTTTGATATTTGCTAGTCATTTCATGCTCACTCGTAGGGAATTATTTTGTCTAAAATGTATTGGTTGTCGGTATTATGCTCTTCACTTGCGTGTAATGCGATCTTGTGAATCAGAAAGCCTACAACACTAGGAGTATGCTCTTCACCTGCGCATATGCGATCTGGTGAACCAGAAACTAATTTACATTTTTAGAATATTGCTGTGTCATGGTTCCTTCTTTATTCATGACTAACAAATTGGTTTTGAAATTATTCTCTGAGTTTCATTAATGGCTACAACTGCAGGAACGTGGTATGGGATACATGCTAATCCTTTGAATATTAGTGGAGATTTTCATGATTTACCCAAGAATGTAGAAAAGCATTTGCCCAAGTTTAAACACAATGGTCCAACATTAGCCGAGGAACATATTCAAGCCTATGTGGATATCCTAGTCAGATGGAATGTTGAACATGAGGATGTGGCATGTAGAATGTTTCCTGGAACCCTAGATGAGGTGGCATATGATTGGTACATCAATTTACCCGTTGGTTCTATTACATCTTGGACTCAATTGAAAGATAATTTTATCAATCAATTTAGGTTACTCATTGATCCTCTCACGATATATCAACAATTTGCTTCTTGCAAAAGAGAACCTAATGAGCCAATGAGAAGTTTCAACTTGAGATTTCGAAAACTTTATGCGAGACTAATTTCTCCCTATACTATTGAGGAAAGTGGTGCTCTTCAAATATACTTTCGAGCATTGGATCCATTGTTTGCCATATTTGTTAGGATGAATCCCTTGGTTACTGATCTTGCATCGGCCTACACAGAAGCTATGATTGTAGATCAACAATTGAGGCCACAAGGTTATGGAATGGAGCAATCAACTATGGTAGGACAACTAGGGGCTTGCAATCAAGCCTCGATGGTAAATCAAGCATGGGCACAACAAAATTTGATATCAAATGTTTTTCCCTACAATCAACTTTATCCTACCATACCAACTTATGCTCCCACGTGTGCTTATACAAGTACTTCCATCCATCCAACTATGCCTCAATTAGAGAATCATGTGGTCACTCATGGAACCATTGCAACAAATGTTCAAGCTTCGTCCATGGATATTAATCCAACTAATCCTACTACTTCTACCACTCAACCCAAAGAGTTTGTATCGAAAGTAAAAGAGCAAAAGAAAGTGGTTAAGAAGGTATGTAGGCATGTTCCATCACAAAAACGAGCACATCAATGTATGCATCCAAATCATCCTAATAAGAAAATTCGTAATGCCGATCTTAATGATGTTTCATGTTATGCTTCTTCAAGTGATACAAGAAATTTTGAGGTGACTCACGTTGAAGTGAATACCTATTCGAAATGTCTTGAAGAGCATGAAGATTTTGGAGAAGAAATTCTATGGATGGGTAACAAGAAGTTGGAATCAAATAATCACCATCTTGTTTTGGAAAATAAATATCCAGAATCATTACCCAAAAAGGAGTATTTGGATGAACAAACTTATGTGGATATGATTTGGGCAGATGTACTTGCAAAGGATTGGAGCAACTATATGACACGAAATTCAAAAATTGATCCCATTGTAGAAGCTCCTAAGTCATCACAAGTGGCTGAAAATGAATTTGAAATAAAATCAACAAATGAAGTTGAAGACATAATCGAATTTCACCACTTGTTCTCGAAAGGCACTTTGGATGATGCTCTCGAAAGTGATGACCAAGAAGATCCACACCTTCCAAATTGTGATAAAATTGAATCATGGGTTACAAATTTGGATTATGATAGCCTTACCAATTTGAATTCAAGAAATAACCCACTTTTGGAAATAACGGGACCATCTAAGGAAGGTGAAGATGAGTTGGATGAGAAACAGGTTGATGAATCAGAAGATGAAGAAGAAATACTTGAACGCCACAACTTGAACTTGGAAGATGATTACTATGATTCGTGGAAGAAATGGGAAGAATATTATCAATCTAAATCTTCTAACAAACTTGTTGTGTCAATTAATATGCAGGATAACTCAATTGCTTCCTCACATGAGGATACTATAAATCCTGTACAATTTGAGAAATTTTTGGAAGAGAAATTCGAATCTCATCAAATTTTGGAGCATGATAAGGATTCTACAATCATGAATCAAGAAAGAGAGTCACTTGCTTTAGATTCCTTTGAAAGAAAAGAAGTTGAAACTCTTGATCCACTTACTTGTGCTACAACGATTATGTCATTTCAAAATGAGAAAATTACAAAACCTAAATCATTTGGGTTTGATATCATTGATGATCCAATTGAAAATCCCACGTTATCCAAAACAACCCAAGTGATTGATCATGGAAATATGTTAGTTAACCCACCCCTAGATAGACAAGACTTATGGTTTGAAAGGGATGGACACGTGTTCAATTGGGTACCTAAGTTTGGTGCCTTTGATAAACAAATCATGGAGAAAGAACAAGTGCTACATTATGATGAAATGCCATTGAAGGTGAATGAAGAACAAGGATTAATTCCTAACCACACCTTTGATAACATTACTTTAATGAATGAAAAGGAGCTTGATGCATTTAAATTGCTAAATCAAATTCATCAACAATTAATTCTTGAACCTAGGATAAAAGCTCCTAATGATCTCAATTTGGTAAATATCCTAGATGCTTGCAAATTGTTACACAAATTTGATTGGCCTACAAATTTGGAAAATGATTTGGCTTTAAAATTTTTAGAAATAGGCTCTTGCTTACAAAGTCTCATTTTGGATAAAGAAAGCCTAGTTCTAAATCATGAATCGAATTATGAAATGGATACTTTCAAGAATAGACAAGATAAAATTGAATATCATTTATTGTCTAATCATTTTAGTATTTTAACGCTCACCTATGAGAGTACTAATGGAATTAAATCTAATTGGTGGGGTGAGCAAGGGAAGTTAAAATTTGGTGCATGGTGTGGTCTAATATTGTTTTTGGTGGATTCCTACAACACTTGGCATGTATATCACCTTATATTTTTGTTGAAGTGTTCTAATCATGTTTGGGATCCAGGAAAGTAATAGTCCAAGCTTGGCATCATCTTGTACTATATTGTATATAGATTTTGGTTTTGGTTTTGGTTTGTGTTTTCAAGTTTTGATTTTTGGATTGCTTTTTGGTTTTGGATTTAAGTTTTGATTTAAGTTTGTGTTAGTCCTTTGAACATGTTTGGTTTGTTTTATTAAAAAAAAAAAAAAATTGAGATGTCAACTTATGCCTAAAATCAGGAGAATATGAAACATTGGAATTGTGTTGTAGAAAGCTCCACAAGTAACACAAACATTTAAATAATATCGTTTGAATCTTGTGATGCATGAAGTTGTCAGTTTTTCACATTATGGTAAAGTAGATGATATATTCCAAAAAGAAGCAATGCATTCATATCTCATGTCATATTCCACATTGCATATACATGTCATCTTAGTTACATTTTCATTCCATGGGCAATTATTGAGAAGGTGTTGAATCCTCTTAGGATTATTACATAACATATATTAAAAGGATCCTAAGGTTGGGAACTGCTGCCCAAACTATCTTGAACCAAGCACATTCCATGCACATTAAAGAGAATCTTGAGCAAAATGGTCAAAACCATACTTGGATGAAAAGGTGAGGTGAAAGGAATATTTCATGTCTGTCCTATCATGCAACATAATCCTTAAAATAGTGGTTTTTACCACTTCCATCAAGCTTAAAGCCTAAAATCAGAGTAGTAAGGATAGGGTTAAATCCTCATCGAGCTTAGGTTGAGGATCCAATTCCCCAAAGCTCTGATTTGACCTACATGGAGTAGTAAGGATAGGACATAATTCTCATCTCGCTTAGGTTGAGAATCCGATTCCCCAAAGCTTCCATCTTTCATTTTATCATAAAACTTGGATTGGAAGGATCGTACTACATGTCCTCTACAAAGGATGGGTAGTCATCCCAAAAGTCCAAGAAATAAAAATAAAATTAATATTTCCCATTTCATCTTAATATTGGATTGGAGGGATCGTACTACATGTCCCTAGCAAGGATGGGTAGTCATCCCAAAGGTCCAAGAAATAAAAAAAAAAAAAGAATGAATGAAGCCAAATCATGGATTATGGGGTTAAGTATGCTCATGCGTGGCATCATGTCTTGTCTAAAAGCAAGACCACTGATTGCTCATATGGATAGACTAGCTTGACAATTTCATCCATAACTGGTTAAATCATTTTGTTCAAGATGAGGTAATGAACTCCAAATCAGAATAGTAAGGATAGGGTTAAATTCCCATCTCGCTTAGGTTGGGAATCCTATTCCCCAAAGTTCTGATTTCACTCACACTTGCACATGGGTTCAAGATGGTAGTGACACATAACCAACTTTGGGATCTAGTAAATTAATTCAATATACATATATTTGGTCCTAAGAGGGTTTGACAGACTTGAATATGTTTGTTCATGATATTAGAAGGTTTGAGCCTTTGTAAAGCGAGGTTGTTATGTCTCTAGCATCTTCATCATGCATCAAATATGGCACAAATCATTCATAGCCTTGCATACAAATCATAAGTAAAACTGACAATGGAATGTTGATCAAGTTCAAATGATAGGGAATGAAACACATTGCACACACCGAGCTGATACTTATGATTCTGATGTTTCATGTATTTCTGATCTATCGGTATTTGTTTATCTTTATGTGCTGACGCCTGTATCTAAGCTTGTATATTTCAGGTTGGGTTCTCACCAAAATGCTCAGGAGCATTTGACAACAAAGTCACCATTTGTTGTGGCTGATCCACAACACACCCCAAAATTGGGGACCCACCTTTTTTGCATGCTTTCAAAGAAAACTGCAGTAGCCTAGATGCTAAAAAATCAAGGAAAAAAGCAAAAATTTCACAAAGGAGAAAAAGTTGTCGTGATATCGCGACATGTTGCTCCGTCGCGGCAAAAAATAAAAAGTTGTCACGATATCGCGACATGTTGCTCCATCGCGGCCGAAAATAAAAAGTTGTCGCGATATCGCGACATGTTGCTCCGTCGCGGCCGAAAATAAAAAGTTGTCGCGATATCGCGACATGTTGCTCCATCGCGACCAAAAATAAAAAGTTGTCGCGATATCGCGACATGTTGCTCCATCGCGGCCGAAAATAAAAAGTTGTCGCGATATCGCGACATGTCGCGTTTTCATGGCTAGGAGCATCAGAATGCATCATGAAGAGAAAATGTCGCGATATCGCGACATGTTGTAAAATCACGATGCAAGGTAGCAAGAGAAGAGTCAATGCAGAAGTTGTCGCGAAATCGTGACATGTCACGTTTTTGCGACAGGAAACAGCGAGATGGTACGAAAAGAGAAAGCGTCATGATTTCGCAACAGGAAGTAGCCAAGGGATACGAAGATGAAAGGCATCACGATTTTGCGACAGAAAGCAGTTGGAAAACCCGAAACGAAAAAATTATCGTAATTTCGTGACAGGAAGCAGCGAGATAGCCTGAAAGATAAAAGCGTCACGATTTCACGAAAAAAAGCGACCAAGTGGTACGGAATGAAAAATTGTCGTGATTTCATGACAAAAATCAGAAGATGGTGCAGAAGAGAAAAGTGTCACGATTTCGTGAGATGTTGTGATTTCGTGACATGTCACATTTTTGCGGCTAAGTGCAACAAAACCCAATAGTAGAGAAAAATGTCACGATTTCGTGACAGGTTGCATCTGCATATCCCGATAGCATAAAAATGTCACGATTTCATGACATGTCTCATTTTCATTGTGCATGAAGGCTGACAAGGCTGCATACAAGAAAATGTCACGATTTCGTGACATGTCGCATTTTCGCTATGCATGAAGGCTGACAAGGCTGTTGGCAGAAAAGTGTCACGATTTCGCGACACGTCTTGTTTTCATGGTGCAGGTGGAAGAGCAAAGCTGCATGCAAAAAAACGTCGCGATATCACGACATGCTATTTTTGGTCACGATTTACAAGGGGCAGTTACGGAACATGCAAAGGAGCGTGGAACACGTGGCATAAAAGTGTAAGGGCGACAGAAGCATTACAGTTCACCGAGAAGATTAAACGTTTAAGACATCGAACAGAAAGTCAAAGATAATGATGAGACAATCTAGGAAGACGAAACGAACCGTCATGGAAGGAGAAGCAATTTGCCAGCAAGTATAAAACGCAGAGGCACAGATTGGTACGGGGGTCGAAAACTGTTTAGAGAATATTGCAGGAATGAAGGCAAGGCCTTGACATTGGGTTTTTCTTGGATATTTTCCTCCCATGGAGGTCGAAAATGTTGCGAGCAGAGTTGCAGAGTTGAAGGCAATAGAGCCATTCTGGGCCTGCTTTGGAGTGCTTTTCTTCCACTTTTTTTGGTTTTGAGAAAACCAGAAATCTGTTATTGTAAAATGACAAATATTTAATGCAGATTTTCAAAAATTTGCATCTTATGGGCAAGAAAGAAGGAGTCATTTTCTGCATGCAAGATTAAATGTCTATTTTCCCTTTTCAGATTTTAGGCTTGTAAATGGAGTTGATACAAGTTTTTCTTGGTTGCTGCATGCGAATGCTTAAATCTGAAAACCTCATTCAAATCCCTAGGAGCCAGCACTTAGCTTATCCGGATTGTGCTTGTTTTGCAGGTCCAATAGGTTAGGTTGCATGCATGGAAACCTCATATCTTCGGTTTTGTCGGAATAGGATAGCATCAGATCGAATGTGTTCTATTTTTAATTTTTTGCATTTTCTATTTTCATTTTATTTTCAAGTTAACTTTCAAGACATTAAAATAAATATAAAAAAAATTACAAAATCTAAAAAAAAAAATTAATATATAACTTCAAATACATAAAATTCATAAATTATTTTAAACAATAACTTAAATCAAACCCCAATGAACAATCACTAAAGTTTCATGGTGAAATAAACCAACATTGCCCCTTGTTTACAGTTACTTGCAATCACTAAGGTGTTCCAAGCATTTAAATTGATTATCTTTATTTGAGATTACTAATACACAATTGCAAATGCTAATACAGCAGAGACCTTGGAGAAGTTGTTTGTTTGACTTCTTTGCAAGAGGGGATTTGGGACCCAAATCCTAAAGGAGAGTTGTACTTTCACGGCTGGGTGAAAATACCACTCAACATAACTCTTCTCCCCCTTTGACAACAATACCAAAAGGGCTGCTGTAAACTCCCCCTGAGTCCATGCACAACATTCTCAAGCAAAAATTATTACACTTCACAAAAATCACAAACATGAGCAAAAAGATAAACAAATACACAAATGCTCCCCCTAAGAATGTGGTCCCGATAGCTAGTCAATTCTTGGGAAGCATGACCACTCCCAATTTATTGCGAAGATACTCAAAGACTTCCTTAGGCAACAGTTTTGTGAAGATATCCGCTACTTGCCTTGTTGTTGGAACAAAATCCAACTTAACCTCACCTTTTGCAACTTTCTCCTTCAAAAAATGATACCGGACAACAATATTTTTTGTGTGAGAATGCATAACTAGATTCTTTGAGATGTTAATGGCACTGGTGTTATCACACTTAACTAAAATTGGCTCACTGAAGTTAATACCAATATCTTTTAGGGATTTTTTCATCCATAATACCTACGTACAACACGTTGTCGCTATAATATATTCTGCCTCTACTGTGGATAAGGAGACTAAATCTTGTTTCTTATTGTGCCATGCAACCAACCTGTCTCTAAGATAGAATGCACCTCCACTGGTACTATATTTGTCATCTACACATCCTACCCAAACTGCATTTGAATACGCAATAAGGGTGAAGTCCTTACCTTTCGGATACCATAACCCATACTCCATAGTACCCTTGAGGTACCAAAGAATCCTCTTCACTACTGTCACATGAGCGTCCTAGGGACTAGCCTAGAATTGTGCTACCATGCATACTGCCTGCAAAAAATCTGGTTTGGTAGCTGTCAAGTATAGTAAGCTCCCAATCATAGATCTGTACATGGTTTGATCAATATGTGGAGATTTGTCATCCTTGCTCAACTTGCAACCTATCATCATGGGAGTGCTAACTGGCTTACAATCCTCCATTGTGAAATTTTTAGCATCTCTTTCACATATTTAATTTGAGAAATAAATATGCCCTTCTCATTTTGATTAACTTGCAACCCAAGGAAATACGAAATTTCACCAATCATTGACATTTCAAATTATTTCACTAAACCAAATTATCTAAACTGTTATAATCCATAACTTTGAACAATGGAAGTAAGAACCATCAAAATTAAAACACTAAAATATAGCAATACTACCAATGGTGACAACTCTCAATTTAATCACCACCCTTCATGGTACCACCACAAACAACTACATGAACTGAACCACACTTTGACAACTATCCGACAACTCCCCCTAACTACTTTCCTTTCATCCTTAGATAACCAAACAAATACATAGGAGCATTAAAATAAAACTTTAATATTGCTCCCCCTGAGGATGTGCTACCTGGATTTGCTTAGTGCAATAGAGGAGTAGTCTCCTTCAGTCCAAGGAGACACGATTTCCTTTCTTCTTTCTTTCTCCACTCTGGTTTGATTACAATTTTGGGCTCTTGTTTTGACTTTTCTTTTTCAATAGCTTGTGCATGTTTTTTTGGAAATTTTATATTTTGTCTCATTCCATTTGGTTGAAATTTTCTTCCCTGAAATTGATTTGATGCAAATGTACTTCGACAATTTCTTGCAATGTGCCCAAAATTATGATAGTTATAACATTCTACTGCATAATCCATCAAAGGTGAAATTTTTTTTCTACTGGGTGGTTGTCTCTTGTGCATCCTTGATGGATGATTATTTTACTTTCTTTGATGCACATGATTTCTTCCATGTCTATGTTGCATTCTTTGTATCTGATGAAATCTACTGTCTTGCCTTAGATTAGATACAAAAGTTCTTGGACAAAACCTTGCTATGTGCCCATGACCATTACATTTAAAACATTGCACATGGTTTTCACTCAAAAAAGCAGATGTATTTCTACCATCATAACTCTTTGATCTATTATTCAATCCACAATAAATTACCTTGTGACCATAATGGTTGCATATAAAACAATAGCCATTAAAAGCATTATTATGAATAGAGTGAAAGTGATAGAACCTCTTTTTTTGTGGTTGCTTTGTTGTAGATCTCCTTTGATATTTTCTTCCTTTTTAAGATTCAGCTTCAAGCTTTTCTTGCTTTGATCCTTCAGTAGTGGACTTCTTCTTCTCTCTGATTTAGAAGATGAAGGTTTTTCAACTTCACATCCAAGACCAAGCTTACCCACGGAGCTTCTTTGTTGCCTTATCATTTTATCTAGCAACTCTGTGCTCTTCTCAAATTTGAGATTTGTATTGGCCTCTTCTAGTTGTTTCCTCAATAAAACAATCTCCTCTTCTTGTTTGCAGCAAAAAATATCTTTTTCATTGATCTGTGACTTGAGAGTTTCTTCAATCCTTTTGGACTCTTCTACTTGCAGCTTTAGATCACTAATAACTTTGTTAGATTCCTCTTCACGTTTTCTACATACATCGCCTTTATCATCCAGGTGTGACTTCAAGGCTTCTTCTATTTTCTTGGATTTATGAATTTGTAAGAAGAGATCTTCAATATTATCCCCATATTCTTCCAACTTCTTGGACAGTCTTTTGTTCTTTTTCCTTTCTATATCCAACTCTTCAAGTGCAGTGATCAACTCACCTTCTAGATATACTTCACCCTCAAGGTTTTCATCACATACTTTAGAATTCACTCCTATCTTTTCTAGTTCAATTTTCTCTTCCACGGGAACTGAAACTAACTGAGATGCCTTATTTGAGGAGGATCTATTCTTATTACCTATTGCGTACTAATCCAAGATCAACCCTAGCTGATTTAGCCTGACAAGGGAAATTGGCTCTAATACCAATTGTTAGTCTCACAATGACACTAGAGAGGGGGGGTGAATTAGTGTAGCTCTTTATAACATAAATCTTCAACTCTTAAAGCCAAAACAATGAAAACTTAAAAACAAATAAAGCAAGTATAACAAGAGAGCATCACACAACACAAGATGTATCGAGGTTCACCGATTTGGCTACTCCTCAAAATTTGACTGTTTGGACTCCCATCCAAATATAGCATTTACAAAGCAACAACTTTACAATAAATTTACTAGCACCCACTGGAAGGAGCACCAACCCCTGATTTATTTGCACCAACCCTTGATTTATCTGCACAAACAAAAAGGAGCATCAACCCCTGATTTACCAGCACCAATTGGAAGGAGCACCAACCCCTGATTTATCTGCACAAATAGAAAGGAGCACCAACCCCTGATTTACCAGCACCAACTAAAAGGAGCACCAACCCCTAATTTATTTGCACAAATAGAAAGGAGCACCAACCCCTGATTTACCAGCACCAATTGGAAGGAGCACCAACCCTTGATTTATCTACACAAATAGAAAGGAGCACCAACCCATGATTTACCAACACCAACTGGAAGGAGCACCAACCCCTGATTTATCTGTACAAATAGAAAGGAGCACCACCCCCTAATTTATCTGCATAAACATAAAGGAGCACCAACCCCTGATTTACCAGCACCAACTAGAAGGAGCACCAACCCCTAATTTATCTACACAAATAGAAAGGAGCACCAACCCCTGATTTACTAGCACCAACTAGAAGGAGCACCAACCCCTGATTTATCTACACAAATAGAAAGGAGTGCCAACCCCTGATTTACCAGCACCAACTAGAAGGAGCACCAACCCTTGATTTATCTACACAAATAGAAAGGAGCACCAACCCCTGATTTACCAGCACCAACTGGAAGGATCACCAACCCCTAATGCCAAGCACCAACTTGGACTTCAATTTTGAAACTAGAAGATTGACATAAAAATGCCTTCACTTTTACAAGACCCTGACTGGTCTATTACTTACTCAACATCGCCCACAATTCACAAAACACACATCCTTATCACTCACCTCTCACTCGCCTCTCGCTCTCTTCACAAGATAGAATTCGTGCTACTGAAATTCTCCAAGCAACACTCCTTTTATAACCATAATTTCTGTGTAACTCCAGTTGTAACTCCTTTCATATTCTCATGTGCCACTTGTCAATTGTAACTCCTTCTTTATGTAACTCCTTTTGTATATATTTAGAAGGCATTTCTTCAAACACGTCACATGCAAATAATTGACACCATATTCTCCTACCATGACTATTCGTTTTCTCCTTTGTGCATGCATGCGTTTTGTTTTTCGAAAAGGCTTTTCATTTCTATTTTGACGACTATTTGTTTTCTCCTTCCACGACTGTTCGTTTTCTCCTTCCACGACTGTTTGTTTTCTCCTTCTTCAACTGTTCGTTTTCTCCATGTGGGCATGCGTCTACTTCTTTCCATGACTGTTCATTTTCTCCTTCCATGACTGTTCATTTTCTCCTTCTTCGACTGTTCATTTTCTCCACATGGGCATGCATCCGCTTCTTTCCATGACTGTTCATTTTCTCCTTCCATGACTGTTCATTTTCTCCCTTATAGGTCCACGTCACTATGTAGTCTTTAGTTTCACTATCCTGGTGTTCATCACTAATATTAGATGCACTGTCAACTACTCTGTTCCTTTGGCAAAAATGCAACATGTCATGATATCGCGACACTTTTGTTTCTTTGCTTGCTTGCCCTTTTTGAGTCATGAAAATGCAACATGTCGCGATATCGTGACACTTTTTCTTTCTCTGCCTGCCTGCCCTTTTTGAGTTGCGAAAATGCGACATGTCACGATATCGCGACACTTTTTCTTTCTTTGCCTTCCTGCCATTTTTGAGTCACGAAAATGCAACATGTCGCGATATCGCGACACTTTTTCCTTCTTGCTCTTTCTCTTTGCATCGGACCGCAAAAATGCTACATGTTGCGATATCATGACACTTTTTCCTTCTTGCTCTTTCTCTTTGCATCGGACCGTGAAAATACAACATGTCGCGATATTGCGACACTTTTTCTCCTTGCTCTTTCTCTTTTCTTTGGCCAACAAAAATACAACATGTCACGATATTATGACACTTTTTTTCCTTGCTCTTTCTCTTTGCTTTGGCCCGCGAAAATACATGTCGCGATATCGCGACACTTTTTCTCCTTGCATTTTCTCTTTGCTTTGGACCATGAAAATGCAACATGTCGTGATATCATGACACTTTTTTCTCCTTGCATTTTCTCTTTGCTTTGGCCGCGAAAATGCAACATGTCATGATATCGTGACACTTTTTCCTCCTTGCTTTTTTGCTTCTCTTTTGGCCGTGAAAATGCAACATGTCGTGATATCACGACACTTTTTTCTCTTTGCTTTTTTGCTTCTCTTTTGGCCACAAAAATGCAACATGTCGCGATATCACGACACTTTTTTCTCGATGCGGTGTTTTGCTTTTTCTTTGATCTTTAGCATATGGGCCACTTCGGTCTTCTTGGACAACCTGTAACAACTTCACCCAAACATCAAAAACATCCTCATAAGCATTTAACATCACTGTACATACTCTGAATAATCTTTGAAATCCTGTCCACTACATCAACCGATCTATCTGATTGTGTTGACAACAATGACAATATTGTCGTTGCACCTTGCTCAACAATCTCCCCCTTTGGAATTGTTGGCAACACGTGCAATTTCCTGTAACTCTTGTGCAATTTCCTGTAACTCTTCTCCCCCTTTGACAACAATACCAAAAGGGCTGCTGTAAACTCCCCCTGAGTCCATGCACAACATTCTCAGGAAAAAATTATTACACTTAGCAAAAATCACAAACATGAGCAAAAAGATAAACAAATACACAAATGCTCCCCCTGAGAATGTGGTCTCGATAGCTATTCAATTCTTGGGAAGCATGACCACTCCCAATTTATTGCGAAGGTACTCAAATACTTCCTTGGGCAACAGTTTTGTGAAGATATCCACTACTTGCCTTGTTGTTGGAACAAAATCCAACTTAACCTCACCTTTCGCAACTTTCTCCTTCAAAATATGATATCGGATAGCAATATGTTTTGTGCGAGAATGCATAACTAGATTCTTTGAGATGTTAATGGCACTGGTGTTATCACACTTAACTAAAATTGGCTCACTGAAGTTAATACCAAGATCTTTCAGGGATTGTTTCATCCATAATACCTATGTACAACACGTTGTCGATGCAATATATTTTGCCTCTGCTATGGATAAGGATACTGACTCTTATTTCTTATTGTGCCATGTGACCAACCTGTCTCTAAGATAGAATGCACCTCCACTGGTACTATTTTTGTCATCTACACATCCTACCCAAACTGCATTTGAATACGCAATAAGGGTGAAGTCCTTACCTTTCGGATACCATAACGCATACTCCATAGTACCCTTAAGGTACTGAAGAATCCTCTTCACTACTGTCACATGAGCCTCCTAGGGACTAGCCTAAAATAGTGCTACCATGCATACTTCCTACAAAAAATCTAGTCTGGTAGCTATCAAGTATAGTAAGCTCCTAATCATAGATCTGTACATGGTTTGATCAATATGTGGAGATTTGTCATCCTTGCTCAACTTGCAACCTGTCGTCATGGGAGTGCTAACTGGCTTACAATCCTCCATTGTGAAATTTTTAGCATCTCTTTCACATATTTAATTTGAGAAATAAATATGCCCTTCTCATTTTGATTAACTTGCAACCCGAGGAAATACGAAAGTTCACCAATCATTGACATTTCAAATTCTTTCACTAAACCAAATTATATGAACTGTTATAATCCATAACTTTGAACAATGGCAGTAAGAACCATTAAAAGTACAACACTGACATATAGCAATACTACCAATGGTGACAACTCTTAATTTAATCACCACCCTTCACGGTACCACCACAAACAACTACATGAACTGAACCACACTTTGACAACTATCTAAAAACTCCCCCTGACTACTTTCCTTTCATCCTTAGATAACCAAACAAATACATAGGAGCATTAAAATAAAACTTTAATATTGTTTCCCCTGAGGATGTGCTACCTGGAGTTTCTTAGTGCAATAGAGGAGTAGTCTCCTTCAGTCGAAGGAGACACGATTTCCTTTCTTCTTTCTTTCTCCACTCTAGTTTGATTATAGTTTTGGGCTCTTGTTTCAAATTTTCTTTTTCAGTAGCTTGTGCATGTTTTTCAAGAAATTTTCTATTTTGTCTCATTCCATTTGGTTGAAATTTTCTTTCCTAAAATTGATTTGATGCAAATGTACTTCGACAATTTCTTGCAATGTGCTCAAAATTATGACAGTTATAACATTCTACTGCATAATACATCAAAGGTGAAAAAATATTTCTACTGGGTGGTTGTCTCTTGTGCATCCTTGATGGATGATTATTTTACTTTCTTTGATGAACATGATTTATTCCCTGTCTGTGTTGCATTCTTTGTGTCTGATGAAATCTACTGTCTTGCCTTAGATTAGATACAAAATTTCTTGGACAAAACCTTGCTATGTGCCCATGACCATTACATTTAAAACATTGCACATGGTGTTCACTCAGAAAAGCATATGTATTTCTACCATCATAACTCTTTGATCTATATTTCAATCCACATTAAATTGCCTTGTGACCATAATGGTTGCATCTAAAACAATAGCCATTAAAAGCATTATTATGAAAAGAGTGAAAGTGATAGAACTTCTTTTGTTGTGGTTGCTTTGCTATAGATCTCCTTTGATATTTTCTTCCTTTTGAAGATTCAACTTCAAGCTTTTCTTGCTTTGATCCTTCATCAATGGAATTCTTCTTCTCTGCAGATTTAGAATATGAAGGTTGTTCAGCTTCAAATCCAAGACCAAGCTTACCCACGGAGCTTCTTTGTTGCTTTATCATTTTATCTAGCAAATTTGTGCTCTTCTCAAATTTGAGATTTGTATTGGCCTCTTCTAGTTGTTTCCTCAATAAAACAATCTCCTCTTCTTGTTTGTAGCAAACAATATCTTTTTCATTGATCTGTGACCTAAGAGTTTCTTCAATCCTTTTGGACTCTTCTACTTACAACTTTAGATCACTAATAACTTTGTTAGATTCCTCTTCACGTTTTCTACATACATCGCCTTTATCATCCAGGTGTGACTTCAAGGCTTCTTCTATTTTCTTGGCTTTATGAATTTGTAAAAAGAGATCTTCAATATTATCCCCATATTCTTCCAAATTCTTGGACAGTATTTTGTTCTTTTTTCTTTCTATATCCAACTTTTCAAGTGCAGCGATCAACTCACCTTCTAGATATACTTCACCCTCAAGGTTTTCATCACATACTTTGAAATTCACTCCTATATTTTCTAGTTCAATTTTCTCTTCCACAGGAACTAAAACTGACTAAGATGCCTTATTTGAGGAATATCTATTCTTCTTACCCATTGCGTACTAATCCAAGATCAACCCTATATGATTTAGCCTAACAAGGGAAACTGGCTCTAATACCAATTGTTAGTCTCACAATGACACTGAAAGGGGGGTGAATTAGTGTAGCTCTTTATAACTTAAATCTTCAACTCTTAAAGCCAAAATAATGAAAACTTAAAACCAAATAAAGCAAGTATAACAAGAGAGCATCACACAACACAATATGTACCGAGGTTCACCGATTTGGCTACTCCTCAAAAATTTACTGTTTGGACTCCCATCCAAATCTAGCCTTTGCAAAGCAACAACTTTACAATCAATTTACCAGCACCCACTGGAAGGAGCACCAACCCCTGATTTATCTGCACCAATAGAAAGGAGCACCAACCACTAATTTATCTACACAAACAGAGAGGAGCACTAACCCCTGATTTACTAGCACCAACTGGAAGGAGCACTAACCCATGATTTATCTACACAAACAAAAAGGAGCACCAACCCCTGATTTACCAACACCAACTGGAAGGAGCACCAACCCCTGATTTATCTGCACAAATAAAAAGGAGCATAAACCCCTGATTTACTAGCACCAACTGGAAGGAGCACAACCCTTGATTTATTTGCACAAACAAAAAGGAGCACCAACCCCTGATTTACCAGCACCAACTGGAAGGAGCACCAACCCCTTATTTATCTGCACAAACAGAAAGGAGCACCAACCCCTAATTTATCTACACAAATAGAAATGGGCACCAATCCTTGATTTATCAGCACCAACTGGAAGGAGCACCAACCCTTGATTTATCTGCACAAATAGAAAGGAGCACCAACCCCTGATTTACCAGCACCAACTGGAAGGAGCACCAACCCCTGATTTATCTGCACAAACAAAAAGGAGCACCAACCCCTAATTTACTAGCACCAACTGGAAGGAGCACCAACCCCTGATTTATCTGCACAAATAGAAAGGAGAACCAACCCCTGATTTACCAGCACCAACCCCTGATGCCAAGCACCAAGTTGGACTTCAATTTTGAAACTAGAAGATTGACATAAAAATGCCTTCACTTTTACAATACCCTGACTGGTCTATTTCGTACTCAACATCGCCCACAATTCACAAAATGCACATCCTTCTCACTCGCCTCTCACTCGCCCCTTGCTCTCCTCTCGCTCTCTTTGCAATATAGAATCCACGCTACTAAAATTCTCCAAGCAACACTCCTTTTATAATCATCCTTTCTCTGTGTAACTCCAGTTGTAACTCCTTTCATATTCTCATATGCCACTTGTCAATTGTAACTCCTTTTGTATATATTAGAAGGCATTTCGTCAAACACGTCACATGCAAATAATTGACACCATATTCTCCTACCATGACTGTTCATTTTCTCCTTCATGACTGTTCATTTTCTCCTTTGTGCATGCATGCATTTTGGTTTTCGAAAAGGCTTTTCGTTTCTATTTTGATGACTATTCATTTTATCCTTCCATGACTGTTCATTTTCTCCTTCTTCAACTGTTCGTTTTCTCCACATGGGCATGCATCCGATTCTTTCCATGACTGTTCATTTTCTCCTTTCATGACTGTTTGTTTTCTCCTTCGACTGTTTATTTTCTCCACATGGGCATGCATCCACTTCTTTCTATGACTGTTCATTTTCTCCTTCCACGACTATTCATTTTCTCCCTTATAGGTCCACATCACTATGCAGTATTTAGTTTCACTATCCTGGTGTTCATCACTAATATAAGACGCACTATCAACTACTCTGTTCCTTTGACGAAAATGCAACATGTCACAATATCATGATACTTTTGTTTCTTTGCTTGCCTGCCCTTTTTGAGTCGTAAAAATGCGACATGTCGCGATATCGTGACACTTTTTCTTTCTCTGCCTACCTGCCCTTTTTGAGTCGTGAAAATGTGACATGTCGTGATATCGCAATACATTTTCTTTCTCTACCTGCCTACCCTTTTTGAGTCACAAAAATGTGAAATGTCACGATATCGCAACACTTTTTCTTTCTCTGTCTGCTTGCCCTTTTTGAGTCGCGAAAATGCAACATGTCGCGATATCGCGACACTTTTTCCTTCTTGCTCTTTCTCTTTGCATCGGACCACAAAAATGCTACATGTCGCGATATCGTGACACTTTTTCCTTCTTGCTCTTTCTCTTTGCATCGGACCACGAAAATACAACATGTCGCGATATCGTGACACTTTTTCTCCTTGCTCTTTGTCTTTGCTTTGGCTTGCGAAAATACAACATGACGCGATATCGCGACACTTTTTTTCCTTGCTCTTTCTCTTTGCTTTGGCCCACGAAAATACATGTCGTGATATCGTGACACTTTTTTCTCCTTGTATTTTCTCTTTGCTTTGGCCCACAAAAATGCAACATGTCGCGATATCGTGACACTTTTTTCTCCTTGCATTTTCTCTTTGCTTTGGCCGTGAAAATGCAACATGTCGCGATATCGCGACACTTTTTCCTCCTTGCTTTTTTGCTTCTCTTTTGGCCGCAAAAATGTAACATGTCGTGATATCGTGACACTTTTTTCTCTTTTCTTTTTTGCTTCTCTTTTGGCTGCGAAAATGTAACATGTCGCGATATCGCGACACTTTTTTTCTCTATGCGGTGTTTTGCTTTTTCTTTGATCTTTAGCATGTGGGCCACTTTTTTCTTCTTGGACAACCTGTAACAACTTCACCCAAACATCAAAAACATCTTCATAAGCATTTAACATCACTGTACATACTCTGAATAACCTTTGAACTCTTGTCCACTACATCAACCGATCTATCTGACTGTGTTGACAACAATGACAATAATGTCATTGCATCTTGCTCAACACATTAGTCTAATCAAAATTATATGCCCAAGATCCTGCAAAAGGATGTGCATCCTAGAATCATTGCTTCCAACTGGATGGAAGGCTTAAATTGAAATAACTTGTACTCATCCTGTCTCATTCGGGTAGCTTTTGTCGCTACTACAGGTTTCCTGAACCCATATATCCAAAATGCAAAGAGCACAAACTCAACTATCATATTTTATTTTTGCCCTAGCAAAGGGTAAGCTTATGATAGTCATTGTCAATGATTCGTAAGATGAACACAATTTTGACAAGATCAAGATATCTACGATCAAGGGGTCTTCTGTTGACTTTGATTATGATTATGATATGACTACCTCCTCAAGCGATGAGTCGATGAGGGTAATGAAAATTAGTAAAACGATGACTCACTTGACCATGATAATTGATCTTAATGACTTAAGGTTTAACACTTGATACTCAGCTAGGCCTAATCAGCTATGATTACAACTGTTAATAGTAATTGTATATCTTTATCCCGTAGAGCGGTCCAACCACAAAGGCCTTATTAGGGAATCAAAATGATAACAATTCCAATTAGGCATGTGTTGAATCATATTGTTTGATGATCTACTAAAAATATTATAGAAGATTTGACATGATTGCTTCGTTCCCATGGGGCGGTTCATCCTCTAATGCCTTCTTCAGGATTGAAGTGAAGCATATCAATTCAATGATGACGAATTTACCCCAAATATCCTTATGGTAATTTACTCATCTTGTCGGATTGCATGGAATACAAGTTATTGCAACCACCAAGTGTATAGGGTAAATAACTAGATACAAGGTGCATTTGGCTTGTGATTTATCTAAATTTGTTTTTTGTTATTTTTAATATTTTTTTAAAATTTAGGTTAGGTGGATATTTTTAATTTGTCTTTTTGAAACTCCTCATGGTGGTATTTTGGAGCATTTATTGTAGGTTTCTAGCCATGTTTGTCAGATGCAACTGACTCTAGAAAATTGCTTAACCGTAGCTCAGACCCACAAGTGAAAAACCCTAATTTGGGGACTACGGTTGTCAGGCACGATCATGACCAAAATAGGAAATATAAAAGCATTTTTAGCAATTTTAATTTTCATTATTTCCAGTGCCAATAGTGAATTTGAGAGCTCTAAGAGGTGAAATTGAAACTCTGACATGGAATGTTGTAAAAAAAACTGACCTGATTACCCTCCAGATTGATGGCTGACTAGCTAGAGGCTTCCACCAGTGGAGGAGCTGGTGCTATGAAGGTAACACACAAAACCATAACCATTTATTAGCATTTATCGGTTTAAAATGAACTCATTAATTAACAAGCTAAATGAACCACATTAAACTATCAGTAAAGAACCTCACCCTAGTCTAGGATTTAGCTAGGATATACGTACCAACACCTTCCACCTGTCAACAGGTGAGATGACTGTTACCTTGGAGGATGTCTACCACATATTTAGACTTCCTCTAGATGGTGAGGCCATCACATATTCACCAATGGAGGTGAATGATGTAGTATTTACTAGGGTCTTTGGCACTCATAGTGATGAGGTGTAGCTGCACTCAGATCATGGAGTGGTCCACATAGAGCATTGGTATAGTGAGCAAGTTTTCTCTTGGTGGGTAGTCATATTTATGCATCTGATCATCCATATCATGCTCCCCAATACTTCAAGAGTAAAGTTCCCTTGGAACCTCCTAGCTAGGACATTCGATGTCCTTTCCATAACTACCCGTCAGCAACTCATCTTGTCCTGGGGAAGTGCCTTACTTGCATAGCTCTATAATGAGTTGTATCAAATTACACAAAAGAGTGGAGTAGGCATTGGTTGCAACATTCTACAATAGATCTAGGTTTGGTAGCACATCACCATAGAGCACCTCATAGGACTACCTCTTAATATTATATATATTGATACAGAGCGACAATTCTATACAATGTGCTAGCCTCAAGAGCAGGAGGGATTCAAGATTAGGTCTCGCACAAGGGGCCTAAGCTACTATGTTGAGCAGTTTGCATGATTGCAATTAATCCAAATTGAGTGGTGGCCATACCTAGACTACCATGCATAGATAGAGGTTGACAGATATCTATGATGGACATGCAGAGATAGATAGCTCCTCGAGTGTAAGTTTGAGGTATCAGATTTCTTCTACTTCTCTTGTGTCACCAAGAAGTTTAGTATTTGGTAGGATTTACTTGAGTTTCCCACCATCTACCATCGTCCCACCATGATCACCTTCTGTATGATCCTAAAAAGCATACACCTAATCTAGTAACAATAGAAAATCACATAAAGCACATACATAAATTGAAAAAATTGAAAGAACCAAAAGAAATGTGTCTTTTATTAAAATTGAATCAATTCATGGTTACAAATTGTTCCCTCTTAAGGATACACAATGTGATACAATGTTACGATTATAATAAATCCCTCGCAAGGGTAGGTGTAATCAAAAAGCTTTTAAGAATGACACGAACTGCTCCAGGTCAAGTATGACCTTCTTCTCTCTTGTAAAGAGGTATTGTTTTTCCTTGAATGCATTGAAAAAGGAGTCCTAAAAACCTTGCAATCAAGAAACAACAAGAAACACATTAGAAGCAAAGGTAGCCTCTCTTGATGAGGCCTTGAATGAAACTTTGTCTAAAATATGCTAAAGGTAACATGAAATCAAGAAAGTATATAAAGATGTAAATCTATGCTAAACATGATAAATCTACCATAAAGCATGTAAATGAAATCTAGATCTAGTCATATAACATCCTAATTAAGCATTTAGGAGCCTAAAATGCATGAAGTATAGCCATAACTAATATAGTTACCCAATGACAAGAAACAAAGGAAGAGTATCCTAAATCACTGATTCAACCATATAATTATCTCTAAGAAAATTGATCTAAGTTAGATTCATCTAATCTAATACAATGGAAAACAAACCTACTACTATAACAAGGAAAAATGAAGATTAAACCTAACCATGGGTCTATGGTGCGATGAGTACTATTAACCACGATTGACAGTTGCGGTTGAGCTAAAAATGTGTTTGCTCTCCAATGTCGGGCTTAGATATTCAATTCCCCTTGATAAATTGATGATCAAGGGTCACCTCGGTGTCCTCCGATGGATTTGGTGGTTGAATTGCTTAGATTTGTGCTTGAAGGCCCTCAATTGGGTTTCTTGATTCTCCTAGGTTCCTAGGACCTTCATGGCTTCAAATGCCATTTTGATCTCCAATTGGGCAGCAAAAGTGTTCCTCTCAATGGATGCAAGTGAGTATGCACTTCGACAGGGCTTCACCACTCACAATTAGCAAATGATATCTCTCTCTTCCCCAATTTGGAGGGGGGTCTTATAGCTCTTAGGAAGGCCTTGTCTTGGCTTCATGGAGAAGCCAAGATCAAGAAACTTTGGTTAGGGAAATTGAATGGAAACCTCCATAATATTTCATGTCCAAACCATTTGAAAATCGAACAACTTGGTCATTGTAACTGATTTTGGGTCAGCTAAGATCAAACTTAATTTGAAGGCTCACCATGGCTCTAACGTGCGGTCAGACCTATTAACCATGGGTGTTAGCCATAACCAACACTAACTAGGCTAAAATACCTAAATCGAGTGGTTAGAACCACTGCCTCACCTTGGAATCTATCCAAGATCTCTCATATGGTCTGTTAACATGTCCCATATGAGTAGTCACCTCGACATGACATGTTTTAGGCGTCTATAGGTATATTTGAGCAAGTCTTTTGAGAAGAATTGGAATAGATTTGAGGTAGATTTGAGACATAATTGATAATTAGGTTTGGTTGCTTATTTGATCAAGCTTTGTGTTAAGGCTTAGAATAGAATTGAGAAAAATAGAGGGGATAGAGTTCTCCTATGGAGAGATATCCACAAACCAGAGCAGAAGGGATAGAGTTCTCCTCTGAAGAGAGATCCACAAACCATTGTAGATGGGATAGATTTCTCCTAAGGATAGAGATCCATGAACCAAAGTAGAGGGGATAGAGTTCTCATATAGATAGATATCCATGAATTAGAGTAGAGGGGATAGAGTTCTCCTATGGAGAGAGATCCACAAACTAGAGCAGAGGGGATAGAGTTCTCCTATGGAGAGAGATCCATAAACTAGAGTAGAGGGGATAGAGTTCTCCTATGGAGAGAGATCCACAAACCAGAGTAGAGGGGATAGAGTTCTCCTATGGAGAGAGATCCATGAACCAGAGTAGAGGGGATAGAGTTCTCCTATGGAGAGAGATCCACAAACTAGAGAAGAGGGGATAGAGTTCTCCTATGGAGAGAGATCCACGAACCAGAGCAAAGGGGATAGAGTTCTCCTATGGAGAGAGATCCATGAACCAGAGCAAAGGGGATAGAGTTCTCCTATGGAGAGAGATCCATAAACCAGAGTATTGGGGATTGAGATCTCCTTTGGATAGAGGTCCATAAATATTGTAATAGGGAATTGATTCCCAAGAGATTTTTTGAGAAAATTTAGAAGAAATATTTTCTCCATGGATGTAGCCCACATTGGGTGAACCACGTTAAATTTGTGTCTCTCATGTGTGTGATGATTTGTGCATTGTCTATTTTACTGCATTGATATTATTGCTATTATCATTTGAAAGAAAAGTAAAAGTTGATCTTATATTGTTCACCCCCCTCTCAGTATAAGCTTGTGTTCTTCAATTGGTATCAGAGCGGGTTCCTTCAAAAAAGTCTAATAACTTGAAGGAAGATATTACAGGAACACAGATGGCATCTCAGAGTGGATCTTCATCAAATAAGGCTCCATTGTTCGATGGGAACAATTATGCCTTCTGGAGTATAAGAATGAAGACTTACTTAATGGCACAAGGATATGAGACATGGCAATCCATTGAGGATGGGTTCACACCTACAACTACTCCTCCCACAGATAAATATGGTAAGTTGTTACATGTGAATAATGCCAAGGCTATGAATGGAATCTTAAGTGGATTACGTGAAGCAGAATTTGTGAAAGTTATGCACTGCAAATCAGCAAAAGAGATATGGGAAAAATTGAAGCAAACATATGAAGGAGATAAAAAGGTCAAAATGGCAAAACTACAAAACCACAAGAAAAGGTTTGAAGATTTGAAGATGGAAGATGAGGAAGATATTGCTACATACTTACTTCATGTGGATGAGGTTTTTAATACCATGCGTGGACTTGGATTCAAAATTGAAGACTCTAGTGTTGCTCAGAAAGTATTAAGATCACTCCCTATGAGGTATGATGGAAAGGTTTCAGCTATAGAAGAGATGAGAGATATTGATAAGTTGACTATGGATGAGTTACATGGAATTCTCATAGCTTATGAGATGAGAATAGTAAAGGATCCCAACTCCAAGAAAGAGGCAACTTTCAAAGCTTCAAAGAAGACAAAAGATAAGAAACCAGAATCAAGTGGTGAGTCAAGCAGTGATGAAGAAGCTAACTATGTGAGAAGAAACAAGGACTCAAGAAAGCACAAAGGTATGAAGACTATGAAATGTTTTAATTGTGGTAATTTTGGTCACTATGCATCTAATTGTCCACAAGCCGAAAGTAGTAGTAGTGAAGAGAAACAGGATCATAAGAAAAAGGAAGAAGGAAAATCCAGGCATGAAAATAAAAATAGGTATGGTCAAGGCAAGCATGAAAAGAAGTTCTTTCAAAGGCACAAGAAGAGTTTCTATGTTAACAAGGCAAGCAAGGCTTCAAGTGACAGTGATGAAAGACTCTCAGATAGTGAAGAAGAAGAGATTCTATTTTTGGCAATAGAAGAGGAAGAAAATGCTCCTATTGAAGATAAAGTCAAAAAGTATGAATATGCTCTTGGAGACCAAGAAGTAGAGAAAGATTCAGAAAATGAAGAGGAAGGCACAGTTGATCTAGAAGCAGAACTTATTGTTGCTCTCAGAGAATTGAAAAAGGTTAGAAAGTAGAATTCAAGACTAAAGGCTCAAGTTCAAGAACATGAGGAAGAAAAGGAAAAGCTTCTACAAGACCTAACAAACTCAAAAGCTAAGGCAAGGAGATTTAAAGAGGTCATGGTTGAAAAGTTAGAGGTAAAAGAGTTAGAATGTGAAATATTAGAACATGAGGTAGTTTCTCTAAGGATGGAAGTGAAATATTCTAAGGACAAGCTACACAGGTTTGGGAAAAGTTCAAAAACTTTGGATAAAATTATCAATGCACAAAGATCTTCATCTATCAAAATAGGACTTGGTTTTGAAGAAGGACAAAGGAAACAAGAAGAAGGGTCAAGCTCAAGCTCAAAAGAAGAGGAAGTTTCAGAGGAAGAGAGTGAAGAAGAAATTGAGACTTATGTGGATAAGTTGAAGAATAGAAGCTTCACTAAGAAAGGAAACAATGCACAAACAAGAAACATGGATCATCACAGAGAAGGCAAAGAAAGGACTAAGAGACCAGAGGTTGCAAAACAAGATTTCTTCAAAGGACATTGTTTTTCATGTAATCGGTTTGGTCACAAGGCTATGCATTGCAGGGTTCATGGAAAGAAAGAGTATGGCCTCACTAAAAGGAATTTCAACTCATTCAAAGATGGACATTTCTTTCAAGGGTATTGCTACTCTTGTAATCACTTTGGTCATAAAGTGATCCACTGTAGGGTTCATGATAGAAATGATTATGGCTTCACCAAGAGGAACTTCAAGATATTTACACCTTCCAAGAATTACAACATTAAGTGTTACAAGTGCAATAATCTTGGGCATAAGGCCAAGTGGTGTAGAACAAAGTTTCCAGAACTTCCAGAGACAAGCAAGAATAGGGACACTCAAAAGGATCAAAAGGGTATGGCTACAAAAATATTGAAAAAGAAGGTTGACAAAGAAAAAGAGCATTGTATGCTGGGAGTAGAGATACTCCCACCCCAAAATTAATCACCTCAAGGAGAGGAGGTGGGGAGGGGGCTGAGCTAAGAGTCTTATATTTAGCCCCAAAGGAGTCCCTTTGCCATTGATGTCAAAGGGGGAGAGATTTGAGTAAGGGGGAGAGCATTCAATCAGGGGGAGCAGATTTGGAATCCAGTAGTAGGAAAAGGAATTTTTAGAAAGGGTTGCCATCAATGACAAAGGGGGATATTGTTGGAAATTTTGAGTAATTGTGTTGTCATTGATGTCAAAGGTTGATGTCATTAATTGTCATTGATGCCAAAATAGTTTGGTATGGCAATAAGATAAGGTTTATAAGATGCAAGGCAAAGTTCATCCTGATGCAAGGAAATTGATAAAAAGGAAAAGGTTATAATATTTTATATTATAAGCCAAAGAGGTTTTGGACAAAGTTCTAAGTGGTTGGTTAAAAGGTTGAAGGCCCAAGTTTAAGCCCATGGTTTAAAAGAAAAGAGATAATATTATAATATTTTAATATTATAATATTTAGGCCAAAAGGACTTATTAAAAGGAGGATTGAAAGTGCATTGGACAAAGGTCTCAAAAAGAAATTAAGTTGATGAAGGACTACAAGCAAAAATATTATTTAACACCAAGGTTAAATAATATAATAAATAATATTTAACACAAGGTTAAATATTATGTTAAAAATAAAAATTAAATTTGAATTATCAAAGGCGCCAAAATTTGAATTTAAAAATGTGGCAATAAAGGGTGAGTCGATGTCATAGCAAAAACATCAAATGCATATTAAAGGAGGAGCATAAATCATTTTTCAAAGGTTAAGCGATTGCATATGAATTAATCGATTTTCGTGGAGCGCAGAGCAAGGAAATTGAAGTGCCATTCGTTGAAGGGAAGAGAAAATATGGTGCACGTGTTTCTAGCAAGTGACAGTGAATCATAAAGGGAGGCACACGACTTGGTTTCAACCAGGGCTGCTAGCCCAGGTGGTAGGCGGGTCCTACGTAAGGCGTGGCAGTGGATAGGTCTCGATTTTGAATCCCCATGGTAGTTTAATTTTTGCAAATCACGTTTGGGAAAAGAGGAAGGCATAAAAGCATTTTGGTGCATGACTTGTTCCAGCAAGTGGGGCCAGCCTAGCTGGCACTCTAGCTCACGCTAGAGCTTGGGCATCGTGAGGTTTCGTGTTCGAATCTCAACGGTGGTAGCGGTAGACGTGGGTAAGGGCATAAATTTTTGTTTAAAATTGAGGTATGATTAGCGCTTAAACAAGGGAGGCATAAGGTTTAATTTTTGGTTATTAAAAGTGCATATTACATAGTCTAGGGAGATATAAGGGCAATGATTTGAAATTTAATATTTTTGAGAACATAATGATATGTTAGAATCTGGTTGTGATTTTATAAAGTTGGAATATATTTTTGAAATAAAGGAGCAATAAGGTGCTTGAAAATAAAATTGATGTATGGCATGCACTTAGGGATATTAAATTGTGATATTGAATTATAAGTGGCTTTTATAAGTAGGAGTGATAAGGTATGACTATGGTTTAAATTGTTGTGTGTAATTTTTGATAAAAAGAAATATTGAGAGGGCTTGATTATTGTCAAAACTTTGTTTTGATATTAAATATTTTATGAGTAAATTTTGAGGAAAAATGTTATGGTTGATTTGAAAAGTGTTATGCTAACTAACTCTTGAAAGTGGCATAAGAAAGACAAAATATCTTGAGACAGGTTTTTGAGAGAGCTCCTTCATCAAAGAGGTATGGTTATATCACTCTTTCTTTAAGGTGTTTGGTTGAAATATTTTAGAATTATAAGGTGGAGATAAAAGGATTAATTAGTGTGTATTGTTGGAAATATTTGAGCTAGGGTTTGTGAAACAAGTTGTGCTTCCATTGTTGAAAGAGATTGAGACATTTGTGCTAGAGATTGTGAACTACTTGTGTTAGGTTTGAAGACAAGTTTGTGAATCATTGTGAAACCTTTTGAGCATTGGTTGAGAGATATTGAAAGCAATTGTGAAAGTATTTGAGATCAATCTTGTGAGGGAAATTTGTGCATTATTGAGGTTGATGTTTGAGAGAAAATTTGCAAGAAAGATAGATAAGTGTTGTGAAGCAAGTTATACACTATTTTGATTTGATTTGAAAGGGATTTTGCAAGAGATAGAGATTGGATTAGTTGAATGCAATATTTGTGAATGTGAAGAACATATTGGGGTTTTGATAGTGCATATCATTCTCTATATGTTCCAGAGGTTAAACGAATTCTAGGTAGAATATGTCTGAATTGCCTAGTTGAAGAAAGTATTTCTAAAAGAGATATAAGCATTTGTTTGTATGCAATATTTGGAAATATTTGAGCAGGTTCTATGAGCAGGCTTGAAGGTAGATTTGAGCAAGTATTTTGAGAAGACTTGGAACAACTTTGAGGTAGATTTGATATAGAGTTGAGAGTAATTTTGATTTTTGATTTGATCAAGCTTTGTGTTAAGGCTTGGAGTAGAATTGAGCAAAGCAGAGGGGATAGAGTTATCCTATGGAGAGATATCCACAAATTATAGCAAATAGGATAGATTTATCCTATGGAGAGATCCATAAACCAGAGTAGATGGGATAGATTTCTCCTATGTAGAGAGATCCATGAACCAGAGTAGATGGGATAGAGTTATCCTATGGAGAGAGATACACAAACCAAATTAGAGGGGATAGATTTATCCTGTGGAGATATTTCCATAAACCAAAGTAGAGGGGATAGAGTTCTCCTGTGGAGAGTGAAGAACACAGACTTATACTAAGAGGGGAGTGAACAGTATAAGATCAACTTTTACTTTTATTTACCAAATAATATTATCCAATATTATCAATGGAAATAATAATAGCAATAATAAAATCAATGCACAAATCATCATACACAAGAGAGACACCAATTTAATGTGGTTCACCCAATGTGGGCTACTCCATGAAGAAAATATTTCTACTAAATTTTCTCAACAAATCTTCTTGGGAATAAATTCCCTATTACAATGTTTATGGACATTTTTCCAAAGGAGACACCAATACCCTAAACTCTAATTTATGGATATCTCTCCATAGGATAACTCTTTCCCATTTTCTATGGTTCATGGTACTTGATCTAGGAGAACTTTATCTCCTCAACTAGTTTGTGGATCTCTCTCCATAAAAGAACTATATATTTCCATCTAGTTAACGAATCACACTCTATAGGAGAACTCTTTCCTCTTTTTGTAGTTCATGGATCTCTATCTATAGGAGAAATCTGTATCCTCTGCTATGGCTGGTTATCTTCAAGAATACTTTTACCCCCACTAATTTAGCATGTGGATCTCTCTCCACAAGAAACCTCTATCCCCACTGTACTAGCTAATGGATCTATATCCACTAGATACTATTGTCCTCTTTACTCTGTCACCTCCAAAGCTTGCTCTCAAATTTGTTTTAAATCTACACCAAACTCTATCCCAAGTCTAGTAAAAATATGCTCTAACTCTTCTCATAAATCTGCACCAAAATCTATATCAAATCTATCCCTAAACCTTGGCACAAAGCTTGATTAAATTACCAATCAATTCTGCTTATATCTGCCGCAAGCCTTAACACAAAGCTTGAACAAATCAATCATGCTCGTAATGATGTTTCAAGTCTTCACAAGACTTGCTCAAATATACCTTCAAGTCTTCACAAATACTTGCTCAAATCTACCTTCAATCCCTCTCAAGGACTTACTCAATTCTACCCTCAAGCCTTCTCAAAATACTTTCTCAAATATGTCCTCAAACCTTCTTAAAGACTTGCTCAATTATGCTCTCAAGCCTTCTCAAAATACTTGCTCAAATCTACCTTCAAGTCTTCACAAATACTTGCTTAAATCTACCTTCAAGCCCTCTCAAGGACTTGCTCAAATCTATCCTCAAGACTTCTTAAATACTTGCTCAATTTTTCTCTCAAACCTTCTCAAAAGACTTGCTCAAATCTGCCTTCAATCCCTCTCATGGACTTGCTCAATTTTACCCTTAAGCTTTCTCAAAATACTTGCTCAAATCTGCTCTGGCACATGCACAAACCTACTCTTACACATACTCAAAACAACTCACAATATATGCTCAATTAATCTCAAATCTTGCACACAATGTTATCAAATGCTTTGTCTAATATTCAAAGTAATTCCTTTAACTTAAAGTAGTTTAGACATATTCTATCCAAAATTTGTTTAACCTTTGGAACATATAGAGAATAATATGCACTTGCAAATAGCTCAATATGTTCTACTCAATCATTAAGTCTTTTGCTTTCACATGTCTTACTTTTATTGCTCTTTTAAATATAGATTCAATCTAGCACATGACACCTATATTTTTTATCTACACTCTTGCTTTCACAAATATGATTTCTAATGTTTGCACATTCACTTTTAATATCACTCAAAACCAATGCTCAAGAGGTTTCACTCAATCACTCAACCAATGAAGCACAAATTGCTCACAAACCCTAAACAAGTATTTTTATACTTCTTCAAACAAATAGCACGATGTAGGTCTCAAACCCTAACTCAAATAATTCATAATATCTATCTCAAATGTTCTCAAAATATTCAACAATGAAGCATACAAGACTCACTCAAATATTTCCAACAATTTTTGTAAAATAATCATTTTCACTCCACCTTAAGTTCCACAACATTCATTCCAAAAAACACTTCAAACAAAGGATGATGTGCCCATACCTCTTTGCTTTGATGGAGATATATCTTCAAAACCTGTCTCACTTACAACCAATTCCTTTTGTGCCACTTCAAGGTTAGATAACAACAATCTATCTCAAAACCTCCACATGAATATTTCACCTCAACAAATATTTCACCATACAAAAGTTGTCAAACCACTTTTACACCTTATTTCTCCTAACTTTGCAACCAAAATTTCATCAACAAGAATCACAAATTACATAGGCAAAAATATTTCATTTACACCTTATATCTCCTACTTGCCATTAATGCATTTCCAAAAGATAAATAAAACACCACTTCAATTTTTATCCCAATGCATTAACAAAACAAGCCACCTTAATTTTTCTCAAGAAAGAAATCACTTTATAACTCCTTTTATTGTAAAAATAAAAACAATTTAAAACTCCTTATATCTCCCTAACATGTACCTTATCCACCTTAGACGTTAGGGCATAAATTAATTTTTAATAAAAGTTAATTCCCCCTTTTGCTGCCACCTGCCATTGGGAGTCAAACCCATGATGTCTGCTGGTCCCGTGCACTAGTCGCGGCTAGGTCACTACATGGGTTAGCCAACCCACATGAACAATGGCACACATTCTCTTCCTTAACCTCTACCACTGGTGCTAAAATCAAATCCGACCACAGAATCAAAAGGCCTCCAAGAAAATCAAAGATAACACCTCCTGATCACTACGTATTGCGCAATCCTAGATTTCCAGCTCAGCTACTAGCTCACGTTGAGTGGGGGCACACCCCTTCCTACCTTTGACCAAAAACTACCCTGAGAAATGTGTGATGCACTATCTGTTTCCCTTCTACCGTGTCGCACGAACAAGGTAATAATTTAGAGGCTAATAATTTAAATACTCACCACTTAGGCTAAACCTTAGCCTATTAATATATATGCCCTCCTATACATTTGATGTCAATGCTCTTTGCACTTTGATTTTGGTGCTTCAAAATTTAAATATTATTTTTATTAATATTTAACCTTAGGGTTAAATATTAATTAATTATATTATTTAACCTTATGGTTAAATATTAATTAATTAAATAATATGCTTAGCTCTTTGATAAACTCTTTGGCCAATGCATTATCCAATCTCCTTTTTGAAAGGCCCTGATGGCCAAAATATTATAATATTAAAATATTATAATATTATCCTTTTTCACTTGCCTTCTTGCACATAGCCTTAAACTTGAGCCTTCAAGTCTCCTTCAAACCTCTTATTCATTAACTTAGAACCCATGGTCCTAAGTGCTTTGGAGAGAACCTTGCCTTGATTTCATAGCACATTAATTATAGGACATCAAACCTTTTGACATTAAATCCATAAACTTAGGATATCAAACTTATTGACATCAATGACAACAAAACATGCTCAAATTTCCAACAATATCCCCCTTTGTCATTGATGGTAACCCTTTTTCCTTAAACATTCCTTTTACCTTTTTCCAATTATGCTCCCCCTGAGAAACTGCTCCCCCTGATTGAATGCTCTCTCCCTATTTCAAATCTCTCCCCCTTTGAAATAAATGGAAAAGGAAATATAAGACTCTTATCTTAGCCCCCTCCCCACCTCCTCTCCTTGAGGTGGTTAATTTTGGGGTGGGAGTATCTCTACTCCTAGCATACAATGCTCTTTTCCTTTGTCAACCTTCTTTCTCAACATATCCTTTTGATTCTTTTGAGTGTCCATGTTCTTGCTTGACTCTGGAAATTTTTTTCTGCACCACTTGGCCTTATGCCCAACAGTATTGCACTTATAACACTTAATATTGTGGTTCCTAGAAGGTGCATATGTCTTGAAGTTCCTCCTGGTGAAGCCATACCCATTTCTATATTGAAACCTGAAATGGATTGCTTTATGACCAAAATGATTACAAGAGTAGCAATATCCTTGAAAGAGGTGTCCATAGTTCCTCTTAGCAATACCATACTCCTTTCCATAAGTCCTGTAATGCATAGCCTTGTGATCAAAGTTGTTACATGAGAAACAATGTCCTTTGAAGAAATATTTCCTTGGACCCATTGGTCTCTTAGTCCTTTCTTCCCTATGATATTACATGTTTTTTGTTTGTTAATTGTTTCCTTTCTTGGTGAAACTTCTATTCACATAAGTCTCACTTTCTCCTTCACTCTCTTCTTTTGAAGCTTCTTCCTCTTTGGATCTTAAACTTGACCCTTCTTCTTGTTTCTCTTGTCCTTCTTCAAAACCAATTCCTATCTTGTTTGATGAAAATATATGTGCATTGATAATATTCTCCAAGGTCTTTGAACTTTTCCCAAACCTGTGTAGCTTGTCCTTAGACTCTTCCATTTTATTCCTTAGAGAAACTACCTCATGTTCTAATTTCTCACATTCTAATACTTTTACCTCTAGATTTTATTTAAATATTCTTATATTAGCTATTGAGTTTATCAGATCTTGTATAAGCTTTCCTTTCTCTTCATCACATTCTTGGAATTGAGCCTTGAATCTTGAATTATGCTTTCTAATATTTTTCAATTCTTTTATAATAATAAGTTCATCTTCTAGATCTACTACTCCTTCCTCTTCATTTTTTGATTCTTTCTCTACTTCTTTGTATTCAAGAGCATCTTCATATTTTTCATATTTATCTTCAATAGGAACACTTCCTTCCTCTTCTATTTCCAAAAAGAGAATTTATTTTTCTTCATTATCTGAGGATATTTCATCACACCTTGCCTGTCTTATTCGCATAAAAACTCTTCTTATGCCTTTGAAAAACCTTTTTTTCATGTTTGCTTTGTCCATACCTATTTTTCTTTTCATACCTGGGCTTTCTTGCTTTCTTTCTCTTATGATCTTGTTTCTCTTCACTACTACTACTTTCAGCTTCTAGATAGTTAGATGCATAGTAACCATATTTACCACAATTAAAACACTTCATTATTTTCGCACATTTTTGCTTTCTTGAATCCTTCTTGTTTCTTTTGTCATAGTTAGCTTCTTCATCACTGCTTGACTCATCACTTGAATTTGGCTTCTTATCTTTCTTTGCTACTTTGAAGGCTAACCTCTTTCTTGGGGATAGGATCCTTTACTATTCTCATGTCATAAGTTGTGAGAGTTCCATGTAACTCATCCATAGTCTAATTTTCAATATCTCTTGTTTCTTCCATGGTTGAAACCTTTCCATCATATCTCATAGGAAGTGACCTTAAAACCTTTTGAGCAACATCATATTGTTCAATTTTAAATCCAAGCCCTCGCATGGTGTTAACAACCTCATCCACATGAAGGAAGTATACAACAATATTTTCCTCATATTTCATCTTCAAGTCTTCAAATGTCTTCTTGTGATTTTGCAATTTTTCCATCTTGACCTTTTTATCTCCCTCATATGTTTGCTTCAGTTTTTCCCAAATCTCCTTTGTTGATTCACAATGCATAATATTTTCAAACTCTTCATGTAAACCACTTAAGATTGCATTCATAGCCTTTACATTATTCACATGTAGGAGCTTACCATATTTATCTATGGGAGGTTTAGCTATAGGTATAAATCCATCCTTAACTACTTGTCATGTCTCATATCCTTGTGCCATTAAGTAAGTCTTCATTCTTATGCTCCAAAAAGCATAATTTTTCCCATCGAACAATGGTGTCTTAATTGCTAAATATTCACTCTGAGATGCCATATGTGTTCTTGTACACTCTTCCTTCAAGCTTTTAGACTTTGTAGCACCTTAAATTTGATGCACTTAAATTGATTAACTCAGTAAAAACATTAAAATTGATAAAAACATCAAATTTACCTAAGTCTACCCAAAAATCATTCAAAATTAGCAAAAATCCATTTGCCTCGATTTTTGTGCCCTCAAACCAATGTTGTTTTGACCGTTGGGCAAAATCACCTGACTTTCAACAAAATCGCTTGAGCGGCTAGCAAAATCGTCAAGCGATTTTGCTCAAAAATAGAATTTTCCCAAGTTTGCAAAATGCCAAAAATCCATTTCAAACCGCGTTTCTGAGTTTGGAAAGAGGTTGTAACGACGGATTCTGGCGAGATTAGGCAGGGGCAAACATAGGAGGGATCCCAACTCCCTCCCTATTTTGGCCTAACCTCCCGATTTCCCAGATTTGCCCCTAATCCTATTTAATCCCCCCTCTAATTCATTTTTTGAGGCTGACTCCCCGATTGCAAAGCGTGCTAAGTGATCCCCCGAGCAGATAGCAGAATTGAGAAGCCATTAGTATAATCTTCCCATCTTCAATTTGCCCGTATTTGCCTAAAATCCATCATTGTCCCATTACCCTCTTTAGCAAATTTTCACTTGCAGGTTGCAGTCAAAATCGCACAGCGAACGGTAAAATCGTAGAACAATCGACAGAATCGTGCTGCGAGCAGGTGGAGTAGGTGTGCGATTTCATAGAAAATAGCAACGATCCTGCTGACTTGGTAGCGATCCTGACTTGGCAACGATTTTTCTCACAGATCATCTGGGGGCAAAAACCTTTATTCTGTTTGTTCTTCTTCCTTCTCTTCCATTTTATTTAGTTATTTAATTATATTTTCATTAATTCAACAATGCATCTCGGGTATTCACCATCATGTTAATCAATTTTTAATTTAAATCTGCATTTTGCTTACATAAAATTCATGAACATTTAGACTCTTGTACTTACATCTATTACAAACCTTTTCTATCTTTCATTTAGTTGAAAAGGAATGCTTAAATAGGAAACATATCAAAGTTTGAATCATATTTGTGCCATAAAACCATTTTGTGTCTTGTGTTTTGTTGCTACAAAATTGCAACGAAATCGCTTGCGATTTCAGCAAATTGTTGAGCGATTTTGCCTGGAACAACAACGATTCTGCCAAAATAGCAGCGATCCTGCTCTGCATCAAAAAATTAGAATCTTCATCAGACATCTCGATTCAGGTATGTTTTGAATTTCTTTTAAGCATAGAATTAGCAATCGCATTTGTCATTTCTATTCCTGTCTGTTGTTTTCATCAAAAAAGTAAAAAAAAATTGCATCATAGATAGGTTAGTTGCATTTCAAAGGCCAACCTTAGGTGTTTGTATGAGTGATCCAAAAATGAACATATTAAACCTCATTCTCAACCTAGGTGCGAAAACTGCCATCAAAAGTTTCCTGGTGAACCCACAATTCATCGAAAAAATCACCACAAGAAGGCACGATCAAGTGCCTCTCTTTCGAGGTGTAGCTCTATCATTTTCCATTCCCCTCTGAGGCGCGGATCCATCAGCCTAGAGGAAAGGAGTGCAAAAATTTTAGGCCTACATTCTTTGGTGAACCCGACGTGAAACATTAGATTATCTTCTGATTCTTAAATTAAATATTAAAATCAAAATCAAAACAAAAAAAACAATAGTTAAATTGCATTTGCATTTTAGATGGTAGATTATAATTATAGGAGAGCTATTCGTCTTAATGTTACTACAATATTAGCAATTCAAGAAGTCTCATACTTTAATGAAAGTGAAAATATAACATCTGGAGAGTCCTGGATTGAATTAGATAGAAGACTAGACATTATTGAAAGTAGACAAGAAGAACTTAAACAAATCCGTAGGATAGACTTGGCTAGAATCCTGGATCCTTATAGAGAACCTGCCTATTTTGACCTTCAAAGATCTTGCGAAAGGTGGTTGACTAATAAGAGAGCCTTGATTTCACCTAATTTCTACTCCTTTGAAACCTACCTAGACGACGTCGTAGCGACACATAAGTTTTTAGCTCACGTAGAAAGTCAAGAAATAATCCTAGACGATAAGAGAAGGCTTAATACCATCCCTAGAGCTGTATTCTATAGAGAGTATTGTCACGAGCTATATTTTTATAGGTCTAACCTAGAAGTAGATTGCATTACCTTAGCACAATTCATAAGGTTCCTACAAGACAACTTCACATTTGAAGAAGAGCATTACATGACACCTGATCAATTGGAGCCCATTAATGATATACATAAATTATTTCAAGAAGATTAAAATCTACTATTACCTAGCATGTGATTATTTGTGTGTTTAATTGCTTGCTCTACGTGTCCTAGATAAACAAAAAAAAATCAATCTAAAAATAGTAATTTAATTTAATTAGTTAGGTATATATAAATAATATATATACCCCAAAACCTAGCACATATATATATATATATATATATATCTATGAAATCAACTTAATTCAAAATGCCTAAATTAAGGAATGGTAAAGAAACTGAGAATGAAATAGAAGATCAAAAACTAGAGCAAGAACGAGAACCATACCGAGAACAAAATAATAATGAAGAAACTCTGGTCTCGAAGAAGAATATGTTTCTTCAGATCATGACAATGATAGTGAGGATGTAGAACTTAATCAACCTAAATTAAATTCTAAAGGCAATCTTAAGTTTGAATCCGTTGAAAATTTTATATCTTTTATGAGAGATAATATGGATGATCTTAATCAAGCAATAGAAGTAGAGAAGCAAGGAAAAGGAAACCTAGCAGATGCTTTTACAGCCGCACTTAAAGTGCATACCAACCCCTTACATTACATAGAATCTAGTGAGGATCAAGATGAAACACCAAGACAAAATATGATACATATAAATCAGAGGCCTCAAAAACAAACAACTCAAGCCTCTAAGATTCCTCTTAATAATGTTAGAACAAATGCTAAGCAACAGACCTTTGCTTCTATACTTTCCCAAGCCCTTAATCAACAATGGAAGGGCAAACAAGTGCAAAAGAATAATTATCAAAAGATAGTTCCACCAAGAAATACTTTGCATAACACTGTCTCAATGGGAAATCCTAATACAGTTGCACCTAATTATTATCAAGGATATAATGATACGATGCAACCAAACCAGTTTGGTGGACATCAAGGGTTGGAAGCAATGGTAAAGCAATTGGCTTCCCACTTAGACCAAATAGATCCTTACCGTCCCTCATACAACTATCAAGAGATGTGTAGTCAACCCTTGGATCCCATCGTAATAGCTCAACCTTACCCTAAGCATTTCCCTATGCCAGTGTTCACTATATATAAGGGAACTGAAGATCCCATCGAGCATTTACGCATGTTTAGAATAGCATGTCATGATGTCTCGCATGATGATTTATTGATGCTTAAGATGTTTCCTAAAATTTTAGGAGGCATAGCCTTGGAATGGTACTATCAAATTCCTAACAACTCCTTAAGGAATTTTGAAGAAACAACTGAGATGTTTGTACATCAATTTAGTGCCTACATAGAGAGGCATGTGACTATTAAATATTTGTACAATATTAAGCAAGGTAAAGATGAAATTTTTGCAGAATTCCTAACTAAGTGGAGACAACTTTTAAGCAAGTTGCATTTTGCATTACCACAAAGAGAAATGCTAGACATATTCATAAATAATTTGCAAGAACAATTGTCCTATGAACTTTCCACGGCTACTATAACATATTTTGACCAAGCTATTGACCTAGGGAGAAGGGTAGAGAGTGCCCTTATTAGAAGAGGTCAATATAAAAAGAAATATGAAGATAAGAATTCTAAAAATCAGTACAAGAACAAGCAAGTAGTCGGTGACGGAGTTACCGATAGTAGGAATAATCAGAATATCAACCTTACTGAAGTTGTGAAGAAGTTCATACTAAAAGCTCTTGATAAACCTCCAAGAGAGTTTACCAGATTAAATCAACCATTACATATGATTTTACCTCAGTTATTAGAACAAGGCTTAATTCGGTTGCCTGAAATAAGACAACCCGATACAACTGTAGCGGGGTTTAGAGCTGATTTGCACTGTAATTTTCATAGAGTTGATGGACATTCAACAAATTCATGTAAAATGTTAAAGCATATGATTCAAGATTTAATTGATAAAGGAGATATGGAGGTAGAGAAATTTCCTCCTAGAAATGTCCAAAATGATGCTAAAAAACAACCCCAAAAATAGAATGCAAATCAAAATCTGGATATTTTTCAACATCCTTTACCAAAACACGGTAAAGAAGCTATAAATCAAGTAGAACAACATAATGTTCCCCATCCAACTAGATATGTGGGAACTATTAGTGGTTTTATGCCTCATCAAAATTTACAAAAGCCATATGCTACTACGACATCTCAGATGACTGTCAGACCCTTAAGAGATTGTCAAATAACAACTGTAGAGAGTAATGAAGGGAATAGTGAAGGAAGTGATGATGAAAGTGAAATGGATATCACTTCAAATAATTCAAATAGTTCAGAAGATGAATCTAAAGCAATCACTCCTATTACAGATCAGATGGTTCCAGAAGAACCATTTCCAAGAAGAGTGACCACTAGACCATCGTCACAACAATGGCTCTCAAATGAACAAGCGCAAAATGCAAGACCTCATAGCAATTTTGTGGGGACTATAGGAGTGGTTACAAGGCAACAGGCCCAAAACCAGAATTCACAAGACCAAAGTGATAAAGCAAACCCATTTATTCTAAAAACTCCTAACAAAGGAAATAATGTGTTTGGTTCGCAACAGAGAACACCCTATGATATTAATGAACAATTATCTACCATTACAGCGAGAATTTCTCTTCTAGACCTTTTGAGAACTTCTCCCACTCATAGAGATGAATTAATGAAAACTCTAAACAAAATGATGGTTCCAGAAGATATTGAACCAAACGCTATAGTAAATGTTGTAACTTTAAATGAAGTAAACTTCATAGATTTCAAAGATAAGGAAATACCTCCTCAAAGTATGTTTGGAGATAATCCTTTATATATTACAGCAATGATTGGAGATGTAGGAGTTAAAAGAGTTCTAATAGACAATGGATCTTCACTGAATATATGCACTTATGATTTTTTTCAAAGATTTGGGTTTAAGAAAGAAGACATGCAAAAAACTGAGATGCTTATTAAGGCATTTAATGATGAGACTCAAGAAACGTGTGGAGTAATGAAAATCCCATTGCAAGTTGGTCCACGGATTTTGGATACGATTGTGTTTGTTGTACCCTGCTTTGCATCGTACAACATTCTTTTGGGTCGACCTTGGATCAATGCAATGAGAGCAGTTCCTTCCACATTACATCAATGTGTAAAATTTGAATTTAAAAATCAATTGGTTATCATCCATGGAGACCCTAGACCTTTTGACATGTGTGCTCTGGCAGAACCCATAGGAGTTCCATTTTGTCCAGCCATGACTTCTATCCCTCAGAATCCAAATACACCCATAAAGCACTATAAGCCTAAATCACATTCTAAATCACCATCACCTAAAGCATGTGATAAAGTATCAATAAAAATAAAAGAACCATCCCCTTCTAAAGGAATATCTAATCCTTTTCCTAAACCCGTAGTGACCGAATTACCTATAGACCCTACAGAGTTTAAATTTTCAACATCTAAGGAAAATGATAAAGAACATAAGCCATCTACCTCATATGTAGTTTTAGATGAAGGATTAGCGGATTTATCCTCAATTTTGGCACCAATTGAAGAAGTTAATCTAGCTACGCAAGATTCTACGATATTATCTGTCTTCCTCATCTCCCCGCACTTTTGGAGTACCTAAGAAAGGGAGCATTTGTCATATTGGGAGCTCTATATTTATATCTGTAGGATATGATTTTGGAAAGTATTCAATATTACAAATTTCAATTGATCAAAATGAATTTGCCAAATGCTATTTTTCTGATAAATATGTAATACCAAAAGAAATAATGTGCAATTTGGGATATAGAGGTAAAGGCTTAGGACCTTATCAAAAGGGTATAAGAGAACCTTTAGAAGTTATTGAATGGCCAGCCCGATGTGGTCTTGGACTCATCCCCACAAAAATTGAGCCATTTCCATACAAGGATGATGACAATCTCATGACATATCAAGAATACATAGAATTAAAAGCAATGTCTAGAAAAGTGCATACATGTAACATGTTAACATTAGTATATCCAGACATGATTGCTTCTATGGATGAATGTTTAGAAGGGGACATATATCATGATGTGTCTTTAGAAGAAATTTTTCAAAACAAGTATTTCTTTGATGGATCCATGCCATGCATAGCCCATATAGAAGAATGTAATCCTCAAGAGGAATTAGCTAAATGCACTTTGGAAGAATTACAAGAAATGGGTGTATCTCCTGCACCACCAAATTTTGAAAGAGACTTGAACATTGTTGTAGACAATTTTCTAAAAGTTAACATTGGTACAGAAGAAAATCCTCATATGGTCAAAACTGGATCCGAATTGAGTGAAGAAAAACAAATATTATACATAGAATTTCTCATAGAATATTCAGATGTCTTTGCATGGACATATGCAGATATGCCTGGCTTAGATCCTTCTGTAGTCATGCATCATCTAGTAGTGCACCCTGATGCTAAACCAGTAAAGCAAAAATTAAGAAAGATGCATCCTAAAGTCACACTATTAGTCAAAGGTGAATTAGAAAAGCTCTTAAACGTCATTTTCATACAAGCAATTGATTATGCAGAATGGATTTCTAATGTTGTTCCAATCACTAAGAAAGAAGCCACAAAAATTAGGGTTTGCACAGACTTTAGAGATATTAATGTGGCATGCCCTAAAGATGATTTTCCTCTCCCTAATATGGATCAAATCATAGACTTTACAGCTGGGAGTGGAATGTTATCTCTTATGGATGGTTTTTCAGGATACAACCAAATCAGAATTGCTCCTGAAGACCAAGCAAAAATGGCTTTCATCACACCTTGGGGAACTTTCTGTTGGAAAGTTATGCCTTTTGGTTTAAAGAATGTTGGAGCAACATATCAAAGAGCCATGACGTATATCTTTCATGATATGATGTATGATATTCTACATGATTATGTTGATGACATCATAGCTAGATCCAATGAAGAAGATGATCACATTAGAGATTTAAGGAAAGTATTTGATAGACTAAGAAAGTATCTAATACGCTTAAATCCAGATAAATGTGTATTTGGGGTGAAATATGGCAAGTTATTAGGAGTTATCATTTCTATAAGAGGTATAGAAATAGACCCTCTAAAAATTAAAGCTATTCATGATATGCCATCTCCTAAGAATATATCAGAATTAAGAAGTTTGCAAGGAAAATTACAAGCTATTCGTCGCTTCATAGATAAGTTGGCGGATAGGACAAAACCTTTCCTTAAATTGCTTAAGAAGAATGTATCCTTTCAGTGGGATAAAGAGTGTCAAGAAGCTTTTGACAGCATTAAGCAATACCTTCTTAATCCTCCAGTGCTTGTTCCACCTAAACCAGACCAACCTTTTATTTTGTATATTTCGGCTTCGTAACTTGCACTTGGAGCTATGTTAGCTCAAATTGATAAAGAAAAGAAAGAACGAGCAACATATTATATAAGTAGGACTTTAATAAATTATGAGACAAGGTATACTCCATTGGAAAAATTATGTTTAGCAATAGTATTTTCAACGCAAAAATTGTGCCATTATATGTTAAGTCAAACGACATATGTCATTGCTAAATCTGATCCATTAAGATATTTAATGAGTAGACCATATCTGTCAGGACGCACAACTAAATGGGTTCTTGCTCTTAGTGAGTTTGAACTCATATTTATCGGCCAAAAATCTATAAAAGGCCAAGTTATAGCAAATCAATTAGTTGTTGCTCCTATGGAATCTACTCAACCTATGAGCATCGAATTTCCTGATGAATGCCTCAACTTGGAAGAGGATCACTCGAAAACTTGGACATTATTTTTTGATGGAGCTAGATGTATGAGTGGAGCAGGTGCAGGTATTATATTAAAATCTCCTCAAAAGCACCTAATCCCTTTATCCTTTAAATTACAATTTGCTTGTACTAATAACACTGTAGAATATGAAGCTCTAATCCTTGGATTACGAGCCGCTTTAGCACTAAAGGTAAAAACATTATTAGTTTTTGGAGATTCTCAGCTCGTCATAAATCAAATTAATGAATTTTATCAAACACGAGATGAGAAACTTCATCCTTATAAGGAATATGTGTTAAAACTTATATCATTGTTTAATAAAGTAACTTTAGAAGTTGTTCCTAGAACTAGTAACCGCGTTGTCGATGCTATGGCTGCGGTGGCTTCTTTGTTGCCTTTGGAGTTGGACGATGAATATGCTACTATTATCATCAAAAAACTCCAGGAACCTGCTTCTACTAAGTCGTGTATGGAACCATTAGATGTTTTTTTGATTAATGAAGTTACCCCAGAACCGTGGTACATAGACATTTTTAATTTCTTACAAAATGGAACCTTCCCTGAAGGATTTGATAGAAACCAACGTAGATTGTTACGCAAGCGAGTTGTTCGCTTCGTAATAATTGGTAATACCCTTTATAGGAGATCCTTCGAAGGTATCTTATTAAGGTGTCTAAATTTTGAAGAGTCTAAGAAAGCCCTAAGTGAAGCTCATGATGGGTCTTGTGGAGGACATTTTAGTGGAAGTGCTATTTCTAGAAAACTTCTTAGAATAGGTTATTTTTGGCCTTCAATGGAGAAAGATGCAAATGATTATGTGCATCAATGTGACAAATGCCAAAGGCATTCTGACCTTGTCCATGCTCCTGCCCAAGAACTCCAAACCATAGCATCCCCTTGGCCTTTCTCTAAATGGGGTTTAGACATTATTGGTAAAATCAACCCTGTTTCATCTGATGGTCACAAGTTCATCATAATTGCAACTGAATATTTTACAAAGTGGGTCGAAGCTATGCCTTTAGCTTCTTGCATAGGAATCCAAGTCTCAAAATTCATATTTAATCAAATCATCTACAGATTTGGAATTCCATCTAATCTTATTTCTGATAATGGAACATGTTTTAAAAATAAAGATATTAAGAAATTGTGTCAAAAGTATAAAATCCAACATAGATGGTCCACTCCTTACTATCCACAAGGAAATGGCCAAGTCGAAGCATCTAACAAAACCTTAATCAAAATCTTAAAAATAATGGTTAATAAAATAGGTCGTGACTGGCACATCCAATTATATCCTGCTTTGTGGGCTTATCGAACTAGCGTTCATACTCCCACTGGTGCTACACCTTTTGTCTTGGTATATGGTGTTGAAGCAGTTTTTCCCTTTCAATTAGAAGTTCCATCCCTATCACTTTTACTTCAAGATGCTGAAGTAGGAGATGAATATTGTGCTAGCAGACTCAGTCAACTAGAACTTCTGGATGAAAAATGCATTCATGCTTTAGAGCACCTTCGTGCTTACCAAGACAAACTTAAAAGATCATATGCTAAAAAATTTCATAACAGATCATTTGAAATTGGAGATTTAGTTTTAAAAGAAAATCAGAGGAATACTAATGCAAGAAAAGACCTTAAAGGAAAATTCCAGCCTAACCGGTTGGGACCATTTATCATCATTGCTAAATTTGGGTCAGGTGCATATAGATTGGCTACCTTGGAAGGAAAATATCTCAAGGAACCCATGAATATTATGCACCTCAAACGATATTATGCATAGATCCAAATCTTCATCTTTGTACATATTTGTAAATAGGTTTGTCATGCACTTTCAAAAATGTTCCTCAAAATATCCAAACAAATTACAAAATAAGAAAAATACAAAAATATTCCCAAAAGTTGTAATCAAATATTTCTAAAATAGCAAGTAATATTTTCCTTTATCTAGGATTAAATTCAGAAGTTATCTTGAACCACGCACTTAGAAATTCATAAAATTAAATAATTTTTTATATCTATTTGTAGCACCCTAAAATTGGCGCAGTGAAATTGGAATAATTACATTCACCTTAGTAAATAAATTTAAATTCAAATTTAACCTCCCAAACCGCCCGTTAACCGTCGAGAAACCCGTTTCCCCTTTTTTCGTGCCATTTTTAGAGGTTGTTTTGACCGTTGGACGATATCGTCGCCGATCAGACGATATCGCCCCATATTTGACGATTTCGTCTGGACTAGAACGTCCAGACGATTTTGTCGCAAAACTAAATTTGCATAGTTGGAATCCGTTCCAACGGGTCTCCAATCCGGCGTAAGCGTGTCTGCGCCGTTGGGACCCTCCCCCGTTGGAGATCTCCCAAATTGGGAAGATCTCCAACCTCCCAACAACTCTCCCTAAGCCTATTTAAACTCTAAGATTTTCCCTCCCCAACCCCTGGCTGAATTTATCTGCAAACTGAATCCCTCTGTACTAAAACATCATAATCTATCTTTTGCACTAGTCCTATAGCCATTTTTTTGCAGGTACACCACTGATTTTCAGCCGGAGCCAGCACCCATCGCCGCCGACGAACCTGTCAAGATCGGAGACGATCTCATCAAATTCGAGACGATTTCGTACTGATGCGAGACGATCTCGACTGTAGTCCACATCGAGGCAATCAGTGCCTGGAGTTTGCTTTTCTCAACTTTGTCTCTGTTATTTTGTTTTGCAAATTAGATAATCTATTTAGTTTTTATCCTATTTTGCATCTGGAGTTCACCCATCTAGTCTAGATTGCATGTTAAGCTCATAATCTGCCATTAAAGTACAGTAATTTGCTTTAAATTCTATTTTTAAATATTTTTCAGTATTCATATTGCAATTTTATGTAATTTACCTCTGTCTGCACAGTAGAATTTTTTTGTATTTTGCATCTGTTTGCTGTTTTGCAGGTCTCTGACGAATTCGTCTGACGAATTCGTCAGATCTCAGACGATTCTATCAGTCTCAGACGATTCTGTCAGATTCCAGACGAATCTGTCAGATTTCGGATGATTCTGTCAGATTGCAGGCGATTCTGTAGAATTCCAGACGATCCAGACCGCATCAACCGCCAGAATCTTCTTCAGACATCCGGATCGGTATTCCCCATTTTCCTCCCGTAAATTCTCTATTTTCTGCTTTCAAAATCTGTTTTCTGTATTCATTGAAAGTTGCATTTTCATATAGATTAAGTTAGATTCATTCGGCCAAACCTAGGATGAATGCTTAAAGGATAAAACGAACTCATCTAAACACATTCCAAAACCTAGGCGTGGAAACTGCCACCAAATGTTTCCTGGTGAACCCACCATCCGTCGAAAAATCACCAAAATACACCTCCCTTGAGAGGCGGGACCTTCGTGAAGTCCTCTCGTCCGAGGTACCGCACCATCCTTTTCCCATCCTCCTTCCGGGCGTGGATCCAATAGCCTGAAGGTAGGGATGCGAAAAATTTGGAGCGATACATTTTGGTGAACCCGACGTGAATGCATCATAACCTTTTGAAAACCAAAAACAAAAACAAACAAAAAATTAGAACAACTAAAACTTAGATGCATTTTAAAACATTTAAGGTTCAAAATCATGTTTAGATGGTAGCTCCTAAAAAGAGGGTAGCAAGTTACTATAAACGTAGAAAACCAATTGGCAGCTATAGAAGTTAATTCTGTCCTTAATATCCCTGAAACAAGTAGAAATCAATCCTTGTGGGACGAACTTGATAGGAGACTTAGGCTTATTTCATCTAGGTCCACACAACTTAAGCAAATCAAGAGGCTAGTCTTGGATAGAATCCTGGATCCTCACCAATTAGTTTTCTATCATGAACTTCAGAGAGCCTGCCATAGATGGCTAGCCTATAGGAGAGCTTTAGTATCTTCAAAATTATTCACTTTCGAGGAATATCTCGAAGACACAGACATAGTACACCCATTCCTAGGCCTTGTAGAAGCCCAAGAGGTTGTTCTTATAGATAGGAGAAGATGGAATAGAGTTCCTAGTGCTATGCTATATCGAGAGTATTGCCATGAGCTTTACTATTATCAACCAAAGATCTGAGATAGACAATATCACCATAGCCCTTTTCATCAAATTCTTAAAAGAAAACTTTCAATTTGAAGAAGAACATTTCATGACTCCTGAACAACTTGAACCTATTAATGATATTCATAAGTTATTCATAGAAGATTAGTTCATTTACTTTCAGTTTTATTATTATTGCGTGCATTTATTGTTTCATTTGTTGTCTTTATTATATTGTTTCAAAGAAAAACTAAAAAAAAAAAAATCAAAAACAACATAGTAAAAACTTAAACATTTCATTTCAAATATTGCATTAGGTATATATAAATATATACCTTTTAATTTGTTGCATATATATATATATATATATATATATATATATTTTATATTTTTGCTGAAATCAAAACTTAGCACCATGACTAGACTTAGGAATGGTAAAGAAACTTTAGGGGAAGGAGAAGATTGGTTGCAAGATACAACTGAAAACCCAAATGTCCTTCTTGGAGATACAAATCCGGAAGGAGAAACTCTAGGTCAATCAGATGAAGACTTAGGTGAAGATAAGGAACAAGAAGGAAATGTTAAAGAGAATGAATCCTCATCCCCTAGAATAGCTCCCAATGGAGCCATCGCTTTTGACAACGCAGAACATTTTCAAAAATTTCTCAATCAGAATATCGACATCCTTAATGTAGCAGTCCGTATTGATAGAGGGGAAGTTAGTGACGCTCAAGCAGCTATAGAACGGGCGCTTGATATACACACTAATCCTTTATCTTTTGTTGATCAAGAGAGTGATAAGGGTGGACCATCCAATACGGATATGGTCACTATAGCCCAAGCCATGTCAAAACAACAGGTTACCCAACCTCCTAAGGAACCTGTTACTCAACCTAAAATCACTCCCGCACAAAAGAAAATTCCCTTCACTACTTTGTTCCGCCAAACTATTGAGCAAAATGCTTTAAATAAACAGAAATCTAAAACAAAGCCAAATACAAATTTTCAACAATCTGGAACACAACATAATCCAACTTCAAAATTCCTCCATAACATTTTTCCTACTAATGTTTTACACAATAGTAACATGGCATCTAATCTACATGTTCCTCCATCCTATGCTCATAAAACTCATGTCAATGCCCTACCGAATCAATATGGGGGGCAAACTAGTAATCTGGAAGCTATGGTGAAACAATTGGCTTCACGTATGGACCGGATAGATCCCTACCGTCCCTCGTACAATTATCGAGAGATTTGTAGCCAACCATTGGATCCCATAGTGGTAGCTCAACCATACCCTAAACATTTTCCCATGCCCGTCCTGCCTATATATAAAGGAACCGAAGATCCCATAGAACATCTTCGCATGTTTAGGATAGCATGTCACGACATATCGCATGACGACTTGCTATTACTAAAAATGTTCCCCAAAAGTTTAGGTGGAATGGCATTAGAGTGGTACTATCAATTGCCCACTCACTCCTTAAGAAACTTTGAAGAAACAGTTGAATCATTTGTTCATCAATTTAGTGCCTACATCGAGAGACATGTAACTATTAAAGACCTATACAATTTAAAACAAGATAAAGATGAATGTTTTGCTGATTTCTTGGCTAGATGGAGGCAATTGACAGGAAAACTGCACTTTGTGCTACCCTATAGGGAAATGCTAGACATTTTCATCAATAATTTACAAGAACAACTTTCTTATGAGCTATCAACAGCTACTTTGACTACCTTCGATCAAGCTATAGACTTAGCTCGAAGAGTAGAAGATGCCCTCATTAGGAGAGGCCAACTTAGGAAGAAGGATGATGAGAAAACATCTAGAAATCAATATAAAAACAAACAGGTTGTTGGTGATGGAGTCACTGACAGCAGAAATGTTGCTAATGTCAATGCAACAAAGACAACAAAAAAATTCATATTGAAACCTCCTGATAAGCCTCCTCGAGAATTCACTAGATTAAACCAACCCTTGTCAACCATTTTACCTCAATTGCTTGAAAGAGGTTTAATCCAATTACCAGCTATCCGGGAACCTGACCCAAGTATACCCGGATATAGAGCTGATTTGCACTGTGACTTTCATAGAGGACCTGGACATTCTACCAACGCTTGTAAGAGATTGAAACATAAAATACAAGATTTGATTGACAATAATGAAATGGAAGTGCAAGCCTTCCAACCTAGACAAAACCCTCCTAATAATGCCCAAAAGACTGTTCCCCAAAATCAAAATCAGAATGCCAATCAAACTTTAGACATATTTCAACACCCTTTACCAAGACATGGTAAAGAGGTAGCCAATCAAATCGAACATCATAATGTTCCCCCTCCTACTCGATATGTAGGAACCATTAGCGGACAATTACCTGTTCAGGATTCTCAAACATTTGACACAACCTTATCCCTGGTTACAACCAGGCCCTTACATAATTTTCAAACTTCTGATTCTAGTGATATAGAATCAGATAGTGAAAGTGAAGTAGACACTATTCAATCGAATAGTTCTGAAAACGAATCAGATCCTATTCAACCTGTCACAGATGCTAATGTTCCAGAAGAACCATTTCCTAGAAGAGTCACTACTCGACCTTCTTCTAATGTAGTCCTTCCCTATGAACAAGCCATAAATTCTCAACCGAGACCGTTTCAACGTCGTCACTATAACATTGTAGGTACCATCGGAGTCGTTACTCGACAACAAGCTCAAAACTCCCAACAAGAACCAAACCAGAACGATGGATCAGCTCCATTCATTTTGAAAAACCCAAATAAAGGGAATCATGCTCCTATTGTTCAACCTAAACCCCCTTACAACATTAATGAACAATTGTCTAATACCACGGCCAGAATTTCCCTCTTAGATTTATTAAGATCCTCTCCCACACATAGGGATGAGTTGATGCTTACATTGAGCCAAATGATGGTACCTCAAAACATTCAACCTGAAGCTATGGCCAATACTATCATCACTCGAGAGATTGATTGTATTGACTTTCGGGATAAAGATATCCCACAACACACTTTACACAAGGATAATCCCTTGTACATTACCGCTCTAATTGGAGATGTAGTCATCAAACGAGTCCCGATTGATAATGGCTCATCTCTAAACATTTGCACCTTTGACTTCTACCAACGATTTGGTTTTAGAAGTGATGAAATGAAGAAAATCGATATGATTATCAAAGCTTTTAATGACGAAACACAAGAAACGTGTGGAGTCATTACCCTCCCATTACAAGTTGGTCCTAGAACCCTAGAAACAACCGTGTTTATTGTACATTGCCCAGCATCGTACAATATACTTTTGGGTCGCCCTTGGATTAACGCCATGCGAGCAGTTCCGTCAACTTTACACCAATGTGTGAAATTTGAGTTTAAAAATCAGTTGGTCACTATTCATGGTGACCCTAGACCTTTTGATATGTGTGCTTTGGCAGAACCCGTTGGAGTGCAATTTTGCCCTGCTCTGTCATCCACACATTCTAGTTCTTCTTTTTCATCTAAAACGGTGAAACATAAACCCATAACTTCATCTATTCCTCCTCCATTAACTTCATCTTCCTATATAGACCAACAACCTTCTAAACAAATTTTAGAATCTCAAAAGGATCTCAAATCTACAACTAATCCTTCAACTATTATTCCTATAAATTCAAAACCTTTAGACACATCCATCATACCTTCCACATCTCAAGACATAAGTAATAAACCTTCTACATCTTATGCCCTTTCGATGAACTTTTACCAGATTTATCTACAACCTTAATATCAGAAAAAATGAACGCTTTCATGCAAGATTCAAACCTTTTAAATAATTTGCCGCCCTCTCCTCGTACTTTGGGCCTCCCACAACCTTTGGGAAGTACTTACCAAGTCGGGAGTTGTGCCTTCATTTATAAAGGATATGACTGGGGAAGAATCCCTCGGAATATCAAAACTCATCATGAGGGATATGCTCGGTGTTATTTTACCAATGATTATATTAAAGCTAAACCCATGATGCTTAAAATGGGATATAAAGGGAAAGGCTTAGGACCTTTCCAAAATGGCATGAAAGAGCCTTTCGAGGTAGAACCGTGGCCTGCCCGCTGTGGTGTGGGCCTATTTCCTAGTAAGGGACAACCCTTTCCTTTTGAGGATGATGCTCATCTCATATGCTATCAAGATTATTTGGATAGGCATGTTGATTTGCCTTGTAAAAATCAGTCATTTTCATGCAACATGCTATCCATAGCCTACCCTGAAATGATTGTCGACCCCGATGAAGAATTGGAAGGAGATATCTTCCATGATGTCTCTGTTGAAGAGATGTTGCACAATGGATTTTATTTTGATGGTTCTATACCAACCATAGCTCAACTTGAGACCACTAATCCTCAAGATGACTTATCTAAATTAACTTTACAAGAATTACAAGAGTTGGGCGTTTCACCCGCCCCACCTAATTTTGAAAGAGATCTACACATGGAGGTAGAAAATGTCATTAAAATTAATATTGGAACTGAGGACAATCCTCACATAATCAATATTGGAGCAGAACTAAGTCAAGACAAACAAGAACAATACATTGCATTCCTTAAAGAGTACGAAGATGTCTTCGCTTGGACATATGAAGATATGCCAGGTCTAGACCCTTCTGTAGTCATGCATCATCTAGTGGTCCATCCGGATGCTAAACCGGTTAAACAAAAACTCAGAAAAATGCATCCCAAAGTGGCTCTGCTAGTCAAAGGGGAATTAGAAAAACTCCTGAATGTTATCTTCATACAAGCTATTGATTATGCTGAATGGATCTCAAATGTAGTTCCAGTCACTAAGAAAGAAGCTACCAAAGTTAGGGTTTGCACCGATTTTAGAGATATTAACGCTGCATGCCCTAAAGATGACTTTCCTCTTCCAAATATGGATCAAATCATTGACTTTACTGTCGAAAGTGGGATGATGTCCTTAATGGACGGATTCTCCGGTTATAATCAGATTAGGATAGCTCCTGAAGACCAGGCTAAAACAGCCTTTATTACCCCCTGGGGTACCTTTTGTTGGAAAGTGATGCCATTTGGCTTAAAGAACGCCGGTGCAACTTATCAACGGGCTATGACCTACATTTTTCATGATATGATGCATGATATCTTACATGATTATGTAGATGATATTATAGCTCGCTCTCTTATTGAAAATAATCATTTAGATGATTTAAGAAAAGTTTTTAATCGATTACGAGAATATCTCATTCGATTAAATCCAACAAAATGCATATTCGGAGTTAAATCCGACAAACTATTAGGGGTTTTAGTTTCTTTACGTGGTATCGAAATTGACCCTCTCAAAATTGCGGCCATCACGGATATGCCCGCACCCACTAATATATCTGAACTACGAAGTTTACAAGGTAAACTTCAAGCTATCCGTCGCTTCATTGATAAGTTGGCAGACAAAACTCGGTCCCTTTATTAAGCTCCTTAAGAAGGACGTCCCCTTTAATTGGGACACGGAATGTAGAGAAGCTTTTGAACTTCTCAAACAATATCTCCTTAACCCTCCGGTGCTTTCACCGCCTAAATCTGATCGCCCATTTCTTCTATATATTTCTGCTTCAGATTCTGCCTTAGGAGCTATGTTAGCTCAACTTGATGATGAAAAGCGAGAACGTGCTAATTATTACATTAGCCAAACTTTCGTCAGTTATGAAACCCGCTATACAGCGTTAGAGAAGTTATGTCTAGCAGTCGTGTTTGCTACGCAAAAATTACGACATTACATGCTTAGCCAAAAAACGTATGTCATTGCCAAATATGATCCTTTAAGATATCTCATGAGTCGACCTTATTTATCGGGTCGCACAGCCAAGTGGGTTCTTGCTCTAAGCGAGTTTGATCTCACCTTCATAGGACAGAAGTCTGTTAAGGGTCAAATCATAGCAGATCAATTAGTTGCTGCACCCTTAGAGTCTACTCATCCTCTCATCATCGAGTTTCCTGATGAATGCCTTCAATTAGAGGCAGACCATCCTAAACAATGGTCCTTATACTTTGATGGAGCCCGATGTATGAGTGGGGTTGGTGCGGGTATTATTTTAATATCTCCGCAAAAACATCTTATTCCTCTCGTCCTTCAAACCGACCTTTGCTTGCACCAACAATATTGCTGAGTATGAAGCTCTAATCCTTGGATTACGAGCTGCTTTAGCGCTAAAAATTAAAAACCTCTTAGTTTTTGGGGATTCCCAATTGGTTATAAACCAAATTAATGAAGTTTATCAGACTAGAGATGATAAACTTCGCCCATATAAGGCCTATGTTTTACAACTAATGTCCTTGTTTGATCAAGTTACTTTGGAAGCCATTCCTCGAACTAGCAACCGTGCAGCCGACGCCATGGCCGCCGCTGCATCTCTCTTGCCCTTGGAGTTAGACGACGAATATGCGACTATCATTATTCGTCGACTCCAGGAACCCGCCTCAAATAAGTCATGCTTAGAGCCTTTGGATGTGTTTCTAATCAATGAAACTACTCCTGAACCTTGGTATACAGACATATTTGATTTCCTCCAAAATGGGACTTTCCCTACTAATTCTAATAGAAACCAGCGTCGGTTATTACGTCGACGAGCAAGTCGATTTGTAATAATTGGCAATACTTTGTATAGGAGATCTTTTGAAGGTATCCTATTAAGATGTTTAAATTCAGATGAGTCTAAATCAGCCTTGAGTGAAGCCCACGATGGATCTTGTGGAGGACACTTTAGTGGTAGTGTCATTGCTAAAAAGCTCCTTCGGATAGGATACTTTTGGCCTACCATGGAAACGGATGCACATGAGTATGTGCGCCATTGCGACAAGTGTCAAAAACATGCTGACCTTGTCCATGCGCCTGCACAAGAGCTGCAGGCTATTTCGTCTCCTTGGCCCTTTTCTAAATGGGGCTTGGATATTATTGGTAAAATCAATCCTGTGTCTTCTGATGGACATAAGTTCATCATAACCGCCACTGAGTATTTCACGAAGTGGGTTGAAGCTATGCCTTTAGCTTCCTGCACTGGTTCACAGGTCTCTAAGTTCATTTTTAATCAAATCATTTGCAGGTTCGGAATTCCTGCCAATCTCATCTCTGATAATGGAACTCCTTTCAAAAATAAAGATGTTAAGAAATTATGCCAAAAATACAAGATTCAACACCGCTGGTCTACTCCCTATTATCCTCAGGGTAATGGTCAAGCAGAAGCTTCTAACAAAACTTTAATCAAAATTCTCAAAATATTGGTCAATAAAATTGGTCGTGACTGGCATATTCAATTATATCCAGCCTTGTGGGCTTATCGAACTAGTGTTCGGACTCCCACGGGCACTTCACCATTTGTTTTGGTATATGGTGCCGAAGCAGTTTTTCCATTTGAATTGGAAGTTCCTTCTTTGGCTCTGCTACTTCAAGACACCGAAGTAGGAGATGAATATCGCACTCGTGCACTCGACCACTGGAACTCCTAGATGAAAAATGCATCAATGCTTTGGAGCATCTCCGTGCATACCAAAACAAGCTTAAAAGAGCATATAATAAGAAAGTTCGTCATCGATCCTTTGAGATTGGCGACCTTGTTCTAAAAGAAAATCAAAAAAATACAAATGCAACCAAAGAACTTAAAGGTAAATTTGAGCCCAACTGGCTCGGACCATACATCATTACTGCAAAATTTGAATCAGGAGCATATAAATTATCTACCTTAGATGGTAAAGAACTTAAAGAACCCATGAATATTTTACATCTCAAACGTTACTATGCATAAATTTGGTCATTTCATCCATGTATATATTTGTTCAAAGTTACTCTCTTATATTTCTTTCAATTTATAAAAAAATTCAAAAACATCAAAAACATTCATAAATCATCCAAAAATCTTCAAAAACTATCTATTGCATTTATTTAAAGCACTTATTAAAGTTCTTTTTGCTCAAAAACAAAAATCTAAATAAAAATCTAAAAACAGCTATATGCTTGACTCTTTCGAAACCAAAACAATATACATAAGAAAGAGAGAGTCAACATTCTCCCAACTTCTAAAAAATCATGTATATATATTTTCTTACAATTATTGCAGTTATATGTTTCAACTTATTTTGGATACAATTAGCATTTATTTGGCATCCCTCACTTGCACACTCACAACAATAAATATCTTGATTTTATCTGGCATGATTACTAATCTCTCTTATATCAAAGTTCACAAAATTCAATTAAATAAAGTTTGAGCATAGAGAATTGATCTTGTTATTTACTTAAACCAAGCACATCTTTTCACAATAAAATGATTATATTTGTAATTTCCATGTTTTGCTACATAGTAGAACTGATTTCTTGGGTGAAAAGTTTCCCCCGCTATCCTATCATGCACATGGTCTAGAATCTTTGAGAATTGGCAAAAGGACAAGCTCACCCCTACCCGAAATAAAAATCCCTTGCTCTACAGCTAATCTGAGCAAGTATCCCTAGCACGAAAAAAAAAAAAAAAAAGTTCAAGAAAGAAAAAAGAGAAAAGAAAAATGTTATTTCAGCAATATTCCAAGCATTATCAAGCAAAAGAAATACAAAAGAAAAAGAAACAAAGTTCAAAAGAAAGCAAGAAAGCAATAAAATCCCTTTCCCTACCCTTTGAAAAGAAAAGAAGGGTTGATGAGCTTGAATCCCTGGAATTCTCAATTATTCGAAAACTGTGAGGTAAGCCCCATAACAGGTGGTTTGTGCCCAACCCGCTTGGCCTTGGGTAACTCCTAGCATGGCGATATGTCTGTCACATTAGCGACCTTCTTTTGTACAGACCTATGTCTGCTTATGGATTAGCTAGCTCTTGATAATCCGATCTACATAGTAGTCTAATATGGTTATATGCATCTACATCATGGTTAATGAACACTTATTTGGTTTCTTCAAATCACTTGTATCATAGTATCTTGCTCAAACCTGGTAAATGAACAATACAATTGCACACACATTTGTATTTGAGAGATTTTGTCTATCATTATGATAAATCAAGATTGGAAATGAATTCACATATGCACATGGGATTCCTTATAAATCTAATTTTTGTCTTCAAAATACTTTGAAATATTATTTTTGCAACTTGTTTGGAATAATCAAGTACAATTATTTTTCATAAAGACAACTATATAATAGAAAAATCACAAATTTCTTTCAAAACATATCATACATATCATATCGACTTTCGCGACGATGGTATAGTTTCAAAACCAAAATTGAAATTATATGCCTAGCGCAAGTCCTCATTTTCATATTTTCTGTTCATCAAAAATCAACCATGCAATAAAACTATTTTCTTTGATTTTCGCGATGATGGTATAAGTCTATACCTACATATTCTATGCCTAGCGCAAGCCATTGTAACAATTGTTATTCCCATTTATCAAAAATCATAAAAACCATATGACTTCATCTTATACAAATTATGCTTTTTTCAAAAGCAAACACATTTTCATTATTTCATGTCATTATGTCAACCTTCAAATTTTGCAATGATGGTATAATTCCTAGGGAATTATCTAAAAATTTTATCACACTTAGGAATTTATGCCTAGCAAACATCTTTTAAAAAAAAAAAAAAAAACATTTTAAAACATTATTTCATGCACAAATATTTTTTATGAAAATCTGAAAACAAACCAACCATCATCATCATCATTTGCATCATTACATCAAAGTCTTAAGACAGTCTCTTAAGCACTCTTTTCCTTTTAACAATATTTCTACAATGGGATTAGCTTGACGACCGAGTGAGCAACGACTCCGTGAAATGGTCTATAATAGCGACAATGTCCTTTGAAATTATTGTTAGAAGTCTCTTTTTATTTTTATCACATTTTTATTACAAACAACCATTTTGTTACATCAGATTATTTCATTTAAATATTTTATAGCATGACATTCAAATCGTAATATTCCCAATGACATAATTACATGAATCCTCAAATGAATTATCAAAATCAATCAATTACAACATCTAAAAGCATCATACAAATCATAACACACTAGTCATATGATCAAAAATATCTCATATATATATATATATATATATATCAACATATGTACATCATCAAAACTGGATTGGTATGCCACAATCTGTACCTCGGCATACTCAATCCTCTATCAATACAAATATAGTACAATGTCAACATCAGTGTCCAGCTCTCTAGCCTCGAGATCCCCTCGAGCTCTCTGCCTCATCTCCTCCCTCGCCCGAAGGTGGACGAGGTGGCCCCATCGCAGTCTGAGTAGTCCTAGTCCTCGACCGGGACGTGGTCCTAGATGACCCGATCCTGATCGGATCTGCGATGTTAGCTGGCAGGGGTAGTCTATCCTCCGCCGGCACCAGCTGATAGTACAGTGTCTGATAGAAAGTCAACTGGGCGATAGCCCGTGTCAACTCTCCTGAGCTCGCCCCTCCGCCCCGTGCCCTGAGGCGTGCAATCTCGTCTCGCAGCTGTGACACCTCAGCATGGTGTCGTGCAGCTGCATCCTGTAATGTCTGCACCTGAGTCTGCAGACGATCCCTCTCTGCCCGGAGAGTAGCCATCTCGCTACTCTCTCCTGTATCCATGCCCTTGCCCTTATCAGGCGATGGTGGCCTCTGTGGAGATGGGGGTCTCGCCTCCCTCCTCTCCCTCTCTCTCTGCCGTGGCCGCTCCTGTGCCTGTGGTCTCCTCTGCTCTCTCCCGTCGTGACCCTGGGCTGCCTCTATCACCGCCTGGCACCGCCTCCCTATCCGATGCACGACTGCGTGGATCGGACCCTGTGCCCTCGTCATCCGAGGAGGGCGGATGCCTGCGTACCAGGCATCGTAGCCATCGGCTACTCTCGCGTCGTCCCCATCCACTGGCTGAATGGCGGCATCATCCGAGTCCTGGCTCCAGAATCGTTGCATGTCCGGAGCCCCGCTAACCGTAGTATTATCCCGGACGGTCCGGGAAAACTCATAATCCCTGAGAGATGGGATCCCCTGTTGTAGACCGAACTATCGCAAAACTCGGTCGTAGCGGTGGAGCTCCACCTCTCCCCTCTCCATCCTCAGCCAACAGACTCGCCTGATGCGAGCCAGCTCCTGTCCGTCCTCTGCCCACCCTGGATGCTGCCTCCATGGCCTCCAGGTGATCTGGTCTGGGACCAAATCATCTAGCAGTCTCCGGGACATCGAAAGGTCTATCCGTCGCTGTGACCCTCTCCGGAGCCACCAGTAGAAGACTCGGGGCCTCTCCCCGTCTATCCCTATCAGTGGAAGCCCTACCGGCCTCCGCACCGCAATGTGCTCCCAGCACCAAACTTGTAGTAGCGATGTCATCACCAGACATCGCCCGCCCTTGTACACGACCCTGTAAAGGATCCTATACAGCCGACATAGTACAAAGCTACCCCATGAGAACCTGTAGCCGTGGTCCCGCATGTCATAGATCACATCCGCCGAGCATCCACGGCACCCTGCACCCGCTCTGGTGGCACAGCAGAAGTCCACCAACTACCCCAGCCAAAACCCGTGTGAGTCTAGATGCCCCAGGCATCTGGCGTAGTGCCTCGATATTAACTCCGCCCTTCTCCAGGGCGAAGCTCGGGTCACCACACAGCCGTCCCATCGCGTGGCCCTGATTGGCCGTCGGTGTGATCATCCGTCCTTGTATGGGGATTCTCAAAATCCTCCATACATCCTCCAGTGTGGGAGTCATCTCCCCTGTCGGTAACCGAAAATAGGAAGACCCCGGATACCATCTCTCTGCTAGGGTCGCACGGAGCCCCATGTCCGTGGAAACTCGCGGCATCTCCGCCACATGCCGCAATCCGGCTCGTGCGGCAAGATCCCGCTCTGCCTGGGTGAGAGCGGCCAAGTCATCTCTCAATCCACCGTACTTCCACTCTCTGCTTTTTAGTAATCCTCTCTGCAAACATAAACAACAAAACAACAAACAATCATTAATAACAATTCAAGTAAATCAATAATGCAACTTAAAGTTCAATTTCATGTAATTGATGATATCGCCCACTATTGGACGATATCGTCCCCAATTTGAGCATAATCGTCTCCGATTTTGCAGTTCGAAATCGTCTCTAATTTGATGAAATCGTCCCCCTTTCGACGATTTCGCCCCTGGGCGAAATTGCCGAAATTGAGACGATTTCGTCGAAATCGGGACGATTTCGTCCCGACGACGTCGACGGCCAAAAACGGCCGCGATGCTCCAAATTCACCTAAAAATCCATCTAAAAAGCATGTAAAATCAAATTAAATCAATCTAAGTTCAGTCTAGACCCTTACCCGTAGACCGCGGCGGACCTCTGCAGATCTGTGCGCTGTCTCAACCATTTTTGCTCCAGAGCTCTAAAAACGGTAAAAATGAACAGTAACAATGAATTAGGGTTTTACCCTATTTTTCTTCATTTTATTCAAAATAATTCAATAATTTTTTTGCTTTTCCGCGTTTTTACCTCAAACGTTCGATTTGGGTAAAAACACGGAGGGGGCACCATAGTAAGCTGTCGTACGATTCGACCAAGAATCGTCGCCTAAAAATGGGTATAATTTTTTGCTTTCTCGTAGATCGAGAAGAACTCATCTTTAACGCATTTTCTTCGGAAAATTCGCTAAAGAGGGGGCAAAATGTAGCACCCTAAAATTGGCGCAATAAAATTGGAATAATTACATTCACCTTAGTAAATAAATTTAAATTCAAATTTAACCTCCCAAACCGCCCGTTAACCGTCGAGAAACCCGTTTCCCCTTTTTTCGTGCCATTTTTAGAGGTTGTTTTGACCGTTGGACGATATCGTCGCCGATCAGACGATATCGCCCCATATTTGATGATTTCGTCTGACTAGAACGTCCAGACGATTTTGTCGCAAAACTGAATTTGCATAGTTGGAATCCGTTCCAACGGGTCTCCAATCCGGGCAGAAGCGTGTCTGCGCCGTTGGGACCCTCCCCCGTTGGAGATCTCCCAAATTGGGAAGATCTCCAACCTCCCAACAACTCTCCCTAAGCCTATTTAAACTCTAAGATTTTCCCTCCCCAACCCCTGGCTGAATTTATCTGCAAACTGAATCCCTCTGTACTAAAACATCATAATCTATCTTTTGCACTAGTCCTATAGCCATTTTTTTGCAGGTACACCACTGATTTTCAACCGGAGCCAGCACCCATCGCCGTCGACGAACCTGTCAAGATCGGAGACGATCTCATCAAATTCGAGACGATTTCGTACTGATGCGAGACGATCTCGACTGCAGTCCACATCGAGGCAATCAGTGCCTGGAGTTTGCTTTTCTCAACTTTGTCTCTGTTATTTTGTTTTGCAAATTAGATAATCTATTTAGTTTTTATCCTATTTTGCATCTGGAGTTCACCCATCTAGTCTAGATTGCATGTTAAGCTCATAATCTGCCATTAAAGTACAGTAATTTGCTTTAAATTCTATTTTTAAATATTTTTCAGTATTCATATTGCAATTTTATGTAATTTACCTCTGTCTGCACAGTAGAATTTTTTTGTATTTTGCATCTGTTTGCTGTTTTGCAGGTCTCTGACGAATTCGTCAGATCTCAGACGATTCTATCAGTCTCAGACGATTCTGTCAGATTCCAGACGAATCTGTCAGATTTCGGACGATTCTGTCAGATTGCAGGCGATTCTGTAGAATTCCAGACGATCCAGACCGCATCAACTGCCAGAATCTTCTTCAGACATCCGGATCAGGTATTCCCCATTTTCCTCCTGTAAATTCTCTGTTTTTTGCTTTCAAAATCTGTTTTCTGTATTCATTGAAAGTTGCATTTTCATATAGATTAAGTTAGATTCATTCGGCCAAACCTAGGATGAATGCTTAAAGGATAAAACGAACTCATCTAAACACATTCCAAAACCTAGGCGTGGAAACTGCCGCCAAATGTTTCCTGGTGAACCCACCATCCGTCGAAAAATCACCAAAATACACCTCCCTTGAGAGGCGGGACCTTCGTGAAGTCCTCTCGTCCGAGGTACCGCACCATCCTTTTCCCATCCTCCTTCCGGGCGCGGATCCAATAGCCTGAAGGTAGGGATGCAAAAAATTTGGAGCGATACACTTGTTATTTTGATTATAAATATATCTTATATCAAAGAACACTATTTTCACTAAATAAATTTTCTATTTATGAATGATGTTGCTACTTTTTGGAACCAAGACCCACACATTACACATTAAAGATGATTTATTGCAATCTTCGAATAATGGTACTGCATAGTGAGTTTTAATGCTTTAAGCGAAAATTTTTCCTTGCTATCCTCTCATGTGCATGATCTAGAATGAATGAGAAATTGGCAAAAGGACAAGATTCCATCCTACCCAAATAAAAATCCCTTGCTCCACATCTCAGCTGAGCAAGTATCCCAAAAAAAAATCAAGAAAAGAAAAAGTCAAAAATCAAAATAAAAAGAAAGAAAGAAAAATCAAAAAGAGAATGAAAAGAGAAAAAGAAAAGTAATAAAATCCCCTTGTTCAAAACAAAATGAACAAAATCCCTACCCACTGAAATTGAAGAAAAGAAGGAATACGGAACTTGAATCCCTGGAATTTCTCATTCAGTCGAAAATCATGAAGGTAAGCCCCATAACAGGTGATTTATGCCCAACTTGCTTGACATTAGGTAATTCCTTTTTGCGTGGCGACATGTCTGTCACATTAGTGACCTTATTTTGTACAGACAAATGTCCTATTGTGTATTAGCTAGCTTTATGGTAATTTGACTCACATAGCAGTTCATTCCTAATGCATGCACAAAATCATGGTTAAAGAACATTTCACTTGCATGCACATTGGTTTCATTAAGTTTACTCCATCATTTATCTACTTAAAATCAGTAAACGAACTTTACAAAAGGCACACACATTTGCTATTTGAGAGATATTGTATCATTATGATAGCATCAAAATGGAAATAAATGCACTTCACACACAAGGGTTCTAAAAAAATTTGAATTTTTTTTTTGAGATAAATTAAAATATTGCGTTGATATTTTATTAAATTTCTACATATCAAACTTAAAATTACAAAAATTCAAAAAAATATATCTTTTTTGCAATGATGGTATTATTCCTAAGCAATTAGGGATTCCTTGCCTAGTGAAAACCATCTTCATAAATTTGTCATGTTAACAAAATATTCCAAATAACTCAAAAATATTATATCTAAAGTTACATATTCATCCTGCATTGCATTTTGGTTTTACTGCGATGATGGTATTATTCCTAAGCGATTAGGAATTCCTTACCTAGTGAAAACCATCCTTCTAATTTTTCATGCCCAAAAATTCATCGTAAGCATCTATAAAACTTTTTGCATATGTGATACAATGATTTACACAACATTAATTTTGCATTTTACAAAAATATTTTTTATCCTGCATTTTCATGATGACTTTTTGCGATGATAGTATTATTCCTAAGTAATTAGCGATTCCTTGCTTAGCAAAAGCCATCGTTCGATGTTTGTATGCCCAAACTTACATATTTTTGATCAACAATCAATACATCTCATCCTATCAAAAAGCCTTAAGAATTTTCTTAAGCACCCAACCATTTCATTTAGCAATATCAAAATACACCTCATAACAGGATTAGCTTCATGACTTAACGAGCTTAGATCTCCACAACATTCACATAACACTACCACATCCTTCTAGGTTTATTGCTAAATTCACATTTCATATTTTCAGAAACAACAAAACCATTTTACACATCTTAATGCAATTTTACATCAAATCATTTTATCAAATTTAAAATACAACTCTTTAAAATCAAAATACAAAATTAATCATCAAACACACTGACACAAGGCAAAAGATCAAAATCTATATATATCGTCGAAAAGTATATATATATACAATAGTATATTGGTATGCCACAATAGCCATCATCAACATACTCATTCATCCAAAAATACATCATCAATACATCATCAAAAGTCCAATCCTCACGACTTTCCAACACCCCTGGTGCTCTGTGCATCATCACCTCCAAGAGGTGGAGGAGCTAGAGCTGCAATAGTCTCTCTAGTGGAATACAAGGATATTCGAATTTCTTGAGTCGACAGCTCGTACATCACTGGGAGAGGTACTCTTTGTCCCTCTAGGACAATCATGAAGTACATCGCCTAGTAGAAAGCAGCTCGCCTCCGCGCACTAGATCCGCTCTATGTTTCAATCCTGCAATTGTGCACTCAGAGCTCTTTTTCTCTCTGGAAAGTGAACAGTAAATATGAAAATGAAATTTCTTATTTTTTTTCTCTATTTAAGTCAACCTGAAAATTTCTTTTTTTTTTTAATTTTCATTAATTTATTGAATTAATGCAAAAATTGAAGGGGGCAGCATAATAAGATGTCAAAATAACAAAGTTAAAACAATGAACTAAAAATGCATACAATTTTTTTCTACTACCTCAAAAAACATGCCATTTCATCTTTAACGACTTTTTCAAAAAGTCACTAAAGAGGGGACAAAATGTAGCACCTTAAATTTGACGCACTTAAATTGATTAACTTAGTAAAAACATTAAAATTGATAAAAACATCAAATTTACCTAAGTCTACCCGAAAATCATTCAAAATTAGCAAAAATCCATTTGCCTCAATTTTCGTGCCCTCAAACCAATGTTGTTTTGACTGTTGGGCAAAATCGCTTGACTTTCAAAGAAAATCGCTTGAGCGGCTAGCAAAATCGTTAAGCGATTTTGCTCAAAAATAGAATTTTCCCAAGTTTGTAAAATGCCAAAAATCTATTTCAAACCGCGTTTCTGATTTTGGAAAGAGGTTGTAACGATGGATTCTGGCAAGATTAGGTAGGGGGAAAACATAGGAGGGATCCCAACTCCCTCCCTATTTTGGCCTAACCTCCTGATATCCCAGATTTACCTCTAATCCTATTTAATCCCCCCTCTAATTCATTTTTTAGGGTTGACTCCCTGATTGCAAAGCATGCTAAGTGATCCCCTGAGTAGATAGCAGAATTGAGAAGCCATTAGTATAATCTTCTTGTCTTCAATTTGCTCGTATTTGCCTAAAATCCATCATTGTCCCATTACCCTCTTGAGCAAATTTTCACTTGCAGGTTGCAGTCAAAATCACACAGCGAACGGTAAAATTGTAGAACAATTGACAGAATCGTGTTGCGAGCAGGCGGAGTAGGTGTGCGATTTCATAGAAAATAGTAGCGATCCTGCTAACTTGGCAGCGATCCTGTTGACTTGGCAATGATTTTTCTCATAGATCATCTGGGGATAAAAACCTTTATTATGTTTGTTCTTCTTCCTTCTCTTCCATTTTATTTAGTTATTTAATTATATTTTCATTAATTGAGCGATGCATCTCGGGTATTCACCATCATGTTAATCAATTTTTAATATAAATCTGCATTTTGCTTACATAAAATTTATGAACATTTAGACTCTTGTACTTACATCTATTACAAACCTTTTCTATCTTTCATTTAGAAGGAATGCTTAAATATGAAACATATCAAAGTTTGAATCATATTTGTGCCAAAAAACCATTTTGTGTCTTGTGTTTTGTTGCTACAAAATTGCAGCAAAATCGCTTGCGATTTTAGCAAATTGTTGAGCGATTTTTCCTGGAACAACAGTGATTCTACAAAAATAGCAGTGATCTTGCTCTGCAATAAAAAATTAGAATCTTCATCAAACATCTCGATTCAGGTATGTTTTGAATTTATTTTAAGCATAGAATTAGCAACTGCATTTGTCATTTCTATTCTTGTCTGTTATTTTCATAAAAAAAAGTAAAAAAAATTGCATCATAGTGTTAGAGTTACTATGGTAATTCTATTTATTACCTCATTTGGTTTGTTAGGGTAGTTAGTTATCTACCTAAGGTTCGCTTAACCACTTTTTTAAGCGAATATTTCTTATTAGTTGTTAGCACTATTTGGTTAGTGGTTAGCTATTCCTACGTGCTAACTATAGCCTAAGTTGTACTATATAGTCTATGTTGATTAATGAAATCTTGCTCGTTGTTTTCACATGGTATCAGATCAGGTGACTCTTGGTTGACCTCGACATCATGGTTTTTGAGATGCGAACACATTTCTTGAGGCAGTACTGGACCTACTCGGGCACATCTCTCGAGGTCGAGGATCTGACATGGTTCCACTAGACTGGACACAGATCCTGAGGTTGCTGACCGGATCGTTGATTGGGCTCACTAAATCTGGCATCGACACGTGGACTGAGGTAGCTCCTAGGTAGCAGTGCCCATAGGCCCATATCACTAGGTGACCATGGGAGACGGCCCGTAGGCCCACGTCATCGGGCGGCCATGGGAGCAGGCCCGTAGACCCCGACAGTTCTGACAGCACTCTGTTGTCCGACCTGTCGGGCCTGACAGGAGGCCAGAGCCCGCAGCACAGGGCCCGGATCCCGAGGGCAGGAGGCCCTCCGATTATCGGTAGCCACTAGTGCTACCCCCGTGGGTCCAGCACACAGCCGGGAGGGCAGGTGCGCCCTCCCAGGCAGAGATCGAACCCAAACCCGAGGGCAAGAGTGCCCTCGGGTCTGACCAACACTGATAGGGGACATCCTTGTCAGATCCTCGATGACCGATGATCGACGGCATAGATCCGATGACCGGGATCTGAGAGGGCAGGAGCGCCCTCCGATCTTCGATGATCGGATCGGAGACCCTAAACCTACGGACAAACTCTCGGGCACAAATCCCGAGGACAATCATAGTTGGGACCCACGCATGCTCGGGCACAGATCTCAAGGCACTGACTCAGCCACTAGACCGAACACATGGCAGACACCCACTGGACAGGACACCTGGATGAGACTAAACACATGGCACTGCCATTGGATAGGACACATGGCGAACAACCACTGTACTTGATGTGGACTACAGACGTTGGACAGACCACACACAAGGAGACATGTGGCGGACTGGCCACGTGGCACCTGACGTGAACTGGACACGTGGTGGCCATGTGGCAAAGCCACGTGGGCCACTGGACACGTGGACCCCTCCGGCCGTGCCACGTGGGTGGCAGCAAAAGGGGTCCGACTGGACCCTGATTGCCCAGAGGCAATCACGCGTTTAACAACGTGTTAAGGCCTTTAAAGGCCTTATTCATCCCTCGTGGGATGAATGTGGGATTAATCCCACAGAGCCTATTCAAAAGGCTCAGGCAGTTTTAATACTGCCGCTGCGGGCTGGCTTTCAAAGCCGCCCCAGCAGAGCAGTGGTCAAGGCCGAAGCCTTGACAGCGGGAGGTTTTGTGTTCGAACCCCCGCGTGGACACTTTTACGTGGCCACATTCTACATTTTTTTTCCCGCCAGGAGGCGGGAAAGCCTTCAAATCGAAGGCACGCCACCTCTCTTTCCGTCGGGCCAGCTAGCCCGACCGACGGAGGGGCCAGCGCTAAGGCTTTGCCCGACGGGAGGTCACGAGTTCGACTCCCGTCGGGGCAAAAATATTTTTTGCCGCAAGGAGCCCGTGGCCAAAAAACCTAAGGTCAGATTTTTTTATTTTTTTAAATTATTTTTTAGTTAATTTTATTAATAATTTAATTTTTTTTATATGAAAATCATTTTACATTTGTATTAAGTGATTTTTTATGAAACTAATTTTATTATTAATTTAAATTAGCTAGAATTAATTAGATTAATATATTAAAAATCAATTTTGGGGGAATTTTTTTTGCAACTTTACAAATTTTAGAGTGCTTTTGTTTTCTCACAAACAAGGAGATATAAGACATATAAGAGCCTCATTTTTTGTTGCAAATAAGACAACCCTCAACTCTTCTCAACCTTGTTAATTTAGCATACAATAAAGGTTCAAACATGAATTCTTTTTTGCCAAATTGTAACACAAGGAGACCCAATTTTTTTTGTAAAATTCAAAGGCCAAGTGTGCATTTGTTTTCTCCAAGGGGGGATATAAGACATAAAATTGCACATTCTTTTTTGCAAAAATTTGAGAAGTAATTGTAACCTTTGGTCCATCAAAAACTAAGTCGTGTGTCGACTAGTTCTGGAAGCTTTCCAAATGCGGGTCGTGTGTCGACTTGTCTTGGAAGGAGTGCTCAAAATTGTTAATTTTGCAAAATTCAGGGGAGAAGACAACATTGTACTTCTTTTGCAAAATTGGAAAACAAAGTAGGAGACATAAAAATATCATTTTTTGCACAACACAAAACACACATTTTGTTGCAAAAATTAAAAGGTGCATTTTCGATTTTACTCGACACCTTTATTGGCAAATTAGGTGCATTTTCGGTTGCATCCGACACCTAGGTGATAAGATTTTTGTGGGCATTCTTGTTTGATTATTGCATTATTTCTTTTGCAATTATAAGTCATAGAATCAAGAACACACTAAACCCCAAAATTTCACAAATTTGTGTAAATCCTTGCACAGATTTAAAGCCAAAATTAATTGATATTCTCTCCTAAATCAACAAAACCCCTAATTCACTCTTATTTGTTTGGCTTAATTTCCTCCAACTTCTCATCCTTCTGAAGGGTGTTAAGGCAGGTGCCATTAAATATCTGTTTGAGTGAATTATATTTTGGTACTCTTTTAGGGTAATCAAAAGAAAGAACAAGTTTTTTTTGAAATAAGGAACCTTAAAAGTTGCAATCCTTTGCACTAAAGGGGGATAATTCCTTTCTTCCTTCAAACATAGATTTTGATAAGAGGGAAATAAAACTTGTAAAGGCAATCAGAAAAGTCCAAGTCATCAACATTAAACCTTTTCTTTTAGACTTCATAATAGCAATCATGCTTGAAGTACTTACAATAAGAAAGGACAAATTGGTGAACTTTTTGATCAAATTGCCTAGAAAGCATAGTTTTGCACAAATTGTAAAAATGACAACCAAGACACCATTCAGTGTTGGTTTCAAAACAAGCAAAACTAAAATGGCAAAGGCACAACATAGAAGCCATCTTTCTTGTGAAGTGTCTCATTCTGATTCTGTTTCTGGTTCAAAGATAGCACAAGGAGTGCTAAATTGCTAAAACAGTTTTGTAGAGGGAAAACACATGTGTCCCTTGGGCAAAAGCACCATATTCTCTCTCTCTTCTTTTAGGCTTCATAAATAGCATAAGTTTTTTGTTTGAAGACCTTGCAATAAGGGGTGCTTGTACCTCTTTTAGGCTTCATAAATAGCAAATTCTAGGTGTTTGAAGTACTTGTAACAAGAGGAGCGACTTTTTGTGATGTAAAATTGTCTAGGAGGCAATATTTGTAAAATCCTTCACAACACTCTTGAGTTGCATATTTTTTGCAATTGAGGGGGGATATCCATTTCTTTTCTTCACTGATTTTTGTAAATAGGGAAGATGACTTATAAGGGTGCATTTTCGGCTTTGACCGACACCTTAGTCACACTTCCTTCAGAAATTAATTACACTATGTTTTGCAACAAGAAGGGGGGAACTTATAAGGGTGCATTTTTGGCAGCGACCGACACCTTAGCTACCTTATCTTTTGCAAATTCATATTGTAAATGAATGAACCTTGTATGAAGTGATCTATTCTACTACACCTAGCGATTGCAGCGGCTGGTTACCCATGCAAATCGGTTGGATGATGTGATTACCATAAGGACATTCGTTGGCGTGAAGACAAAGTGAGGAATGACCCACTTTTTGCTTAGAAGCAGCCAGAGCACTGTGACAGAGCAAAGAACCAGCAGATCAACTTCTTCTTCACTGTATTGGGGCAGTTATATACTTTACCCAAATATTGTTGTATGGGGGATGATAGTGTAGCTAGTAGTTATATTATTACCCAAATAATGTAATAAGGGGGGATGTTAGAGTTACTATGGTAATTCTATTTATTACCTCATTTGGTTTGTTAGGGTAGTTAGTTATCTACCTAAGGTTCGCTTAACCACTTTGTTAAGCGAATATTTCTTATTAGTTGTTAGCACTATTTGGTTAGTGGTTAGCTATTCCTACGTGCTAACTATAGCCTAAGTTGTACTATATAGTCTATGTTGATTAATGAAATCTTGCTCGTTGTTTTCACACATAGATAGGTTAGTTGCATTTCAAAGGCCAACCTTAGGTGTTTGTATGAGTGACCCAAAAATTAACATATTAAACCTCATTCTCAACCTAGGTGTGGAAACTGCCATCAAAAGTTTCTTGGTGAACCCACAATTCGTCGAAAAATCACCACAAGAAGGCACGATCAAGTGCCTCTCTTTCGAGGTGTAGCTCTATCATTTTCCATTCCCCTCTGAGGCGCAGATCCATCAGCCTAGAGGAAATGAGTGCAAAAATTTTAGACCTACATAATCTTCCGAAGGAACCCACTCTTATACCAATTTAAGAACACGGTCTTATACTAAGAGGGGAGTGAACAGTATAAGATCAACTTTTACTTTTATTTCCCAAAAAATATTATCCAATATTATTAATAGCAATAACAATAGTAGTAATCAACAATATTATCCAATATTATCAATAGCAATAACAATAGTAGTAATCATAGTAATGCACAAATCATCACACATAAGAGAGACACTAATTTAACGTGGTTCACCCAATGTGGGCTACTCCATAGAGAAAATATTTCTACTAAATTTTCTCAATAAATATTCTTGGGAATCAATTCCCTATTATAATGTTTATGGACCTCTGTCCAAAGGAGACACCAATCCCCTAAGCTCTAATTTTTGGATCTCTCTCCACAGGAGAACTCTTTTCCATTTTTTTGGTTCATGGTACTTGATCCAAGATAAATCTATCTCCTCAAGTGGTTCATGGATATCTCTCCACATAATAACTCTATCTTCTTATTTGGTTCATGGATCACACTCCACAGGAGAACTCTTTCCCCTTACTTTGGTTCATGGATCTCTATCCATAGGAGAACTATTTCTCCTTTTCTCTAGCTAGTGATTTTCTAGAAGACTTCTACCCCCACTACTTTGGCTTGTGGATCTCTCTCCACAAGAGACATCTATCCCCATTGCATTGACTAATGGATCTCTATCCACTAGAGACTAATGTTCTCTTTACTCTATCACCTACAAAGCTTACTCTCAACTCTGTCTCAAATTTGAACTAAATTCTATCTGAATTCTAGTACAAATATGCTCTAACTTTGCTCATAAATCTACACTAAAATCTATCTCAAATCTATCTCGAAGCCTTGACACAAAGATTGATTAAATCATCAATCAAATCTGCTTAGATATACCCCAAGCCTTAACATAAAGCTTGAACAAATCAAACCTGATCTTAATTTTGTTTCAAGTCTTCACAAGACTTGCTCAAATATACCTTCAAGTCTTCACAAAGACTTGCTCAAATTTGCCTTCAATCCCTCTCAAGAACTTGCTCAATTCTACCCTCAAGTCTTCTCAAAATACTTACTCAAATATGTCCTCAAGGCTTCTCAAAGACTTACTCAATTCTTCTCTCAAGCCTTCTCAAAAGACTTGCTCAAGTCTACCTTCAAGTCTTCATAAATACTTGCTTAAATCTGTCTTCAATCCCTCTCAAGTACTTGCTCAAATATATCCTCAAGCCTTCTCAAAGACTTGATCAATTCTACTCTCAAGCCTTCTCAAAATACTTGCTCGAACCTGCCTTCAAGCCCTCTCAAGAACTTGCTCAATTTTGCCCTCAAGCCTTCTCAAAAGACTTGCTTAAATTTTCTCTAGCACATGCTCAAACCTGCTCTTACACATACTCAAAACAACTCACAAGACATGCTCAATCAATCTCAAATTTTGCACACAATGCTATCAAATGTTTTTTTTAATATTCAAAGTAATTACTTTAACTTGAAGCATTTTAGACATATTCTATCCAAGAATTCATTTAGCCTCTAGAATATATAGAGAATAATATGCATTTGCAAGCTCAATATGTTCTACTCAATCATTAAGTTCACCGCTTTCACATGTCTTACTTTTATTTCTCTTTTGAAGATAGGTTCAATCTAGCATATGACACTTCTGATCTACACTCTTGCTTTCACAAATATGATTTCTAATGTTTGCACATTCACTTTTAATATCACTCAAAACCAATGCTCAATAAGTTTCACTGAATAATTCAACCAATGAAGTACAACTTGCTCACAAACCCTAAACAACTATTTTCATACTTCTTCAAACAAAGAGCACAATGTAGGTCTCAAACCCTAACTCAAATAATTCATAATATCTATCTCAAATGTTCTCAAAATATTCAACAATGAAGCATACAAGACTCACTCAATTTCTAGCAATGCTTATCAAACAATCCCTTTCACTCCACCTTATGTTCTACATAATTCATTTCAACAAACACTTCAAACAAAGGATGATGTGCCCATACCTCTTTGCTTTTATGGAGATATATTCAAAATATATCTCACTTACAACATATTCCTTTTGTGTCACTTCAAGGTTGGATAGCAACAATCTCTCTCAAAACCTCCACCTGAATATTTCACCTCAACAAATATTTCACCATACAAAAATTGTCAAACCACTTTTACACCTTATTACTCCTAACTTTGCAACCAAAATTTTATCAACAAGAATCACAAATTACATAGGCAAAATATTTTATTTACACCTTATATCTCCTACTTGCCATTGATGCATTTCCAAAATATAAATAAAACACCACTTCAATTTTATCCTAATGCATTAACAAAACAAGCCACCTTAATTTTTCTCAAGAAATAAATCATTTTATAACTCCTTTTATTGCAAAAATAAAAACAATTTAAAATTTCTTATATCTCCCTAGCACATACCTTATCCACCTTAGACCTTAGGGCATAAATTAATTTTTAATAAAAATTAACTCCTCCTTCTATTGTTGCCTACCATCAAGAGTCGAACCTGCACTACCTACTGGTCTCGCACCCTAGCTGTGTCTAGGTCACCTCGTGGGCTAGATAACCCACATGAACAATGGTGCACACTCTCTTCCTTAACCTCTTCCATTGATGCTAAAAATAAATTCGACCATGCAATCAAAAGGCCTCCACGCGAATCGAACGTAGCACCTCCTACTCACTATGTACTACATAAGCCTAGCTTTTTAGCTCGACTGCCACCTCACATTGAATGGGGACACGCCCCTTCTTGCATTTGACCAACGACTACCTCGAGAAATGCACGATGCGCTATTTGTTTCCCTTCTATCACATCACACGAACAATGTAATAATTAAGAGGCTAATAATTCAAATTCTCACCACTTAGGTTAAACCTTAGCCTATTACTATATGTTCTCCTATACATTTGATTTCAGCGCTCTTTGCACTTTGATTTTGGCGCTTCGAAATTTAAATATTATTTTTATTAATATTTAACCTTAGGGTTAAATATTAATTAATTAAATAATATGCTTAGCTCTTTGATAAACTCTTTGGCCAATGCATTATCCAATCTCCTTTTGGAAAGGCCCTGATGACCAAAATATTATAATATTATAATATTATCCTTTTTCACTTGGCTTCTTGCACATACCCTTAAACTTGAGCCTTCAAGTCCCCTTAAAACCTCTTAATCATTAACTTAGAACCCATGGTCCTATGTTCTTTGGAGAGAACCTCGCCTTGCTTTCATAGCACATTAATAATACATCATCAAAAAATTTGATATTAAATCCATCAACATAGGATATCAAAATTCTTGATATCAATGACAACAAAACACGCTCAAATTTCCAACAGAGAGATATCCACAAACCAGAGCAGAGGGGATAGAGTTCTCCTGTGGAGAGAGATCCACAAACTAGAGCAAAGGGGATAGATTTCTCCTATGAAGAGAGATCCACAAAGCATGGTAGAGGGGATAGAGTTCTCCTGTGGAGAGAGATCCACAAACTAGAGTAGAGGGGATAGAGTTATCTTATGGAGAGATATCCACAAACCAGAGCAAAGGGGATAATTTTCTCCCGTGGAGAGAGATCCATGAACCAGAGTAAAGGGGATAGAGTTCTCCTATGGAGAGATATCCACAAGCTAGAGTATTGGGGATTGAGATCTCCTTTGGACAGAGGTCCATAAATATTGTAATAGAAAATTGATTCCCAAGAGATTTGTTGAGAAAATGTAGAAGAAATATTTTCTTCGTGGATGTAGCCCACATTGGGTGAACCACCTTAAATCTATGTCTCTCATGTTGTGTGATGATTTGTGCATTGTCTATTTTATTGCATTAATATTATTGTTGTTATAATTTGAAGGAAAAGTAAAATTTGATCTTATATTGTTCACCCCCCTCTTACTATAAGCTTGTGTTCTTCAAAAATCCTTGTTTTTCTTAGGATGTTTCTCCATTTTAATCCAAATTTCAATGCAATACCGATATTGCAACTACAATTTCCTGACTTAATCTATCAAGTCTACATGACTCTGTGTCAATGCTACTATATGCCTTCTCCTACTTAAGGCATCATCAACCTTATTTTCTTTTCCTTTGATATACTCTATACCAAATTCATATTCAGCTAGGAACTCTATCCACCTTCTTTGCCTTGCATTCAACATAGGTTGGGTAAAGATATACCTTAGACTTTGGTGGTCTATCCTTAGCTCAAAAGGTTTTCCCAATAAATAGTGCCTCTAGACCTTTAGAGCATGCACAACTGTTGCTAACTCTAGGTCATGTGTAGCATAATTCAACTCATGCTTCTTGAGTTTCTTGGATTCATATGCTATTGTAGCTTCATTCTGGGATAACACCCCTCCCAAACCTTCTAAGGAAGCATTTGTACATATTATAAAATTCCCAAGAGGATCCGGTATCCTAAGAATTGGTGTTGTAGTCAACTTATTCTTTAGAGTCTCAAAGGTGGCCTCACACTTATCCATCCATTTGAACTCTTTTCCTTTTCTCTGAAGGTTGGTAATAGAGTAGGCAATTTTTGAATAGTCCTTCACAAAATACCTATAATAACTAGTGATTCCCATGAAGCTTCTAACTTCTAACACATTAGTGGGTGTAGGCCAACTCAAAATGGCTTCAATTTTCTTAGGATCTACAACAATCCCTTCTACAGATATAATATACCCCAAATATTGAACTTGTGAGGCATAGAACTCACATTTAGACAACTTTCCATAAAGTTGGTTCTTCCTCAACACCTCTAACACTAACCTCAAATGTTGGTCATGTTCTTCTCTGGTGCAGGAATATATCAAGATATCATCCAAAAATATCAAAACAAATTGATCTAGATATTTCCTGAACACACTGTTCATCAGATTCATAAAAGTCATTGGTGCATTTGTCAATCCAAATGGCAACACTATGAACTCATAGTGTCCATATCTAGTCTTAAAATTTGTTTTGTGAGTATCCTCCTCACGAATCCTCAGCTGATGATATCTTGATCTCAAATCAATCTTTGAAAATATAGTGGCATCCTTTAATTGATCAAAGAGATCATCTATCCTTGGTAAAGGATACCTATTCTTGATGGTCACCTTATTCAACATCCTATAATCAATGCACAACCTTAAGGAACCATCCTTCTTCTTCACAAATAATACTGGAGCACCCTAGGGTGACACACTAGGTTTAATCAAACCCTTCTCCAACAAATCTTGGAGTTGCACCTTTAGCTCTTGCAACTCAATAGGAGTCATTTTGTAAGGTGTCCTTGCAATAGGTTCAACTCTAGGTATTAATTCAATGGTGAAATCAAATTCACGTCAAGGTGGTAGGCCTAGGAGATCTTCTAGAAATACATCCCTAAATTCATGCAGAATTGGATGTCTCTTAAATATTTCCTCATCCCCATTATCACCTATCTTTCCATTTATCTTTACTACATACAACATACCACCTCTTTTGATTACCTTCTTTAGTTGCATAGTTGACAACAAATATGGTCGAAAATATCCTTGCCTACTTTGAACCCTTACTCTCTTCTTATCCTTATCAGTATAGTCCATCCATATTTCTTGGAAGTTGATTAGGGCTCCATGAGCCTTTAACCAATCCATCCCTAGGATAATATCAAAGGCATGTAGCGATGCTACATATAAGTGCCAAATAGTGGATCCATTGGGTAAGGTGATCTTAGTTGTAGGAAAACATTGATCCATTGAGTAAGTCTGTCTAGACCCATACTCAACTTTCCACCCTTGTGCCAAAAATCTAGGTCTTTATGGCATATCCCCAATAATACTAGTGGAAATAAAACTATTTGTAGCTCCACTATCAATTAAAACTTTAACATTCTTATTGAACAACTTACCATTCAATAACATGGGAGTTGCTTGTCCATCTAGGTTCTGACTTCCTATGGCTGCATAGATTCGGTGTGGTTGCTCCTCGACTCTGTTACTTGACTTTGGCCATTGGGGACACTTACTTGCATAATGAGGACCCCCACAAATGAAACAACCTATCCTGGGTGCCTAAGACCTTTCCTACCTTTTCTCCCCTATTATCCTCTTTTTGAGCTGAATCATTTTGCTTCTGAGGTTGAGGTTTTGAATTATCCTTCTTCTAGAAATTCTTCTTATAATTCCCTTGGTTCCCATTGTTCTTATTTCTAAACTTTGGGTTCCCTTTACTTTTCTTATTTTTCTCCTTATCCCATTTCATAAACCCAACACTCTTCCTCTTCTTGAGTTCCTATTTCTCTACCTCTATCAACCCTCCATAGTTGAAGAAGGTCTTCTTGGTTTGTAGATTGGTCTCTTCCTATCGAGCCAAATCATATGCTTTTTGAAGGGTTTTGGGCTTGAGAAAATTAATCATTGTTCGAATCTTAGGATCCACCCCCAAGATGAACTTATGCACCTTCAATTGTTCATTGATCTCATATTCAAGAATATATTTCAAGAGTTTAATGAATCTTTGATAATATACCTCCACAGTCAATGTACCCTGTTGGAGCGTAGAGAACTCCTCAAACTTCTCTACATAAAACTGATCTGATAGGAATCTCTTCTTAAATGCCCTTAAAAAACTATCCCATTTAAGGTCCACTACTTGGATTCCTCTGCCTACCCTGAATGTGTTCCACCATTCTAAGGTTGCATCTTGAAGATGAAGGGTTGCCCAAATAGTTTGGGTTTCGAGTGAGTAATTCTTCATAGAAAAGAAAGTTTCCAACTCATTCAACCAAGACTCTACTGCATCACCCCCTTATCTTCCATTAAATTTAGATACCTTAACATTCTTAAGGTCCTTGGCAAGCTCAACCTCAATCCAAGCTTTACCCTCATGGATTCCTCTAACAGGATTCTCTTCCTATCTACCCTCTGAATCCCTTGTTATTGGTTTCTCGATTAACCAAGGTTTCCAACAATTTTTGTTGTTGCTCCATCTGCTCTTGAAGCAACTTAACTATGGAAGAAAGGTTTTCCACCCTCTCACTAGAGTCCATTGTTCTTCCAGTTTTCTTGCTGGAGTCCATTGTTCTTCCAAACTTCTTACTAGAGTCCATTGTTCTTCTAGTTTTCTTGTTGGAGTCCATTGTTCTTCCAAACTTCTTTTGGGGATGTACTATAGCTTCCTCTTGTGTAGCTGACCCCACCTTCTTGGATGATCCTCCTCTCAAAATAGGTGCCATATCCTATCCACAAAAAGGAGTTGGATAAGTCACAATTTCTCCCAAATTATACTTATAATCAATTAGTTTCATCTCCCCATGAACTAACTTAGACCATTATCACTCACCTAATAATGATCATGGTCACACTTGCCTCACCATAAGGTGCCATATTGGGTATGACCATTATCACTCACCTGATAATGATCTTGGTCACACTTGCCTCACTGCAAGGTGCCATTCCCAATAAGAAACTATACTCTCTAGGATTTTTACACCTTGGTCTGATTGGTCCAAATGACATGCAATACCCATCTTATCCCAAATCAACTTAAGGTCCCTAGAAGAGTAAGTCTCCCCAAAGTAGCACATCAATTCAAGGCTCAACCTAGGTTCTCTCCATGGAAGCTTCTAGTCCTATGACCTAGGCTCTGATACCAACTATAACAACCCACCAAAACCAACCCAAGGGAGAGAGATATTTTAATTTTCACAAGGAATAACTCACAAAGAAGTCCCAATATTTTTTAGTATTATAAGGCATAACCATATTTTGAGTTCAATATCATTGTAGATGACACTCAAGTGGATAGGAGTGGCCAACATCCCATACTTTTGGGGTTCACCTTTCTAAACCTCACCATTTAGAAAGGATGTCAATAGTGGTCCCCCCACTTTTCCTATACCCTCATCGATATAGGACAACTTGACCATGATGTAGGGATTATCCTTTAAGGCCCATAACACTTAAAGGGGATGCCATTTTCCCTAACCCTACATAAGTCCATCTATGTAGAATTATTCTAGCATAATGCCTTAGTGCTTAGTTACCACACCTTTGTGGGCTAACTAAGGCCATTACCACTCACCTGGTAATGAGCATGGTCACCCAATCCTCACTATTCAAGGTGTCTCATTCACAATTATCTAGTAATTGCTTGTAAAATACGGAACGTAATTGTATTATTGCTGCAGGATTTAAATAGGTTACAACGGTGCCGGGAATAGCACTCCGGCAGAACAGAATAACAGGATTGTTACGCAGTTGTAACTGAGTACTCCAAATACAAATAAATACAATAGTACGCTAACATCCCCCTTTATTACATTATTTGGGTAATGTAATAACTAATAGCTATACTAGACTACTAACATCCCCTTACATCATTTTGCAATACAAAGTGTGCTGCGAAACAATTCAAATTTGACACGTCCAAGTGCCTTAGTGAAAATGTCTGCAACTTGAGCATCGGTGGGAATGTGTTGAAGCTGAATTCGGTGCTTTGGAACTTCCTCTCGAATGAAATGACATTGTGTGTCAATGTGCTTTGTTTTTTCATGATGGACTGGATTCTTGACGAGGTTCAAAACACCTTCGATTGTCGCAAAACAAGTGTATTGGAGATTTTGATGGATGGCCCATACTTGTCCGAATGCGACGTAACCATATCACTTCGCACACAGCTTCACGTGCGGCGCGATATTCTGCCTCTGTTGAAGAAATAGCAACCACCTGTTGCTTCTTGTTGTGCCAAGAGACAGGACCGGATCCCAGATGAAAAATGTATCCAGAAGTTGACTTGCGATCATCAAATGATCCGGCATAGTCGGAGTCCGTGTATCCTTGCAAGAAGAATTTGTTGTTCCTCTTGTATTCTAGGCCATATTCTATAGTACCACGGACATAGTGAAGAACACGTTTTGTTGCTTTCCAATGAGTAGTCTTAGGCTCCCGCATGAACCTCGAAAGATAGTTTACAGACAAATACGAGATCCGGCCTAGTATTGGTCAGATATATGAGACTCCCAATCAACTGTCGATAGAGAGTGCCATCTACCCGAGGTGAGTCATCATATCGCGATAATCGAAGTCCATTCTCCATTGGAGTTGCCATTGGCTTGCGATCGATCATGCGATATTTATCGAGCAATGTCTTGGCATACTTTTTCGAGACACTTTGATGGAGTGCTCCTTCCGGCTGAATTCCAGACCAAGACAAGTAATGGAGAAGTCCGAGATCTGTCATCTCAAAATATTTGCACAAGTTTCTTTTGACAGTAGAGATCATATCTTCTGAACTCCCTGTAATGAGCAGATCATCCACATAGAGTACAAGCAACACTATCTCAGAACCCTGTTTCTTGAAATAGAGGTTTGCATCTGACGGACATCTCTTAAATCCATGCTGCATTAGGTGATTGTCCATTTTTATATACCAAGCTCGAGGAGCTTGTTTCAGACCATACAAGGATTTGACCAATTTGCAAACTTTTTGTTGTTGGCCTTCCACTTCAAATCCTTCAGGCTGAGTCATATAGACTTCTTCTTGGAGATCACCATTAAGAAAGGCACTTTTGACATCCATTTGGTGAACTTTCCACCCATATTGTGCTGCCATAGCACACATAACCCGAATTGTGGTCATCCGAGCTGTAGGTGCAAAAGTTTCTTCATAGTCGATGCCTTCCTTTTGAGCATAGCCCTTTGCAACAAGACGGGCCTTATGCTTATCAATTGTTCCATCTGCCTTGTACTTGACTTTGTATACCCATTTGCAGCCAATAGGTTTCTTTCCATGCGGCCAGATCAACAAGCTTCCAAGTTTTATTCTTCATCAGAGACTCATACTCTGTATCCATAGCGGCCTTCCATTGAGGCTCACTAAGAGCATCTTGCACTGATGCAGGTTCAAGACTATCTATGGTAGACATGAATGCCCTGTCATCATCAATATCCATATCCTCAACTTCTCTACTTGGAGTCACAGAAAGTTCCTCAAAAGATTGACAAAGATCATCAACCTCACCGGTTTCTCGGCTTCTCTTTCCTTTTGAGCCACACTGCGTGTACGAGGTCTATCCAAATTCAAATTGGGAGGAGTGGATAAATTTGCATCTCCGATTGTATTTGTACACCATTTAGGATTCTTCTTCGGTGGTGGTGAAGAAGATGTAGAAGGACCTCTTGTCCGTGTTGACGAAGGAATCTCCTCTTCCTTAGGTTCCACAATATCTCGGTGTCTTGTAGATGTGCTCTGTGATGTGAAAGCTTCATCAAAGACAACATCTCTGCTGATATGAATTTTCTTGGTCAAAGGATCTATCAACCGATATCCTTTAGAGTGCTCAGAATATCCAAGAAAAATACATCTCAGTGTTTTCTCATCTAGCTTCTTCCTTTTCTCTTTCGGTATGTGCATGAAAGCTTGACACCCGAAAATACGTAGATGAGATATGGAGGGTTTTCGACCACTCCATGCTTCCTGTGGAGTCATTCCTTTTAGGGCCTTTGTGGGTGCCCTATTCAAAAGATACACTGCAGTGGTGACAACTTCTGCCCAATATTGTTGCCCAAGAGTTGCACCTGTGAGCATACAACGAACCATTTCCATGATAGAACGGTTCCTTCTCTCAGCAACTCCATTTTGCTGAGGAGTATAGGCAGTTGTTAACTGTCTCTTGATCCCATGCTTATCTAGGAATGCAGAAAATTCATTAGAGGTAAACTCTCCCCCTCGATCTGAGCGGAGGGTTTTGATAGAAGCCCCTGACTCCTTCTCAACGGATTTCTTGAACTGTTGGAAGAATGCAAAAGCTTCAGATTTCAGTTTGAGAAAGAAAACCCACATCTTTCGTGAGTAGTCATCTACGAATAACTGAAAGTACCTCTTCCCTCCAACACTGTTGGGTGTGAAAGGACCGCATAGATCGGTGTGAATTAGCTCCAGAGGTTTTCTTGCTCTTGTAGAGCTCTTCTCAAATGGTACTCTATGCTGCTTTCCTGCCAAGCAGTCAGAGCACACTGGCAATGTGGCAGAAAGGGAAGGAAGACCCTTTACCATCTCATACTTGCTGAGCTCAAGTAAGTAGCCAGAACTAAGATGCCCATATCTCTTGTGCCATAGGGAAGTTGCCTCCTTGGTAGAGACAGTCATGGCAACATGTGGAGTAGAGATAGCATCTAGTGCAAATAAGCCATGCTTATAAGAAGCTGTTGCAATCTGTTTACCCTTCCTGGTAATGGTACAACACTTCTTTCCATTCTCAACACGAAAGTTGACAACCATATTTCTGTCCAGGATTTGTGTCACTGACAACAAATTGTTGGCCAATCCCGAAACATAGAGGACTTTGTCAATCTGACACTTGCCATCGGGAAGAGTGACTGAAACTGTACCCTCTCCCTGAACCCTGTAGGTTTTATCATCAGCAATGGTGACAGGTTTGCCCTCTTTGGCCACAAATGATTCAAACCACGATCCGTCGCCGCTCATATGTTTACTAGCTCCGGAATCGACATACCAAATAGGATCCCTCTCGTGTGGAATCCGTGGTAGTCATGAGCACCTTGTGTGCCCATTCGAGATACGAGTCGGATTCTTCAACGACAACATTCACCCGGGGTTGCTTGTTCTTATTTTGTGGTTTTTTTTGGCCTTTTTGCTTGTTCTTATGCCAACACTTGTTGGTGTCATGGTTGTCTTTCTCACAGATCTTGCACCACCTCTTCTTCTATTGAGGTTGTTTGCCTTTTCCTTTCGTATCTTGTTGAGAATTTCCTCCTTTTTGAAAGTTGCCTCCTTTTTGCCCATTACCTTTCTTCCTAGAACCACCGCTTGTTGGTGTATAGGGCTGTATTGGAAGAATCATCCTTGTGAAGTTGGCGTGCCTCCTGTTGTTGGACCAGATTGACCAACTCGATGTAGGTAATTTGTCGTTGGGACACCTGGATGGAGGTTATCAACATATCAAATGAAGAAGGTAAAGCTCTCATCACAAGTGAAATGAGAAGCTTTTCGTCCACGAGTATCTCCTAGAGAACTCAATTTCTCTTTCAACTCGGACACTCTGCACGTGAAAGAGTTCAAGCTGTTTCACCCTGTCTCAAACTCAGGTTATGAAGTTGTTGTTGAAGATGAAGAATGGTGGATTCATTCTTCCCCTCATAGATGGTTCTAAGGGCATCCCATGCCTCTTTACCACTTGCTTTATCAGCTATATGAGGTTGCACTTCATCTGAAACAGCAAACAAAATGAGCACCTTTGCTCTACTGTCTTTCTTGTCAAAAGCAATCTGATCTGCTGAAGGACCTGTGGATCCTGCTGTTGGTGAAGGCCTGGTTGCTACTCCAGTAACAATATCCCACAAATCTTCCATTTGGAGAATAGCCTTCATCTTATGTTTCCATGGTGTATAATTTGGACCTTTCAATAACTGATGCGGATCGGTCATCAACTTTGCAACGACGGCCATAGTGAAGGTTCCTTATATCACCAAATTGGTCCCCCTTTCGATATACCTTTTGCTAGGCCAATATACCGTACAAAATACCCGCCCTTACGTGAGGGAAACTATAGGTATTTAGAAAGATCAACAAAAATCACCCGCCCTTACGTGAGGGAGACTATAGGTGAATTTTAGAGATCATACGATACGTGGAACATAAGCGGTACTGAAAGGGAATCGCCTTGTTGATGGCACCTACCATAGAAGATTCTTCTCATGCGTGGGGCGTAACTTCCCCTAAACACTATGAAGAATACTTCGTCAGGATTTACGCCTAAACACAAGTGCGATAAAGGGTAGTGGATGGAGTAAAAAATGCAAAAATGGCGTACTTATTCCTCCCCGACGATTTATAGAGAACAAGCTCAAACGTCGTTATAGCGAGCTATATTAGGCGGCGGATACAGTAGCCAAATCACGACAGCTTTACCTGTAAGTGCTGGCCAGAGGTATCGCAAATACCGAACGCTGCAGTGCAAATAAATTGCATAGATGGGTTTTATATTCCGGGGACTTAGGGAGTGTTTTAATTTTTAATTTTTAATGTTATAGTGCAAAAATGAAATATGCAACATACAACAAAAAAAATTGCCCACAAGAATAACCCTCAAGGTGTCGGTCACAGCCGAAAATGCACCTTTTACAATGCCAAATTGCTATTTTTTTCTAAAAATTACTCTCTATCCCCCTTTGATTTTTGAAAAATATCCCCCCTTAAAAGGCTTTCTTTAACAAAGCATTTTTATAATCATTATTTATTTAAAATTAAAATAAATAATTTCAATTTATATAGTTTTAAAAACTTTAGAAAAAATAAATTAAAATTAAATTTTAATTTATAAAGTTTAAAACTATATTAAAAAAATTAAAATTAAAAATTTTAATTAAAAATAATAATAATTAAAAATTACTTTGAAAAAAAAATATACCTGAGGGGAGTCGGCGGGATTTGAACCCCCGACCTGCAGGCTCCCTGAGCCTTAACCGCACGGCTCACGACCACGTGAGCCAGCGGGCTGATCCGAAAGAGATCAAGAGCCTCCTCCTTTTACAGTGCCTGCTACCTCCACCTCCTCTGCAGCGGCCTCCAGTCGCACGGTTGCTGCTTCCGCGCCCAGATCGGCCTCTCGACGGTGGATTTAAAACAAAATTCCCGTCCTGCAAACCGCCTCCTCACAGTGAATTTTGAAAAAAAAAATCCCTGCTGCGAACCGGGCCTCTCGACGGGAAAAAAAATTCCCTGCTGCGATCCGGAATTCCCCCACTCGCTCTTTTTTTTTTTTTTTTTTTTTCGAACCGGGGTGGGGCGATTTTTTATTTTTTCGTTTTCCTTTCGAGGGGCGGGGAAGAGCACGCGCAGCGCGCAATTCGCGCTGCGCAATTTTTTTTGGGGGGGGGTTTATACCCCAGCGGGAGCGGAATTCAAATTTCCGCTTCCCGCGTAAGAAGGGGGGGGGAGCCACTCCCTTCGGCCCGGGCGGGGAATTTAAATTTAAATTCCCCCGCGGACGGGCAGGGGGGGAAGGGGGTCTCCCTTCCTGTCGCGCGCGCGACGTCGGCTCTGTCGCGTCCGTGCCGCGACAGTCGACGATCGGCGACGTCTTGATCGGCACTTGTCGCGTCCGTGGCGCGACAGTCCGCACGCTGCGACGCCGTCAGCACTGTCGCGTCCGTGGCGCGACAGTCCGCACGCTGACGTAGTCGACAGGCAGCGCGACAGCCCGCCTCCCCTCGGATGCGCTGCCGTCACGCGAAGTCCGCGAGCAGAGCGTTCGGCGGACGGACGTCCGCTCCTCTGCGCAGTCCGGCGCTCACAGCTCTGCGTCTTTTTTTTTTTTTTTTTTTTCTTGCCGAAGGAATCCTCTACCCAACAAACCCAGAGAAAAAAAATTCCCGTCTGGCAAAATAAAAAAAAATTCCGCCTGCTGCCCAAGCTTCTCTACTGCCGCTGCGCTTCTCCCTTCACGCCACTGGCTCTGATGCCATGTAAAATACGGAACGTAATTGTATTATTGCTGCAGGATTTAAATAGGTTACAACGGTGCCGGGAATAGCACTCCGGCAGAACAGAATAACAGGATTGTTACGCAGTTGTAACTGAGTACTCCAAATACAAATAAATACAATAGTACGCTAACATATCACCACAACTCCTCCTAGGATTCACAACTACCTAGTTATTGCATCACTATAACTCATCCTATGATTAGGTTATCTCCTTGATTCAAGGGATTCTCTAATATGGCTCTAGATTCATGCCCAAAACCCCATACAAAGCCCAAGAGTCGTATAAATATATATCAACAAAATAATATCTCTTCAAAAGGAATAAATTGCTATTACAATTAAAATTCAACATAGCACATTGCTAAACTAGTAAATTTTAAATACTTTTAAATCATAAGACTAGCATTTAGCATTTCCCTTAATAATATGGAAAGGATAAATCAACTAAAAGCATGATAACCATAATCTAGGAATGAGATTCCACAATTCTTGATAGGGATTAGTATTGTATTGCATTTAATATTGACATGGATTGTGTGTATTAAATGTCAACTTGTAAATGTAGAAATACCTCTAAACATGTTTTTGATTAATGTAATTGTCAGTTTTTATTTGTGCCATTTCGTGTCGTCTATTAAGAGTGTTTCCTACATCATTGGTATGAGAGAAAGGTACAAGTGTTTGGAGAGTATAATCTTCCTAAGACTAGATTGGTTCAAAAAGGAATGAGAGAAGCAACCCATGGATCTTGAGTGGTGAACATTTATCCTTTCGTAGACACCTTCGAGCACTTCTATTTTAAAAACTCTCAGCTTGGGTCTCTCTGACTCTTGACCCTCAGCTCTTGATTTGAGAATTCATCTTGGATTTTTTATTTATTGAATTTCTTTATTCATGACCATAATTCATGATGTTAAGTTTGACCATTTCACTTATCAACTTCATCATGAAATTTCAACAATTCCATGCCAAAATGATTGCTAATTTTTAGCAGCTTCAAGTTGAAATCACTGTCGTTGCTACTACTAATGAAGATATCATTGAAGAAGATTACAATTCCACCCATGATCCAAAAATTGAAGAATTTGTAACCACACTTGGATTCGAACCAGGGTCTTTAGATGATATACCTACTGTCTTTCCACTAGATGATGTAGTTCCTGATGCGGATCCAATCTCATTTGAAGCTCCTATTACAAATCAAACTCTTTCTAACATTGCAGATCCAAACTCTCTAGAATTCATTATAGTTGACAACCCTATTGCTCTCTCTTCCCTTATAATCGTGCTTGCTACACTTCATGATCCGCTTGTTCCTCCTGGCGATGTTCTACTATTTTTGGACGTTGAACTGTTATTGCCGCTACATAATTCACTATTTTATGATGATAATCTTCTAATTTTAAGTGATGATATGTTTCCCATGACTTTCATGCTATATTCCTTGATGGTTCCTCATATCCTCTATAACCTTTTAGCATGTTTCTATTTTTTCAAGCATTGCTTCCACACTTCATACCTGCAACATCACATTTTTGATGATGATCTAATGTTTATCGATGTCGAATCTCTTTTCGGTACCAATATGATCTACTCTTGATTTATCAAGCATCATTTTGGTCATTCCCTATCATTGTATATCAATAATTTTTTTCTCTAAACCATGCACCCCCATGTTGAACACAAGCTTATACTGAGAGGGGGGGTGAACAGTATAAGACCTCTTTTTACTTTTCTTTTATACTTCAAAACAGTAAAGCAATATATCCAAAACAATATCAAAACAAAATACAAGATCATCCACAAAGTGACACCAATTTTAACGTGGTTCACCCAGAAAGCTCAGGCTACGTCCACAAAAATTTTCTCTAAAAGTTATCTCAAAGTTCTTTGGGAAACCTTCCCAATTACAATGTTTATGGGCACCAACCCAAAGGAGACACCAATCCCCTAATCTCAGATTCGTGGGCACCAACCCACAGGAGACACCAATCCCCTAATCCGAAGTTTGTGGGCACCGACCCACGGGAGACACCAATCCCTTAAGTTCGTGGGCACCAACCCACGGGAGACACCAATCCCCTAGCTCGGTTACAGTTGGTGATCCTCTAGAAAACCTCTGCTCTTTAGGTTCTCTAAAAGAGCCGACAAACTCGGCTTCACAAGTCCTCTGCCAGGACCTGTTCAATTCTGCTCACAAGTCCTCAAAAGAACCTGTCCAACACCTACTCACAAGTCCCCAATGGAACCTGTCCAACACCTGCTCACAACTCCCCAATGGAACCTGTCCAATACCTGTTCACAAGTCCCCAATGGAACCTATCCAATACCTGCTCACAAGTCCCCAATGGAACTTGTCCAATACCTGCTCACAAGTTTATCAAGAACACTTGCTTGGCATGAACTCACAAAGAGAATGGTTAGAGACCCAACGTGATTCATCCACCTCATAGAAGCATAGAGAGAATTGTTAGAGACTCAATATGTTCTACACTTTACTCCCAATCTCAATCTCAACTCAATCTCAAATCTCAACAGAATAAGATAGATGTAGTATGCTATTCTCAGGAACATGAAACACAACCCAACAATTGCCAACCATGCAAAGTCTCATATAACCAAGATATTCATGTTCTTTCCAAAAACTAATCTCTTTTCTCAACCAATTTGTCTTCAACAACAATGCTCATAGACAAGGTTTTAACCAACAACATTCTACTCAACATTAACCTTGAAACATGGTAAAGTATTAACTTGATCAACACAACCACTTATGGAAGCAACTCATCTTATTTAAGTGAATGAACCCCTTTGGAAATCTGCCACCAACACAACATTCTTTTGCCAATCTTCACAAGGGTTAGGGTTACAAAATAATCAACATTATTCCACCTTTCAATAATCATCACCACACCCTTTAATTACACAACTCCCTTATCTCTCCTAAAACCACTTGTACCATAAAATAAAATGAATCACAACATTGCATTATCTTAAAACTATTTCTTTGGCAAAAGTCCCTTTATTGAAATACACAACAACATATGCAGAAACACTTTTATTCCATTAAAAAGGATAGGCAACTTAATCACCTTATGACTCCCTTCCTTACTAAATTAAATATTAAACAAAACACCCTTATACCTTTCGACTAGAAATTGTATCTTTTAAACAACAATTTATAACCAATGAAAGTTACATACCTCAATAATACTTTCGATAGGTTTGACACTATGATTTCAACCTCTGAGAATGAATTGGTACCTTAGACTTCCATCGATTTGGCTACACACCCTCCTTTGCATTCTCGATCTCTGTGCCTTTATGTGTTTTCAAGCCATGGATAGATAAATACTCAGTTGAATGCACAGAAGCGTCTATGATATCGAAACTCGTGCTCACGCATGTACACCGGCAGAGCTCGAAACATGCTATGCCCATAAATTGTGAAACAACCAGTGTTGCATCGATGTTCGTTCTCAATCTCTGTGAAACTTTCGTGCTGCAGTATTTCTTTTCTTCCTGCTGTCGACGACCTTTGTTCGATGAACACCTCTATTGCCCTTGTTAGCAGCGCTTACACACCATTTATCAATCGACTCCTCTGTGTTTTCAAATGGAATCAATAGGGCGAGTAAGGTAATTATCTCTTCTAGAACGCGCACCGTCGAAAACCCCTCTTCTCTCTGCCAGGTCACCGAATCACGTGGTCTATGTTTTCACTTGTCGCTTCCTCTCGATTACCGTGCTTATCAAAGTTTAGCCTCGCAAGGGATTAATCACATCGCCGCACCATGTTCATCTTTTTCCTTTCGACATACAGGTGAGCGCACTTTGAATATCGCACCATTTATTTTCTGAACATTTCCCTTCGAAGACGATTGGTCGCACTTCCTCAAACTGGTGATTCTCACTGTCTTCGTCCGCCGCAGGTTGCAATATTTCCTCATAGTCTCCGTCCGCCGCAGGTCGCAAGACTCCCTCTCCTTACGGTCTCCGTCCGCCTCCATCCGCCGCAGATCGCACGACTTCCTCTCACGCCGAAGCCCGTAGATTCTATTTCAATTTCAACACCCGCTTTTGCTTGTTTAAACTATGCTTGAACGATCTTCATTGTTCGCTGTCCACTATCTCCGATGGACACTGTGGCTCGACTTAGCTCGCGTAAGTTTCAATTGACCAGCGCACGAGAGTCGATGAAGACTGTGCTTACGCCCATCGATATTAAGCATGATACATACAGCCACCACTAAATGAAAGCAAGGTACAGGTATTTATAGTGCATTGCATGCACTTTGCAACGTCGGCCAAGGAGAGAAGAATTTTGACCTAAAAAAAAATTGCCGCCAAAGAGTTTAAAGGGGTTAATAAACCTTTTAATAAAAATAATAATTATTTATTAAAAATAATTAATTAAAACCTTTAGAAGGTTTTTAATTAGATTATTATTTAATAAATATATTCACTTAAACCTTTAGACTGCCATCATGGACCCTTCAAGATCTAAGAGCATCCATCAAAACTAGCTTTTGTACAAACTCCTTTTTGACATCAGCACAAGCTCCTTGACATCAATGACAACAACTATATTTGAGCAAAGGCAAAGTACTCAAGATACCCAAAATTGCCAACAATCTCCCCCTTTGTCATTGATGGCAACCCTTTACTAAAAACACATCTTCAAGAGCCAAAACTGAAATCAATGTCTTTGAAGTTTTGCTCCCCTGACTTGAAGCTTTCCTCTTCACTTGAAGTTCTCCCCCTTTCTCATATCTCTCCCCCTTTGTCATCAATGGCAAAGGGCCACCTTTGGGGCTCGAAACTAAGAATGAGCCTCTTAGCTTAGTCCCTCCCCCACCTCTTGATGAGGTGATTAATTCTCGGGTGGGAGTAAAACTCCCATTAGGCACTGATCAACATCAGCGTCTATAACTTCCTTGTCGGGTCTTCTTTTGAACTCTTTGACCATATTCTTGTTCCTGTCATTGTTCGATCCTTGGACACGATCATGCCACTTCGTTCCTGTTCTGTATCCTGGAATTTCAACTCTGCACTTGTCTGGCTATGTGTCCTTCATTGTTGCACTTATAACAAGTAACAGTGTTGTTTCTTTTAGGCATACCTGTTCTTTGAATCCACATGTTTTGGCTAAACCGATTCTGACTAAACCTGTTTTGACCAAGCCTGTTCTGACTAACCCAGTTCTTGTTATTTGCCTTGCAATAAACTGCCTTATGCCCAAACTGATTGCAAGAGTAGCAATACCCATGAAAGAAATTACTACTTCTAAAACTGTTATTTACCTTCTTCACTTGAGCCATGCAATGTACAGCCATGTGGCCAAATATGTGACATGCAAAACATCTGCCTTGAAACTTTCCATTGTTTGACCTCTTAGGTTCTGAACACCTTTTCTTCTCATTCCGAATTGTGTTTTCTATTTCTGTGCATCTATTTTTCAAGGACTCATGATCTAAAATACTTTTCTCATCAGAACTCTCTTCCTTTAGGAGTCTCTTACTAGACTCTCCAACTTGTTCCTTGTGAGGCTTAACAAAACCAAGACCTGTTTTATCTGTTGGATTTCTTTGACTTTGGATGAGAGACTTAACCCTTTTTGAGCTATCTTGAAACTTGTACAGCTTATCCTTGTACTCTTTATTTTCCTCTTTTAATGAAGCCATTTTCTGATCTAATTCACTATACTCAAGTGCCTTAGATTCTAATTCATTCTTGAGTTCAGCATTCTTCTTTCTTTCCTTTTTCAAAGCACTAAGAGCATTAGTAAGTTCACATTCAAGATCCTCTATTTGATTGCACTTTGATTTATCAAGGCCTTTTTCAGATTTCTTATCACTAGAGGTGCTACCTTTTTCAAAAACCATACAAGCATCTTCCTTATCACTTTTTGAAGCATCCTTATACATATTGGCAACCAAATCAATATTTGTGCAATTATTCTCAAGGTGCCCACGCTTTCCATATCTAAGATATTTCGGTTCTTCCTCCTTTTTTGATATGAACAAAACCTCATTTTTATAATCACCTGAAGAACTTTCACTATCACTACTAGAACACTTACTTGCTTTGTCAAGGTGGACGCTCTTCTTTTCTTGATTGTTGTGCTCATCTTTGGTTTTAAGAGTAGTATTGGCCTCTTCTAGTTGTTTCTTCAATGAAACAATCTCTTCTTTTTGTTTGCAGCAAACAGTCTCTTTCTCATTGATCTGATACCCGAGAGTTTCTTCACTCTTTTTGAACTCTTCTATTTTTAGCTTCGATTGTTAATAACTTTGTTAGTTTCCTCTTCATGAATGTTGTATATACCAACTTTATTACTCATTTCTTACTATTGCATTCTTAAACCATCAATTTCTTTTTCTAGCTTGCTTGCAATACTTTGTTTTCCTAGAAGATTGCATTTCAAGATCTTCAAAAATTTTCTTGTAATCTTCTACTTGAATTTTCAAGTTGGTGATTATATTTTCTGCATCCTCAACCTTTTTACTCAATTCTGAAATCGAGTTTCGTTCCCGGTTTGCTTCGCATCACTTCCTTCTTCATCACACTCTTGTTCCGAATCTGTTTCTTTATCAATTTTGAATGGATCATCTTCATCTTCATTGCTACTAAACCCATGGCACTGGCGACTATTATGACCGAGTTGACCACAAACAAAACATTCTCTACCTTGTGAGCAATCGGCTACAAAGTGACCGGTCTTCCCACATATGGTGCAAAACTTTATTAATCTGGCTTGTTCTCCACTATTTGATTCATCTCTTGAATCTCTTTTCATTCCCAAAGCAGCAACATTGAGATCATCTTCATTTTCTTTTGTGCCCTTGTGAGATTTCTTCTTCTTGTGTCTTATGGTTTTGCTTTTGCCTTTCCTTGCCATTTGTGTTCTTGTAAGATCTTCCTTCAAGCTGTTAAACTTTCCGAAGGAACCTCGCTCTGATACCAATTGTTGAACACAAGCTTATACTGAGAGGGGGGGGTGAACAGTATAAGACCTCTTTTTACTTTTCTTTTATACTTCAAAATAGTAAAGCAATATATCCAAAACAATATCAAAACAAAATACAAGATCATCCACAAAGTGACACCAATTTTAACGTGGTTCACCCAGAAAGCCTGGGCTACGTCCACAAAACTTTTCTCTAAAAGTTATCTCAAAGTTCTTTGGGAAACCTTCCCAATTACAATGTTTATGGGCACCAACCCAAAGGAGACACCAATCCCCTAATCTCAGATTCATGGGCACCAACCCACAGGAGACACCAATCCCCTAATCTGAAGTTTGTGGGCACCGACCCACAGGAGACACCAATCCCCTAGCTCAAGTTCGTGGGCACCGACCCACAGGAGACACCAATCCCCTAGCTCTATTACGGTTGGTGATCCTCTAGAAAACCTCTGCTCTTCAGGTTCTCTAAAAGAACTGACAAACTTAGCTTCACAAGTCCTCTGCCAGGACCTGTTCAATTCTGCTCACAAGTCCTCAAAAGAACCTGTCCAACACCTACTCACAAGTCCCCAATGGAACCTGTCCAACACCTGCTCACAACTCCCCAATGGAACCTGTCCAATACCTGTTCACAAGTCCCCAATGGAACCTGTCCAATACCTGCTCACAAGTCCCCAATGGAACCTGTCCAATACCTGCTCACAAGTTTATCAAGAACACTTGCTTGGCATGAACTCACAAAGAGAATGGTTAGAGACCCAACGTGATTCATCCACCTCATAGAAGCATAGAGAGAATTGTTAGAGACTCAATATGTTCTACACTTTACTCCCAATCTCAATCTCAACTCAATCTCAAATCTCAACGAGAATAAGATAGATGTAGTATGCTATTCTCAGGAACATGAAACACAACCCAACAATTGCCAACCATGCAAAGTCTCATATAACCAAGATATTCATGTTCTTTCCAAAAACTAATCTCTTTTCTCAACCAATTTGTCTTCAACAACAATGCTCATAGACAAGGTTTTAACCAACAACATTCTACTCAACATTAACCTTGAAACATGGTAAAGTATTAACTTGATCAACACAACCACTTATGGAAGCAACTCATCTTATTTAAGTGAATGAACCCCTTTGGAAATCTGCCACCAACACAACATTCTTTTGCCAATCTTCACAAGGGTTAGGGTTACAAAATAATCAACATTATTCCACCTTTCAATAATCATCACCACACCCTTTAATTACACAACTCCCTTATCTCTCCTAAAACCACTTGTACCATAAAATAAAATGAATCACAACATTGCATTATCTTAAAACTATTTCTTTGGCAAAAGTCCCTTTATTGAAATACACAACAACATATGCAGAAACACTTTTATTCCATTAAAAAGGATAGGCAACTTAATCACCTTATGACTCCCTTCCTTACTAAATTAAATATTAAACAAAACACCCTTATACCTTCCGACTAGAAATTGTATCTTTTAAACAACAATTTATAACCAATGAAAGTTACATACCTCAATAATACTTTCGATAGGTTTGACACTATGATTTCAACCTCTGAGAATGAATTGGTACCTTAGACTTCCACCGATTTGGCTACACACCCTCCTTTGCGTTCTCGATCTCTGTGCCTTTATGTGTTTTCAAGCCACGGATAGATAAATACTCAGTTGAATGCACAGAAGCGTCTATGATATCGAAACTCGTGCCCACGCATGTACATCGGTAGAGCTCGAAACATGCTATGCCCGTAAATTGTGAAACAACCAGTGTTGCATCGATGTTCGTTCTCAATCTCTGTGAAACTTTTGCGCTGCAGTATTTCTTTTCTTCCTGCTGTCGATGACCTTTGTTCGACGAACACCTCTATTGCCCTTGTTAGCAGCGCTTACACACCATTTATCAATCGACTCCTCTGTGTTTTCAAATGGAATCAACAGGGCGAGTAAGGTAATTATCTCTTCTAGAACGCGCACCGTCGAAAACCCCTCTTCTCTCTGCCAGGTCACCGAATCACGTGGTCTATGTTTTCACTTGTCGCTTCCTCTCGATTACCGTGCTTATCAAAGTTTAGCCTCGCAAGGGATTAATCACATCGCCGCACCATGTTCGTCTTTTTCCTTTCGACATACAGGTGAGCGCACTTTGAATATCGCACCATTTATTTTCTGAACATTTCCCTTCGAAGACGATTGGTCGCACTTCCTCAAACTAGTGATTCTCACTGTCTTCATCCGTCACAGGTTGCAATATTTCCTCACAGTCTTCGTTCGCCGTAGGTCGCAAGACTCCCTCTCCTTACGGTCTCCGTCCGCCTCCGTCCGTCGCAGATCGCACGACTTCCTCTCACGTCGAAGCCCGTAGATTCTATTTCAATTTCAACACCCGCTTTTGCTTGTTTAAACTATGCTTGAACGATCTTCATTATTCGCTGTCCACTATCTCCGATGGACACTGTGGCTCGACTTAGCTCGCGTAAGTTTCAATCGACCAGCGCACGAGAGTCGATGAAGACTGTGCTTACGCCCATCGATATTAAGCATGATACATACAGCCACCACTAAATGAAAGCAAGGTACAGGTATTTATAGTGCATTGCATGCACTTTGCAACGTCGGCCAAGGAGAGAAGAATTTTGACCTAAAAAAAATTGCCGCCAAAGAGTTTAAAGGGGTTAATAAACCTTTTAATAAAAATAATAATTATTTATTAAAAATAATTAATTAAAACCTTTAGAAGGTTTTTAATTAGATTATTATTTAATAAATATATTCACTTAAACCTTTAGACTGCCATCATGGACCCTTCAAGATCTAAGAGCATCCATCAAAACTAGCTTTTGTACAAACTCCTTTTTGACATCAGCACAAGCTCCTTGACATCAATGACAACAACTATATTTGAGCAAAGGCAAAGTACTCAAGATACCCAAAATTGCCAACAATCTCCCCCTTTGTCATTGATGGCAACCCTTTACTAAAAACACATCTTCAAGAGCCAAAACTGAAATCAATGTCTTTGAAGTTTTGCTCCCCATGACTTGAAGCTTTCCTCTTCACTTGAAGTTCTCCCCCTTTCTCATATCTCTCCCCCTTTGTCATCAATGGCAAAGGGCCACCTTTGGGGCTCGAAACTAAGAATGAGCCTCTTAGCTTAGTCCCTCCCCCACCTCCTGATGAGGTGATTAATTCTCGGGTGGGAGTAAAACTCCCATTAGGCACTGATCAACATCAGCGTCTATAACTTCCTTGTCGGGTCTTCTTTTGAACTCTTTGACCATATTCTTGTTCCTGTCATTGTTCTGATCCTTGGACCTGATCATGCCACTGTTCCTGTTCCTGTATCCTGGAATTTCAACTCTGCACTGTCTGGCTGTGTGTCCTTCATTGTTGCACTTATAACAAGTAACAGTGTTGTTTCTTTTAGGCATACCTGTTCTTTGAGTCCACATGTTCTGGCTAAACCAATTCTGACTAAACCTGTTTTGACCAAGTCTATTCTGACTAACCCAATTCCTGTTATTTGCCTTGCAATAAACTGCCTTATGCCCAAAGTGATTGCAAGAGTAGCAATACCCATGAAAGAAATTACTACTTCTAAAACTGTTATTTACCTTCTTCACTTGAGCCATGCAATGTACAACCATGTGGCCAAATACGTGACATGCAAAACATCCGCCTTGAAACTTTCCATTGTTTGACCTCTTAGGTTCTGAACACCTTTTCTTCTCATTCCGAATTGTGTTTTCTATTTTTGTGCATCTATTTTTCAAGGACTCATGATCTAAAATACTTTTCTCATCAGAACTCTCTTCCTTTAGGAGTCTCTTACTAGACTCTCCAACTTGTTCCTTGTGAGGCTTAACAAAACCAAGACCTGTTTTATCTGTTGGATTTCTTTGACTTTGGATGAGAGACTTAACCCTTTTTGAGCTATCTTGAAACTTGTACAGCTTATCCTTGTACTCTTTATTTTCCTCTTTTAATGAAGCCATTTTCTGATCTAATTCACTATACTCAAGTGCCTTAGATTCTAATTCATTCTTGAGTTCAACATTCTTCTTTCTTTCCTTTTTCAAAGCACTAAGAGCATTAGTAAGTTCACATTCAAGATCCTCTATTTGATTGCACTTTGATTTATCAAGGCCTTTTTCAGATTTCTTATCACTAGAGGTGCTACCTTTTTCAAAAACCATACAAGCATCTTCCTTATCACTTTTTGAAGCATCCTTATACATACTGGCAACCAAATCAATATTTGTGCAATTATTCTCAAGGTGCCCACGCTTTCCATATCTAAGATATTTCGGTTCTTCCTCCTTTTTTGATATGAACAAAACCTCATTTTTATAATCACCTGAAGAACTTTCACTATCACTACTAGAACACTTACTTGCTTTGTCAAGGTGGACGCTCTTCTTTTCTTGATTGTTGTGCTCATCTTTGGTTTTAAGAGTAGTATTGGCCTCTTCTAGTTGTTTCTTCAATGAAACAATCTCTTCTTTTTGTTTGCGAGCAAACAGTCTCTTTCTCATTGATTTGATACCTGAGAGTTTCTTCACTCTTTTTGAACTCTTCTATTTTTAGCTTCAGATTGTTAATAACTTTGTTAGTTTCCTCTTCATGAATGTTGTATATACCAACTTTATTACTCATTTCTTCTATCTGCATTCTTAAACCGTCAATTTCTTTTTCTAGCTTGCTGCAATACTTTGTTTTCCTAGAAGATTGCATTTCAAGATCTTCAAAAATTTTCTTGTAATCTTCTACTTGAATTTTCAAGTTGGTGATTATATTTTCTGCATCCTCAACCTTTTTACTCAAGTCTGAAATCAGTTTCTGTTCCCGGTTTGCTTCGCATCACTTCCTTCTTCATCACACTCTTGTTCTGAATCTGTTTCTTTATCAATTTTGAACGGATCATCTTCATCTTCACTACTACTAAACCCATGGCACTGGCGACTATTATGACCGAGTTGACCACAAACAAAACATTCTCTACCTTGTGAGCAATCAGCTGCAAAGTGACCGGTCTTCCCACATCTGGTGCAAAACTTTATTAATCTGGCTTGTTCTCCACTGTTTGATTCATCTCTTGAATCTCTTTTCATTCCCAAAGTAGCAACATTGAGATCATCTTCATTTTCTTTTGTGCCCTTGTGAGATTTCTTCTTCTTGTGTCTTATGGTTTTGCTTTTGCCTTTCCTTGCCATTTGTGTTCTTGTAAGATCTTCCTTCAAGCTGTTAAACTTTTCGAAGGAACCTCGCTCTGATACCAATTGTTGAACACAAGCTTATACTGAGAGGGGGGGTGAACAGTATAAGACCTCTTTTTACTTTTCTTTTATACTTCAAAACAGTAAAGCAATATATCCAAAACAATATCAAAACAAAATACAAGATCATCCACAAAGTGACACCAATTTTAACGTGGTTCACCCAGAAAGCCTGGGCTACGTCCACAAAAATTTTCTCTAAAAGTTATCTCAAAGTTCTTTGGGAAACCTTCCCAATTACAATGTTTATGGGCACCAACCCAAAGGAGACACCAATCCCCTAATCTCAGATTCGTGGGCACCAACCCACAGGAGACACCAATCCCCTAATCTGAAGTTTGTGGGCACCGACCCACAGGAGACACCAATCCCCTAGCTCAAGTTCGTGGGCACCGACCCACAGGAGACACCAATCCCCTAGCTCTGTTCTGGCTGGTGATCCTCTAGAAAACCTCTGCTCTTCAGGTTCTCTAAAAGAACTGACAAACTCAGCTTCACAAGTCCTCTGCCAGGACCTGTTCAATTCTGCTCACAAGTCCTCAAAAGAACCTGTCCAACACCTACTCACAAGTCCCCAATGGAACCTGTCCAACACCTGCTCACAACTCCCCAATGGAACCTGTCCAATACCTGTTCACAAGTCCCCAATGGAACCTGTCCAATACCTGCTCACAAGTCCCCAATGGAACCTGTCCAATACCTGCTCACAAGTTTATCAAGAACACTTGCTTGGCATGAACTCACAAAGAGAATGGTTAGAGACCCAACGTGATTCATCCACCTCATAGAAGCATAGAGAGAATTGTTAGAGACTCAATATGTTCTACACTTTACTCCCAATCTCAATCTCAACTCAATCTCAAATCTCAACAGAATAAGATAGATGTAGTATGCTATTCTCAGGAACATGAAACACAACCCAACAATTGCCAACCATGCAAAGTCTCATATAACCAAGATATTCATGTTCTTTCCAAAAACTAATCTCTTTTCTCAACCAATTTGTCTTCAACAACAATGCTCATAGACAAGGTTTTAACCAACAACATTCTACTCAACATTAACCTTGAAACATGGTAAAGTATTAACTTGATCAACACAACCACTTATGGAAGCAACTCATCTTATTTAAGTGAATGAACCCCTTTGGAAATCTGCCACCAACACAACATTCTTTTGCCAATCTTCACAAGGGTTAGGGTTACAAAATAATCAACATTATTCCACCTTTCAATAATCATCACCACACCCTTTAATTACACAACTCCCTTATCTCTCCTAAAACCACTTGTACCATAAAATAAAATGAATCACAACATTGCATTATCTTAAAACTATTTCTTTGGCAAAAGTCCCTTTATTGAAATACACAACAACATATGCAGAAACACTTTTATTCCATTAAAAAGGATAGGCAACTTAATCACCTTATGACTCCCTTCCTTACTAAATTAAATATTAAACAAAACACCCTTATACCTTCCGACTAGAAATTGTATCTTTTAAACAACAATTTATAACCAATGAAAGTTACATACCTCAATAATACTTTCGATAGGTTTGACACTATGATTTCAACCTCTGAGAATGAATTGGTACCTTAGACTTCCACCGATTTGGCTACACACCCTCCTTTGCGTTCTCGATCTCTGTGCCTTTATGTGTTTTCAAGCCACGGATAGATAAATACTCAGTTGAATGCACAGAAGCGTCTATGATATCGAAACTCGTGCTCACGCATGTACACCGGCAGAGCTCGAAACATGCTATGCCCATAAATTGTGAAACAACCAGTGTTGCATCGATGTTCGTTCTCAATCTCTGTGAAACTTTCGCGCTGCAGTATTTCTTTTCTTCCTGCTGTCGATGACCTTTGTTCGATGAACACCTCTATTGCCCTTGTTAGCAGCGCTTACACACCATTTATCAATCGACTCCTCTGTGTTTTCAAATGGAATCAACAGGGCGAGTAAGGTAATTATCTCTTCTAGAACGCGCACCGTCGAAAACCCCTCTTCTCTCTGCCAGGTCACCGAATCACGTGGTCTATGTTTTCACTTGTCGCTTCCTCTCGATTACCGTGCTTATCAAAGTTTAGCCTCGCAAGGGATTAATCACATCGCCGCACCATGTTCATCTTTTTCCTTTCGACATACAGGTGAGCGCACTTTGAATATCGCACCATTTATTTTCTGAACATTTCCCTTCGAAGACGATTGGTCGCACTTCCTCAAACTGGTGATTCTCACTGTCTTCGTCCGTCGCAGGTTGCAATATTTCCTCACAGTATCCGTCCGCCGCAGGTCGCAAGACTCCCTCTCCTTACGGTCTCCGTCCGCCTCCGTCCGTCGCAGATCGCACGACTTCCTCTCACGCCGAAGCCCGTAGATTCTATTTCAATTTCAACACCCGCTTTTGCTTGTTTAAACTATGCTTGAACGATCTTCATTATTCGCTGTCCACTATCTCCGATGGACACTGTGGCTCGACTTAGCTCGCGTAAGTTTCAATCGACCAGCGCACGAGAGTCGATGAAGACTGTGCTTACGCCCATCGATATTAAGCATGATACATACAGCCACCACTAAATGAAAGCAAGGTACAGGTATTTATAGTGCATTGCATGCACTTTGCAACGTCGGCCAAGGAGAGAAGAATTTTGACCTAAAAAAAATTGCCGCCAAAGAGTTTAAAGGGGTTAATAAACCTTTTAATAAAAATAATAATTATTTATTAAAAATAATTAATTAAAACCTTTAGAAGGTTTTTAATTAAATTATTATTTAATAAATATTTCCACTTAAACCTTTAGATTGCCATCATGGAACCTTCAAGATCTAAGAGCATCCATCAAAACTAGCTTTTGTACAAACTCCTTTTTGACATCAGCACAAGCTCCTTGACATCAATGACAACAACTATATTTGAGCAAAGGCAAAGTACTCAAGATACCCAAAATTGCCAACAATCTCCCCCTTTGTCATTGATGGCAACCCTTTACTAAAAACACATCTTCAAGAGCCAAAACTGAAATCAATGTCTTTGAAGTTTTGCTCCCCCTGACTTGAAGCTTTCCTCTTCACTTGAAGTTCTCCCCCTTTCTCATATCTCTCCCCCTTTGTCATCAATGGCAAAGGGCCACCTTTGGGGCTCGAAACTAAGAATGAGCCTCTTAGCTTAGTCCCTCCCCCACCTCCCCGATGAGGTGATTAATTCTCGGGTGGGAGTAAAACTCCCATTAGGCACTGATCAACATCAGCGTCTATAACTTCCTTGCCGGGTCTTCTTTTGAACTCTTTGACCATATTCTTGTTCCTGTCATTGTTCTAATCCTTGGACCTGATCATGCCACTGTTCTTGTTCTTGTATCCTGGAATTTCAACTCTGCACTGTCTGGCTGTGTGTCCTTCATTGTTGCACTTATAACAAGTAACAGTGTTGTTTCTTTTAGGCATACCTGTTCTTTGAATCCACATGTTCTGGCTAAACCAGTTCTGACTAAACCTGTTTTGACCAAGCCTGTTCTGACTAACCCAGTTCCTGTTATTTGCCTTGCAATAAACTGCCTTATGCCCAAACTGATTGCAAGAGTAGCAATACCCATGAAAGAAATTACTACTTCTAAAACTGTTATTTACCTTCTTCACTTGAGCCATGCAATGTACAGACCATGTGGCCAAATACGTGACACGCAAAACATCCGCCTTGAAACTTTCCATTGTTTGACCTCTTAGGTTCCGAACACCTTTTCTTCTCATTCCGAATTGTGTTTTCTATTTCCGTGCATCTATTTTTCAAGGACTCATGATCTAAAATACTTTTCTCATCGGAACTCTCTTCCTTTAGGAGTCTCTTACTAGACTCTCCAACTTGTTCCTTGTGAGGCTTAACAAAACCAAGACCTGTTTTATCTGTTGGATTTCTTTGACTTTGGATGAGAGACTTAACCCTTTTTGAGCTATCTTGAAACTTGTACAGCTTATCCTTGTACTCTTTATTTTCCTCTTTTAATGAAGCCATTTTCTGATCTAATTCACTATACTCAAGTGCCTTAGATTCTAATTCATTCTTGAGTTCAACATTCTTCTTTCTTTCCTTTTTCAAAGCACTAAGAGCATTAGTAAGTTCACATTCAAGATCCTCTATTTGATTGCACTTTGATTTATCAAGGCCTTTTTCAGATTTCTTATCACTAGAGGTGCTACCTTTTTCAAAAACCATACAAGCATCTTCCTTATCACTTTTTGAAGCATCCTTATACATACTGGCAACCAAATCAATATTTGTGCAATTATTCTCAAGGTGCCCACGCTTTCCATATCTAAGATATTTCGGTTCTTCCTCCTTTTCTGATATGAACAAAACCTCATTTTTATAATCACCTGAAGAACTTTCACTATCACTACTAGAACACTTACTTGCTTTGTCAAGGTGGACGCTCTTCTTTTCTTGATTGTTGTGCTCATCTTTGGTTTTAAGAGTAGTATTGGCCTCTTCTAGTTGTTTCTTCAATGAAACAATCTCTTCTTTTTGTTTGCAGCAAACAGTCTCTTTCTCATTGATCTGATACCTGAGAGTTTCTTCACTCTTTTTGAACTCTTCTATTTTCAGCTTCAGATTGTTAATAACTTTGTTAGTTTCCTCTTCATGAATGTTGTATATACCAACTTTATTACTCATTTCTTCTGTCTGCATTCTTAAACCGTCAATTTCTTTTTCTAGCTTGCTGCAATACTTTGTTTTCCTAGAAGATTGCATTTCAAGATCTTCAAAAATTTTCTTGTAATCTTCTACTTGAATTTTCAAGTTGGTGATTATATTTTCTGCATCCTCAACCTTTTTACTCAAGTCTGAAATCAGTTTCTGTTCCCAGTTTGCTTCTGCATCACTTCCTTCTTCATCACACTCTTGTTCTGAATCTGTTTCTTTATCAATTTTGAACGGATCATCTTCATCTTCACTGCTACTAAACCCATGGCACTGGCGACTATTATGACCGAGTTGACCACAAACAAAACATTCTCTACCTTGTGAGCAATCAGCTACAAAGTGACCGGTCTTCCCACATCTGGTGCAAAACTTTATTAATCTGGCTTGTTCTCCACTGTTTGATTCATCTCTTGAATCTCTTTTCATTCCCAAAGCAGCAACATTGAGATCATCTTCATTTTCTTTTGTGCCCTTGTGAGATTTCTTCTTCTTGTGTCTTATGGTTTTGCTTTTGCCTTTCCTTGCCATTTGTGTTCTTGTAAGATCTTCCTTCAAGCTGTTAAACTTTTCGAAGGAACCTCGCTCTGATACCAATTGTTGAACACAAGCTTATACTGAGAGGGGGGGTGAACAGTATAAGACCTCTTTTTACTTTTCTTTTATACTTCAAAATAGTAAAGCAATATATCCAAAACAATATCAAAACAAAATACAAGATCATCCACAAAGTGACACCAATTTTAACGTGGTTCACCCAGAAAGCTCGGGCTACGTCCACAAAACTTTTCTCTAAAAGTTATCTCAAAGTTCTTTGGGAAACCTTCCCAATTACAATGTTTATGGGCACCAACCCAAAGGAGACACCAATCCCCTAATCTCAGATTCGTGGGCACCAACCCACAGGAGACACCAATCCCCTAATCTGAAGTTTGTGGGCACCGACCCACAGGAGACACCAATCCCCTAGCTCAAGTTCGTGGGCACCGACCCACAGGAGACACCAATCCCCTAGCTCTGTTCTGGCTGGTGATCCTCTAGAAAACCTCTGCTCTTCAGGTTCTCTAAAAGAACTGACAAACTCGACTTCACAAGTCCTCTCGCCAGGACCTGTTCAATTCTGCTCACAAGTCCTCAAAAGAACCTGTCCAACACCTACTCACAAGTCCCCAATGGAACCTGTCCAACACCTGCTCACAACTCCCCAATGGAACCTGTCCAATACCTGTTCACAAGTCCCCAATGGAACCTGTCCAATACCTGCTCACAAGTCCCCAATGGAACCTGTCCAATACCTGCTCACAAGTTTATCAAGAACACTTGCTTGGCATGAACTCACAAAGAGAATGGTTAGAGACCCAACGTGATTCATCCACCTCATAGAAGCATAGAGAGAATTGTTAGAGACTCAATATGTTCTACACTTTACTCCCAATCTCAATCTCAACTCAATCTCAAATCTCAACAGAATAAGATAGATGTAGTATGCTATTCTCAGGAACATGAAACACAACCCAACAATTGCCAACCATGCAAAGTCTCATATAACCAAGATATTCATGTTCTTTCCAAAAACTAATCTCTTTTCTCAACCAATTTGTCTTCAACAACAATGCTCATAGACAAGGTTTTAACCAACAACATTCTACTCAACATTAACCTTGAAACATGGTAAAGTATTAACTTGATCAACACAACCACTTATGGAAGCAACTCATCTTATTTAAGTGAATGAACCCCTTTGGAAATCTGCCACCAACACAACATTCTTTTGCCAATCTTCACAAGGGTTAGGGTTACAAAATAATCAACATTATTCCACCTTTCAATAATCATCACCACACCCTTTAATTACACAACTCCCTTATCTCTCCTAAAACCACTTGTACCATAAAATAAAATGAATCACAACATTGCATTATCTTAAAACTATTTCTTTGGCAAAAGTCCCTTTATTGAAATACACAACAACATATGCAGAAACACTTTTATTCCATTAAAAAGGATAGGCAACTTAATCACCTTATGACTCCCTTCCTTACTAAATTAAATATTAAACAAAACACCCTTATACCTTCCGACTAGAAATTGTATCTTTTAAACAACAATTTATAACCAATGAAAGTTACATACCTCAATAATACTTTCGATAGGTTTGACACTATGATTTCAACCTCTGAGAATGAATTGGTACCTTAGACTTCCACCGATTTGGCTACACACCCTCCTTTGCGTTCTCGATCTCTGTGCCTTTATGTGTTTTCAAGCCACGGATAGATAAATACTCAGTTGAATGCACAGAAGCATCTATGATATCGAAACTCGTGCTCACGCATGTACACCGGCAGAGCTCGAAACATGCTATGCCCATAAATTGCGAAACAACCAGTGTTGCATCGATGTTCGTTCTCAATCTCTGTGAAACTTTCACGCTACAGTATTTCTTTTCTTCCTGTTGTCGACGACCTTTGTTCGACGAACACCTCTATTGCCCTTGTTAGCAGTGCTTACACACCATTTATCAATCGACTCCTCTGTGTTTTCAAATGGAATCAACAGGGCGAGTAAGGTAATTATCTCTTCTAGAACGCGCACCGTCGAAAACCCCTCTTCTCTCTGCCAGGTCACCGAATCACGTGGTCTATGTTTTCACTTGTCGCTTCCTCTCGATTATCGTGCTTATCAAAGTTTAGCCTCGCAAGGGATTAATCACATCGCCGCACCATGTTCGTCTTTTTCCTTTCGACATACAGGTGAGCGCACTTTGAATATCGCACCATTTATTTTCTGAACATTTCCCTTCGAAGACGATTGGTCGCACTTCCTCAAACTGGTGATTCTCACTGTCTTCGTCCGTCGCAGGTTGCAATATTTCCTCACAGTCTCCGTCCGCCGTAGGTCGCAAGACTCCCTCTCCTTACGGTCTCCGTCCGCCTCCGTCCGTCGCAGATCGCACGACTTCCTCTCACGCCGAAGCCCGTAGATTCTATTTCAATTTCAACACCCGCTTTTGCTTGTTTAAACTATGCTTGAACGATCTTCATTATTCGCTGTCCACTATCTCCGATGGACACTGTGGCTCGACTTAGCTCGCGTAAGTTTCAATCGACCAGCGCACGAGAGTCGATGAAGACTGTGCTTACGCCCATCGATATTAAGCATGATACATACAGCCACCACTAAATGAAAGCAAGGTATAGGTATTTATAGTGCATTGCATGCACTTTGCAACGTCGGCCAAGGAGAGAAGAATTTTGACCTAAAAAAAAATTGCCGCCAAAGAGTTTAAAGGGGTTAATAAACCTTTTAATAAAAATAATAATTATTTATTAAAAATAATTAATTAAAACCTTTAGAAGGTTTTTAATTAGATTATTATTTAATAAATATATTCACTTAAACCTTTAGACTGCCATCATGGACCCTTCAAGATCTAAGAGCATCCATCAAAACTAGCTTTTGTACAAACTCCTTTTTGACATCAGCACAAGCTCCTTGACATCAATGACAACAACTATATTTGAGCAAAGGCAAAGTACTCAAGATACCCAAAATTGCCAACACCCCATGGCCTCCCCCTCTCACCCCGTGTTGGTTGTTAGTCGTTATCACTAGTCAAACATTCCTGCCACTTGCCACTTGCTTGTGTTGCCATTAAATTAGTCATTGTCATTCCATAATAGTCATTGCTCCCTTTCCCTTGGAGAAATTTTTAAATTAAATTAAATTAAATTTTATTTAATTTAAAATTACAATATTTAATATTGCACGTATTTTTAAATACCATAATTATGCGTTAAATTAAATATTCTTCGTTGATCATTGCACATTCACATTTCCATAAACCCATAATTAAATTAAATTAAAATTTAATTTAATTTAATTTAATCCATCACTTTCGTCTCCATTGACCATTGTCTCGGTCCACCAATAATTTACTGCAAGCGACCCACAATTAACCACAAATTAATTAAATTAAATTAAATTAAATTGTTTTAAATTTAATTTAATATTTTCCATCTCCATTAATGTAGGGCTTAGCCAATTCAATGCATGCACGCTTGTCTTAAATATCGCAACAATTAATTTTTTAGTTTGGCATGTGGTTCAAGGCATCTTCTATTGCATCTTCTTTGACATTTTAGTTGTGTTTTCTTTTACCGTTTCAAGGGACCCATTTCAGCTATCCGCTGGTATAGCGGTGTTTACAGTCCTTGGAGAGTAGTTTTCAAGCCTATTTCAGTACCAGCATTAGATTTTAGTTTTATGAAGACCTCTTCAAATTCATCATTTTGGTCTTCTTTTTGTATCAAGAGTGCATTTTCGATTGTACCCGACACTCTTCAGCTACCCATCTTTCTTTTCCACACTTGTACACATTGGGACCAATGCTTCCTCAGTGGGGAGAAATTATAGGGATTAGTATTGTATTGCATTTAATATTGACACGAATTGTGCGTATTAAATGTTGACTTGTAAAGGCAAACATGCCTATAAATATATTTTTTATTAATGTAATTATCAGTTTTCATTTGTGCCATTTTGTGTCATCTATTAAGAGTGTTCCCACATCAATTACTTTTGGTGATATAAATTTCCATTGACATATAATATTGATTCCAAGATCTTACATTAAGAATTAACAACACTTATTATTCCATTCCTTGAATAATATAACAAATTACTATATAGAAAATATGTGTTCCCTTCTTACAATCATGAGTCTCATAATAATCCTCATACTAAATATTACATTTCAATTTCTATGATCATAATTGATCATTAATATTTCCTTCAAAATATCCAATTGTTGAGTCCTCTTCAAAAAATTTGGAGCAAAATTTAGGGATTAGGACAACTTATGAAAATACATATGCAAGCCTAACACACACTATGCAAACATATAATAATGTAATAACATACCAAGCAACAACTATTGCAACATATTGAGAGAATCCCATACTTCCCTCAAATAAATGGATTACTTAAATACTCAAGTCTCTTCCAGTTTCTTTACTATTTAATCCTTCCAAAAACTAAAGAAGTCTTCAAGAATTAAATAATAAAATTTTTGACATAATTCTTCAAATATAATTTAACACAAAATTAACCAAGCCTATCCTTTATTTAATAGTGTTGGAAATTCAAATTTTCCATTTCATAACATACCATGCACTACGTAATTAAAAGTTTATTTCTATATCCAAATAAGATATCAAAGCACTAGGCAAGCTTCTTTATTCCAAACATAAGCATAAAATAAGCAAATATTTTTGATGTTACCAATTAGAACAATGTGTTATGCAAACATAAGTGCTAACATAAAGGTAAAATTTGTTTTAAATAAAATATATGCTTTCAAAATATTGAAGAAACATAAATAAGAAAGCTCGCAAGTCAAGGCCCACCTTTTTAGAGATGAAAACAACTCACACGAGTCCCAACAAGCCTTACCAAAAGATTAATAAAAAGAAACCAATAACTACAATTAGAGATATGAATCCAGATTAAGGTTGTCTTCTTAATTCTATAATAGAGCACACCAAGAAATATTTTCAACACATCTTACAATCATCATTATAGCAACTACAAAAACTATCTAAAAGTTACACTCTTCTCTTTAGATAAAACAAAGGTATGGGAGGAAAAGATTGAAAAATCCCAACCAAAAACATGAAATCTTTCCAACCTCTAGTTCTACAATGGTACCATACTTCTAAGAAGAACATAAAAACAAAATACTTTAAAGAAATATGGTACCTGAATATATACATAAGCTAGGTAGGTTGAAACAAAGCATCACACCCATATCATGGTGATCGAAAACTCAAATCAGGATGAAGGAAAAAAAAGGATTACATGTTGGCTCTCAAGCTTACTTAATTTTACTAAGAAACTTAATCAAACTAGACCAAGCTCATAGAGACCTTCATTCAACCATTTGTATGCAATTAAAAACATAAAAATATGAGTAAAGTAACAACAAAGCATTCAAAACTTACTGCAACCAATCAAATCTAGGTTTAAGTAGTCATTAATATGGAGGAATAATACCTTCTCATGCAAATCCAAAATCCTTCTACAATACTCCTTCCATATTGATCCTCCTTTTCACTTCACCCTCCAAATATCCTTCTAGCTAGCTCCAAAACATGGTGATTTTATTCTAAAATAATCTTCGAAGAAACCCAAAAGAAAGAACCACCCAAAGTAATTCCTTCTTGCATACCATAACAAAGAGCAAAATAGTAACATATCATACCTATGTTACAAGAAGATTACTCACATTGTCACCCATCACAATGTTACCAAAATAATTGCCACCTTATTCCAATTATTATGGATTAGGGTTTCCTATTAATTAAAGCTCCTCTCTCTTTTCATATAGTTTACCTATTAATATTTATAAGGTAAAATATTAGTAATCTATCTACTTAGCTCATTGAATAATATTATTACCTCCTAAATATTAGTGTTATTTACTAACAATAGGGTACTATAATAATAAAATTAATTACTAATAAATTAAACATTAACATTGATAATCAAGTATTAATCATACCACATCATTATCAATACTAACCAAATCATTTTCATACTTTAAAACATGAATGAATGCATACCAATGCAATTCAACAATATGCACAATGATTTTTTACCCCTTAAGTAGGAGGTTTTATGATAACTTTGACGCTATCACCCACCTACTAAGGATGGCTCTTTTGCTTGAATAACAACCTCCTTGCTTAGTGATGCATCCAATCAAATATACATATATGCAATGCACCTATAAGAAGGATTTTCTTTTTACCTTTATATGTTGATGAGAATGTCATCCATCATTTTTTTTCTCTCAACTCTTATGGGTGTCCCATACCAATCCACCCGTGAGAGTACTTGGTCCTAAAACCATAAATTTTATTAGCAATACCATATTTCCAAAAGTATATAATCAAAGTATAAATTGCTACTATAAACACATCTTGATAACATAAAATGAGATTATGCATTAGATATCCACACATCAATACATAAATCAAGTATCAATATCAAGTCCTTCCAAGTAGGATCATTATAATTCCAAGGTTCAGGTAGTGGATTCCACTCTCATGGAGTGTGCACAACTACTTCAATATCTTAAAGATAATTTGGCCAATGGTATAGAATTGAATGCAATAAGAAGCATATTAAAACTATTGTGAACATAGTTTTAATATTAAGGACATGGTTTTACTATACTTGTAGCCCTACAAGTAATCACCACTAAAACTCTATGGTAGTCAAAAGATAACACCAAAATTATATGGACTTTATAAAGTGCTACAACAGTTTGGTCCCATGACCTAAAACTTAGAATTGTTGCCTTATTCAATGGTACATTCAATTTTCCATATTTCATATTTAAATAAAGTCCTTGGCAACCATATACAAGTCTAATCCTCACTACCCTAGTTGGATGAGGAAGGCTTAGTCATCTTAGAAACCGCGAGTATTCTAGACTTTCATACATGCACTCTTTGCAACCACACTCTCTTTGATGTTATAGTATGATGCAATCAACAAGGTTTGGGATAAATTTAAAGTCTTCTATGATTCCTAGCATGTCATTTTTTAATTGTATGACACTCCCACTTGTACGACACTTCTACTTGTATAGATATTCCTCTCTAATGCTTTCACTTGTACGGTCACCTTTGTTGTATGACAATGCTCAATTATACAATAGTTAAATTATATGACAACTCTCGTAGTCTTTGTACAGCAACTATCTCCTTCCTCTATGTGACAACACTTTACTTTCATCAAATGACAAATTCTCTCAAATGTGGTTCCTCTATTTAGGTTAAATGGTAATGAACTTGGGACAATTCTATTTGAACAAGGGCATACATTGTCTAGGGACTCAATGGACTATAATAACACTTTTATTTGATGGTGTTTTCTTTGGGTGGCTATACTACTCCCCTCCTATAATTCTTGCAAAACACCAAGCTTTCCAATACACTATTCTAACAATATAAATAATTACCGTTCACACAACACAAGGCAATTTGGAATAATGTGTATTATTTTATTGAAATTCAATTATAGTACAATAAATAAATGTTTCATTGGAGTTCTCTTACTCTTCTTTGTTCCCAATTGATCACCTCCCAACTCTCTCTTCTCTTTATCCTTCTGTTATTTCTCTTTGCATTCGGTCTTAGTTTTCTCTTCCCATCGTGCACTTTTTTATTTTATTTTATCTCTTCTTTGGATTTCGCTCGGTGTGTCTATTCTACTTATTTGTTTTATTTTCCTTGACCACAAAAAACTTTATTGCCATTTTTATTTCCTTGGTCATATACAATTCGTACGATTACAAATAGTTCGCCAAAGGTTCATATAATAGATGCTCTTGCATCATATTCGTTAGGTAAGAGAAATATTTCATGAGTGAAGCTCATGAAAATTTAAAACTCCATAATCAAGATTTTGTACTTACCAATCTATTGTGACTGTCGCACAACTCGCTCCAAAATTGGGGACCCACCTTTTTATTTTTGTGTTTGGGTGTTTTGTTTCGTTTTGAGTGTCTAGTGGGTTTGCTTTGTTTTTATGTTGTTTTTTTGTTAGTTTGTTGTTAGCAATTTTTTGATGATTTTTATATAATAAAAATAAATATATAAAAAGAGAATAAAAAATAAAATAAAAAATGGTTTGGGCTTTGGCTCTTCTTCGGGAGGTCCAAGGTTCAAACCGTGGCGTGGGTGAGTGTGTGAGGGGGTGGGTGGGTGTCTCCTTGGTGGAGTTGTTGTAACAGGTTGGGGGATTCCTGGTCAAAACCCCATATCTTAAAATTACCAAAATAATAATAATAATAATAATAATAATATAAAATAAAGTATAAAAAAAATAATAAAATAAAATTAGTGAACGTGGGACCTAATGCTTCATGTGTGCCATTTGGTAACCGAATGATACAAAGAGGGGGTTATGTAAATGAATGACCAAGAAAAACAAAATTCAAAGGAAACAAAAATAAACTAAATACATTACGGAATGAAAACAAAGAAATAAATGAATTGGCGACAGGGAAAACAAAACCAAAAGAAATGAAGAGGAAAAGAAGACGAAGGGACGGTTTTGAGAGAGTTCTGCTCAAAGATGTTAAATACACCAAGGAAGGAGAGAAGAAGGACTAGATCTTTTAGGACCTGGTTGGACCTTTTTGGAGGCCAGATGCTTGAATGTTTTTGCCAAACTGTTGGACTTGTTCTTTCACCACATGATGCTAATTTGGGGCATTTTTTTTCTGCACTTGTATGTGTGATATTGAAGACCTTTTTTCTGCAATATAATGGAGATATTTCAAGTTTTAATGCATTTTTATGGTTAAATTTGTCTTATTTTTGGTATATTGCACCATTTCCTTAGAAGCTTGCACCACATTAGTTGTTTGACTGTGTGAATTCGGGTAACACTAATGTTGGTTTTTGTGCAAAATACTAATGCTTGCAGGGTTTGTGGAGAAACTTTTGAGTTGCAACAATCCATTTAATTTTTGTTATTTTATTTTTATTTTCTAACTTTTCTTTTGCAGATTTTTTTTAAACTTCGAGGATTAAAATAAAAAATTGAAAAAAATAATGACAAAAATAAATACATGGGTGTGAAGAATGAGCTACAATATTTCATCCGAAACAAATTCGAACTCATTCCGAAGCCAATCCGAATTTATAAAAATTGTTGAAAATGATTGTTTTATGAGGATTTTTATAATTTTGGAATTTTATTTTTTTCACATTTTGAAGGTAAATCAGATTTTTTCAGCTTTGCATTTTATTCGCAAGCAATAAATGAACTTCCCTTTATGAAAATTGCAATTTCATTAAAGGGGGTAATTTATATGGCATTCCATAGGCTATCATTTTTAGAGCAATAAATTCGCCTCTCTTTATGAAAATTCTGATTTCATTAAAGAGAGGTAATTTATACATTACATCAAAGGTTATTGTTTTAAAGCATTAAATTATTTCTTCTTTATGAAAATTATGATTTCATTAAAGAGGGATAATTTATAATGACATTTTAAGGCCATTATTTTAAAGCAATAAATTGTTGTCTCTTTATGAAAATTAATTTCATCAAAGAGGGATAATTTATTAATTATATCAAAGGCTATCTTTATCTTCATGATAGAAGCTACATTTAATGAATCTATTCATCATTTCAGATTCACATTCATAGATAGATTTTAATCTTCATTTTCATGTTCAAAGTAGGGTTTAATGCAAGATAAAAACTTGTTTAAAATCTACTTAATCAAAAGAAGATAAAATCTACCTAAAAACATTCAAGATAAAAGGAATTAAGGCTTTACATCGTGGTCATATGAGGGCCAATCACATTTATATTTTCTTTAAGTTTCATGAACAATCATTAGTATAGCATAATAAAATAAACCAACACAGGCCCCTTGTTAACAATTACTTGCAAATCACTAAGGTATTCCTAGCACTTATTTGATATATCTTCATAGGATTATAAATACACATGTGCAATGCTTATATAGCGGAACCTTGGAGAAGTTATTTTCGTTTTAACTTCTTTGCAAGAGAGGGTTTTGTGATCAAAATCCTAAGGGTGAGTGTGGTTTTGCAATTGGGCAAAATTACCACTCAACATTTTGGTGCTAGAAGGAGGGCATGAATTGGTGTTATTTTATTTATGCTAAATTGTTCATTGTTGTTTTAAATGCTTTTGAATTGTTCATACAATGAATAATATGATTTTGGTGTAACCTTGAGAGCTCTAAATTGCTAAATATTTCAAGTCCTTTTGATTAGCATCTTTGGCCTCCTTTAGCACTCAACACTTTGGGAGCTAGGAGGGCCTGAATTGGTTTATTTTATTGCTATTTAGATGCTAAATTGTTCATGTTTACTTGAAATATTTATTCAAAGATATTGGTTTGGACTAACGAACTTTTGTTTACATATGATCACTTTCATTGATTCCAACGTTCTCTAATTGATGATGCTTTAATGCTAACCTTGTTGCAAATTGGAAAATGTTCTTTGATGCCATGGTTTAATTGATGCATATCTTTTGGTTGATGCTAACCGTTTCTCTTGTTTGGAATTTTTTTTTATTGTGAGGCATTGCTAACAATCATTTGTTGTTGTCATTGTTAATCACATTACAACTTAATCAAATGGCTACAAATGCTGGAAAGTGGTATGGGGTGTATGGTAATCCTTTGAACATTGGGGGAGATGCTCATGACTTACCCAAGAACATAGAGGAATTTTTGCCCAAGTTTAAACACAATGGCACAATATTAGCCGAGGAGCACATTCAATCCTATGTGGATACCTTAATTAGATGAAATGTCAAACATGAGGATGTGGCTTGTAGATTGTTTCCTTGGAGCCTAGATGATACGACATATGATTGGTACATCAATCTACCCATTGGCTCTATTACGTCTTGGGCCCAATTAGAAACTACTTTTATCAATCAGTTTAGGTTACCCATAGATCCTGCCATGATTTATCATCAATTTGCTTCTTGTAGGAGGGAACCTAATGAGCCATTGAGAACATTCAACATGAGATTTTGAAAGCTCTATGCAAGATTGATTGCTTCCTTTACTATTGTGAAAAGTGTTGCCCTTCAAATATACTTTGGGGCATTGGATCCCTTGCTTGCCATGTTCACTAGGATAAATCCTTTGGTCACTACTCTTACCTCGGCCTACATGGAAGCCATGATTGTAGAACAACAACTAAGGCCACAAGGTTTTGGGATGGAGCAATTACCTATGGTAGGACAACTAGGGGCTTACAATCAAACCCCGATGATAAACCAAGCATGGGCACAATAGAATTTGATGTTGAATGCTTTGCCCTACAATCAATTTTATCCTACCATACCCACTTATCCTCCCACATGCACTTATATGAATACATCTATCCATCCAACCACTCCATCATGGTTAGAGAACCATTTGGTCACTCATGGAGCCATAACAACAAGCGCTCAAGCTTTGCCTACTTATGTCAATCCAACTAATCCTACTACTTCTACCACCCAACCCAAGGAGCTTGTATCAAAAATAAAATATCGAAAGAAGTTGGTTAAGAAGTTAAGTAGAGATATGGTTCCATTACAAAAATAAGTGCATCAAAGTATGCTTCCAAATCATCCTAGGAATCAAGTTCATGATACTAATCTTAATGATATTCCATGTTATGCTCCTTCAGATGATAGAGAAGGTCTAGATCTGACTTACATTGAAGTAAATGCCTATTCAGAATTTCTTGAAGAGCTTGAATATTTTGGAGAAGAAATACTATGGATGGGTAACAAGGAGTTGGAACCAAATGATCACCATTTTGTTTGGGAAAGAAAGGATTTAGAATCATTATTCACAAAGGAGGATTGGGATGATCATAGAAAGAAGAATGTAAAAATTGATCCCATTATAGAAACCCCTAAGCCATCAAAAGTGGTTGAAAGTGAGTTTGAAAGAGAATCAATAAATGAATTCGAAGACATAACATAATTTCACCACTTGTTCTTGGAAGATACTTTGGATGATATTGTTGAAACTGATGGCCAAGAAAACCCACACCTTCCAAATTGTGATAAAATTGAATCATGGGTTACCAATGTGGATTATGATAGCCTTACAAATTTGAATATAAGAAATAACCCACTTTTGGAAATAATTGAACCATCTAAGGAAGGTGAAGATGAATTTGATGAGAAACATGTTGATGAATCAAAATATGACGAAGAAGTAGTTGAGCATCACAACTTGATTTTGGAAGATGATTACTATGATTCTTGGAAGAAATGGGAAGAATATGCTCACTCCAAACCTTCTAATGAATTTTTTGTGTCAATTGATATGCAGGATAATACAATTGCTTTCTCACATGAGGATATTACAAATCCTGTACAATCTGAGAATGTTTTGGAAGAAGGGTTGGAATCTCATCAAGTATTGGAAAATGATAATGATTCTACTACCATGGATAAAGAAGGAGAACCACTTGCTTTGGTCCCCTTTGAGGGGCAAGAAATTAAAAATCTTGATCCACCTATTGGCTCTACAATGTCTATGCCATCTCAAAATGAGGAAATTCCAGAACCTGAATGGTTTGGGTTTGATATCATTGATGATCCAATTGAAAATGTTACTTTATCTGAAACAACTCAAGTGATTGATCATGGAGATGTGTTATTTGACACATCCCTAGATAGACAAGACTCATGGTTTGAAAAGGATGGACATGTTTTTAATTGGGTGCCTAATTTTGGTATCTTTGATAAACAGGTTATTGACAAAGAAGAAATGCTACATGATGATGATGATGAAGACCATGAAGAAAAGAAAGAAATTACAAATCCTCTCCAAGTATTGGTAAATGAAAATGTGCCAAAGGTAAAATCTCACCTTTTGTGTTCCACCATTCGAACTCCAAGTGAAGGTTTGCCTAATTGGTTGTTGGATTCAAATGTTATCAATGATGAAATGCCATTTGTGGTTGATAAAGAATTTGAGTTAATTTCTCCTCACACCACTAATGATATTGCTTTGTTGAATGAAAGAAAAGTTGATGTGCTTGAATTGTTGAATCAAGTTCATCAACAATTAACAATTGAATCTAGGATACAAACTTATAATGATCCTCATTTAATAAATATCCTAGATGCTTGCAAATTGTTATATAAGTTTGATTGGCCTACAAACATGAAAAATAAATTGGCTTTAAAGTTTTTAGAAATAGGCTCTTGTTTGCAAGATCTCATATTTGAAAAGGAAGGCCTAGTTCTAAATCATGAATTGAATTGTGAAATTGACATATTAAGGAATAGACAAGAAAGAATTGAAAATCAGTTATTGTCTAATCAATTTAATGATTTGAAGCTCACCTATGGGATTGTTAATGGAACTAAATCAAATTGGTGGGGTGAGAGAGGCAAGATGAAAATTGTTGCATTATTTGGCCTAATCTTACTTTCATTGGATTCCTATCGTGCTTATCATGTTATATGTCTTTTGAAATGTGCTAATCATGTTTGGGATCCAGGGAAGTGATAGCTCAAGGTTTTGCATCCATCTTGTACCATATTGTATATTATTGTATATAGTTTGGTTTTCATGTTTTGTTTAGCTTTGTTGTTTTGTGCTTTGTCCTTAATTTTTTATTTTGTTTTGCTTTCTTGTTAGTTTGCTTTAGGTTAGGTTTTGGTTTGTGTTTCTAGTTTTGTGTTTTGGGTTGTTCCCTTGTTTTGAGGTGATGTTTCGTGGTCGCTAATTTATGGCCTCTTGCCCATTTTTGTGTTCCTTTGTTAAGTAGGTTGGAATACCTAATCTGAAAGCAGGTGAACCTGAGAAAAGGGGGATGAATTATTTTGTGATCATGCTCAGATTTTGGGACTAAAATGGTGGAGAGTAGAACAATGAAATATTTCGCTAAAGCTCCACATGTAACTCACATTTTAAAGGGTATTTCTGGAAGTCCTAAAGGATGAAGTTATCTTGATTTGTAAAATTAAGGCAAAAATTCAACACGCTCTACCTCTCTATGCTTCCTAACCCTAGTGATACATAAATTATTGCAAAGCTATAAAAAAAAAGAGAAAAAGAGAACAACATTGAAAAGCTTGATCAAATCAGTCACAAAGTCTAGATAAACTCTACCAGGGCTATGGATGCTTGACCGGCAATAGGGCTCTGTCTAGACACAGCTCGATTATAAGAAAGGCTTTGCAAAGTATTAAGCAAACACAAGGGTGAGTTAGATAAACCCTACCGGGGCTATAGATGCTTGACTAGTAGTAGGGCTCTATCTGTAAAAGTTCTTTATGAGTCATGCTTCATAGCCTAAATGTAAACTAGGTGATGGAATCTGAAGGTTTTCAGAGGTGCAAAAATGAATCACTTTGTCACACACTAAGCAAAGGCATATGGATTAGTTATTTTTATTCGAAGTTGTTTACCCCCACCTTCTCGGGACATCGCTAAATAATTTTATTTCGCTAATATTTGATGTTCTCATTTTAGATTTGGGTTCTTCACCCAAAATGCTTAGGAGCATTTCCCAGTAGAGTCGCCATTTGTTGTGACTGTCGCACAACTTACCCCAAAATTGGGGACCCACCTTTTAATTTTTGTGTTTGGGTGTTTTTGTTTCGTTTTGAGTGTCTAGTGGGTTTGCTTTGTTTTTATGTTGTAGTTTTTTGTTAGTTTGTTGTTAGCAATTTTTTGACGATTTTTATTGTCAATTTGTTGCTGATGATTTTTATTGTTAATTTGTTGTTAACAATTTTTTGATGATTTTTATTGTCAATTTGTTGTTGATGATTTTTTTTTTTTTTTTGGTGGTGGCCACAAGGGGTAAACAGACTGTGACCACGAGGGAACCATTACATAACCTATCCGCAACATGTGAGGCGAGAGATTTGAACCTGTGCCTCTCAGCAACTAGAGAGGTTTAACTACCCACTTGCTCTCCAACTCGTTGTCAATAATTTTTTGATGATTTTTATTATCAATTTGTTGTTGACGATTTTTATTTTTAATTTGTTGTCAACAATTTTTTGACAATTTTTATTGTCAATTTGTTGTTGACAATTTTTATTGTTAATTTGTTGTGAACAATTTTGTGACCATTTTTATTATAAATTTGTTGCTGACGATTTTTATTGTTAATTTGTAAACCTCTTTGTGTTGTTTCACTTGAGTGTTTTATATATATATATATATATATATATATATATATATATATAAAAAATAATAAATTAAAAACAAATAAAAGGGGAGATCATTGTTATGACTACCTTCATTTTTTTAGAGATATAAAAAGAGAATAAAGAAAAAAATAAAAATAAATAAATAATATAAAATAAAGTATAAAAAAAAATTAATAAAATAAAAGTAGTGAATGTGGGACCTAATTCTTCATGTGTGCCATTTGGTAATCGAATGATACGAAGAGGGGGGGTTATGTAAACGAATGAACAAGCAAAAAAAAATGCAAAGGAAAGAGAAATAAATAAAATACATTACGGGATGAAAACAAAGAAATGAAAACAAATGAATTGGCGACGAGGAAAACAAAACCAAATGAAACAAAGAGGAAAAGAAGATGAAGGGATGGTTTTGGAAGAGTTTTGCTCAAAGATGTTAAATATGCCAGGGAAGGAGAGAAGAAGGACTAGATCTTTTAGGACCTGGCTAGACCTTTTTGGAGGCCATATGCTGAATATTTTTTGCCAAACTGCTGGACTTGTTCTTTCACCACATTATGCTAATTTGGAGCATGTTGTTTTTTGCACTTGTATGAGTGATGTTGAATACCTTTTTTCTGCAATATAATGGAGATATTTCAAATTTTAATGCATGCTTATGGTTAAATTTGTCTTATTTTTGGCATATTGCACTATTTCCTTAGAAGATTATACTGCATTAGCTTTTTGACTGCGTAAATTCGGGTAACACTAATGATGGTTTTTGTGTAGAATACTAATGCTTGCAGGGTTTGTGGAGAAACTTTTGAGTTGCAGCAATCCATTTTATTTTTGTTATTTTATTTTTATTCTCTAACCCTTCATTTTGTAGATTTTTTTAAAACTTTGAGGATTAAAATAAAATTTTAAATGACAAAAATAAATACATGGGTGCGAAGAATGAGCTATAATATTTCATCCGAAATAAATTTGAACTCATTTCGAATCCAATTCGAATTTATAAAAATTGTTGAAAACTACTATTTTATCAGGATTTTTATCATTTTATTTTTTTCACATTTTGAAGGTAAATCAGATTTTTTCAACTTTGCATTTATTCGCAAGCATAAATGAACTTCCCTTTATGAAAATTACAATTTCATTAAAGGGGTTAAATTTTTATGGCATTCCATAAGTTATCATTTTTAGAGTAAGAAATTCGCCTCTCTTTATGAAAATTTTGATTTCATTATTGAGAGATAATTTATACATTACTATAGAGGGGGAAAACTGCCCTACCACGTACAATTCCCTGAACAAAGAGGAGACCCGGATCTGCTGGGAAGGAGTCCTTTTGCAAGGGTGAACCATGGGGTATGTTGTACTCTACACTCGGTTAGCTAAACAAGTATTGGGGGGGGTGGGGTTCACCAGGAACGGTTTTAGGACTCGCTCCAAGTCCTTTTCGAGATATAAGAGAAGGAGACTCCTTAGGATATACAAGAAAATTTTTAATGTATTCACTTTAAACAAACAACCTAGGTTTGGTCTCACTAATTTTAAACTAAGAAGACAAATAATAATATTAACAAAAATTAAATGGAAATATAAACAAAGCGAAAATTAACTAACAATACAAAATAAAATGGAATGCAAATGAATATAGAATACAAGAAATGTAAAATACAAGAGCTAACTTAATATGATTCTTTTCTTTGAATGAGGCTAACCTAGGGTTTTGTTTCAAGCAGTTTTTAAAACAGAATTAAAAAATTAATTAAAACATAAATAATTAATTAAAACAAAATTAACTAATTAATTAAAATATAATTAATTGATTAATTAAAATAGAATTAACTAATTAATTATAGATATATATGTATTAATTAACCTAAATGTAAACTATATGTTTTTTAATATTCATATGCCTAAGAATGTAGATCTTAACTCAAACCGATGGCTGATCTAAGCTTTAATTCTCCTTGCCCTAGTGAAGTCAAAATAAACTTATTCCTGTAAAGATAAATAATGGACTAGAAAAATGTTTGATTAGCATTAGGGGGCCTGCTTAGGCTGTTGTAAGAGAGTCATTGGAGGTGCAGCAGTCAAGCCCCCTAGGTCCCATTAGATGACCTTTGCAGATAAAATTGGAAATTGACCTTTGGAGTTTAAACATAAAATAGATGTACAGAAATAGTAAAAACAAAAAAAATAGAATATATTGCTATGTTAAAAATACGTAAATGGAAGTAACAAAATTGATAAATCAAAAAACTTACCCCCAGGCAAATCCCAGGATGCGAAATAACATGCAAAGAATATGATGAGCAACGTTTTACAGTAATCTATAGATGCAATGCATAGAAATAACAAAGAGATCCTAATTACTAAATGCTTTTAATGATGATGCAAAGACGAAAATAAAAATATAAAAAAAAAACAATACAATGCTTGACAGATGTTGAGGGAACAATGAGAAGAAGATGAGAGCCTCCACAAAAGGTATTTCATCTTTTCACCAAGTTCACACCAATAGATCCACTAATTTGAATACAAATCATGCAATGTAGATCAAATCCAAAAGTTGCACTTCGAAAGTTAGTAGCGAAACACACAATGAAGAAGAAGCAGCAGAGAACAATCAAATCGTAAGCAAGATCGTGTCATTCATGAGTTCATGTTTGTAGCAGCGTTCATGTTCGTGTTCATCTTCATAAAAAATGATTTTTATCTTCCATTTATATGCAAATAGGTAGGTCAAATAAACACATAGTCGATGCCAAGAAACCTTAGGACGAGTTTAAAAAGTGGTCCAAGCAGGCCAAAAATAATAAAATAAATAAAATTAAAAACAACAAAAATGTGCCCCATAAAAGTGGGACGCGACGTCACACCTATTGGACCCCCGTGCGATTTTAATGCATTTTAAAGGGTCAAAAGAATTCAAACCAGGTCATATCATATACCATTGGAAATCTCTTTTTGAGCCTGATCTAACGATATAGTATTTAGAAGAAATGTAGAAGATTTAGTAGGATAAAAATTGGCTCAAATATGATCCTATGTTTTTAAGGAGAAAACAATAAATCTAAGGAAAATTATTCACCTTAGTGGGTCAATTTCTCGTGTCTACAATTACATAAAAGGTTATTGTTTGAAAGCATTAAATTATTTCTTTTTTATGAAAATTATGATTTTATTAAAGAGGTATAATTTATAATGACATTAGGCCATTATTTTAAAGCAATAAATTATTATCTCTTTATGAAACGTAATTTTATCAAAGAGGGATAATTTATTAATTATATCAAAGACTATCTTTATCTTCATGATAGAAGCTACATTTAATGAATCTATTCATCATTTCATATTCACATTCATAGATAGATTTTAATCTTCATTTTCATGTTCAAAGTAGGGTTTAATGTAAGATAAAAACTTGTTTAAAATCTACTTAATCAAAAGAAGATAAAAATCCTCAAGATAAAATAAACTAAGGTTTACATCGTGGTCATATGAGGGCCAATCACATTTGTTCTTTTCTCTTTAAGTTTCATGAACAATCATTAGTATAACATGATAAAATAAACCTACATGGGCCCCTTGTTAATAGTTACTTGCAATCACTAAGGTATTCCTAGCATTTATTTGATATATCTTCATTGAGATTACTAATACACATGTGCAATGCTTATATAGTGGAACCTTGGAGAATTTGTTTTATTTCTAACTTCTTTGCAAGAGAGGGTTTTGTGATCAAAATCCTAAGGGTGAGTGTGATTTTGTAATTGAGTAAAATTACCACTCAACACAATCTTAGAAGTACTCATCCATTTTGTTGCTTCAATTGTTTGGTTATTCCACTATCAAATATTCATAATAGATCTTGTTTCTCATCCTCTTGGCCACTCTTAAGTCTATTTGTTGGCAATTTTGGGTTTGAGATCCTAGCTTCTTGTCTATGAGTTGTCATTGATGTCAAAAGGAAATGGCATTAATGTTAAGAGGATGTGTTGGCTTCAAAGGTGGAAGATTCCAAGAGAATCTTTTTAAGAGAATCCGGAGAGATTCCATTGGCAAGGGTTTTTCATTAAAACCAAACCGGTTTTTATTAAAACCAAGTTAAATGGTTTTTATTAAAACCAATGGAGGTTCTCTTTATTATTTATTTAATTATTATTTAAAACCCTTCAAGGTTTTAATTAATTAATTATTTAATTAATTAAGGGAGAAATTATTTTTAATTTATTAAAAATACTTAAAGGTTTTTAAACCTTTTTTTATTCTTAATTTATTAAAATTATTTAAGGGTTTTTAAACCCTTTTTGAAAAGACTTTTGATTAATTTCGAAATGGTCTTTATTTCCGTCGACGTCAAGGTGTCTTCGAAGAGACTATTTATTCTCCAACTCCTAAGGTTGGAAGGCTAATTAATTCAAAATTCCTCGAATGCAATTTGCGGTGTTTGTGCTCTGTATTCGCTGCGATCGAAGGAAGACTTAGAAGCACGTGCGGTTGAAAAGTCTTCGGGAGTTTTTTTCGAGGGTGAAGTGGAGGGAAGTTCACTTGTGAACTTCGTAGCCCGCGTGGGCTAGTGGCAGCGAAGGTTGCTGTTGGGCGCTGCATTGGCGGAGGTCACCGTTTCGAGTCTCGCGGGGGTGCTTTGCTAGAGTAACACACGTTTTTATTAAAACATCTTTATGCCACGAAATTCGGAGTTTCTTGGACAACGATTTATAAGGTGTGATTAAATTTTATGAGTTTTGGCTTTTGTGATTAGCATTGAATAAAAGCTTAGGAGAAATAAGGGCATATTTCTTTGGATGTATTTTTAAGATTATTCTTTGCTATGCTAAAATTAAAAATGGAGGTATAAGGTGTGAGTCTCTGATTGTTGATTTATTGGCATGTTATGGTGGTTGTGTTTAAAGAAGTGGAGCTAAAAGGTGTAATAAAGGAAGTTTATATTATTGCTCATTTCTTTTTATTCTAACCCTAACTTGGTTGGAAGTTTGAGAGTTGTGTGTGGTGACAACTTGAAGGTTCAATTATCTTCTACTCCAATAAGGTATGGGCACATTCTTCTTATGAGTATGATTGGTGTATGTTTTCTGAAATAAGGTTGGAGTGAAAAGGTATTCTACTAGGTATCCTTTGGCTAGGTGTAAATCCTATTTTCTGGTTTGTTGAAGACTACTTATGCATTGTTATCCTTAAGGAGAGTTTTTGGTGAATGCATAATTTTTGGTTTGAGATAGTGGAAGCTTTGTGCACTAGGGTTTATATTTGTGAGTCTAGCTACTTGCATTGAGTTGGTGGAACCCTTGGTTGGTTGTTTTGAGTTTGATGGTTGAGTTGCTTCCATAGAGGTTGTTTGATCAAGTTATTGCTTTACTTGATTCATGATATTGGGCTTACTCCATTGAGTTGATTTGAGCAAGTTATTCTTTGCATTTGGTGATATTGTGTTGGTGGCTATTTTGTTCAAATATCTTTGGAGGGAAAAGGATTTCTACTTGTTTCCTTTTCTTGTGATGATTGGTTGAATGCTTCAAGGTTGATGTTGAGTTGAATGGTGTTGGTTGACTAAACCTTGTTTGATGAGCATTGTTGTTGAAACCCTAATTGATGGTGAAAAGAACATGAGTATCATTGTTATGTGATTCTTTGCATAGTTGGCAATTGTTGGGGTTTCATGTTCTTGAAAGAAAACATTCTATCCTATCCATTTTAGATATTGAGTTGAGTTTTCAGATTTGAGATTGAGATTGAGCTGAGTTGATTTGAGTTGAGTTTTGAGATTGGGATTTGAGTATAGAACATATTGAGTCTCTAACAATTCTCTTTATGCTTCTATGAGTTTGACAAATCACATTGGGTCTCTAACAATTCACTTTGTGATTTCCTACTAAGAAAGTTTTTCTTGGTGAGCTTGCTGAGTTTTTGGACAGGTTCCAGTGGGGACTTGTGAGCAATTTTTGGACAGGTTCCGGTGGGGACTTGTGAGCAGTTTTTGGACAGGTTTCGGTGGGGACTTGTGAGCAGTTTTGGATAGGTTTCGGTGGGGACTTGTGAGCAGATTTGGATAGGTCCTAGCAGAGGACTTGTGAGCTGAGTTTGATAGTTCTATCAGAGAACTTGAGGATAGAGGTGCATTGGTTCTATGAGAAGAACCTGAGGACAGATTTGGCAAGTCTTTGAGAAGGCTTGTATGTAGAGGATTGATTTGTTCAAGAGTTGGACAGATCCCGACAGACAGAGGAAGACTTGTACTAGACCGACTGACTATGTTTGGTACAGGTTGCTGAGCTATTGTGGACGTGATCATAGAAGGCAGAGGTCTCTTAGGCTAAGCATTGAGGACAGGAGGTCTTCGATGGAAAGGAGTTCCACGTGCTGGCAAGAGGTAGAGGCAGTTGATCTTCTGAGGGATCATTTCCAGAGCAGAGGGGAAGGTATCTCCTTTGAGCAGAGGCTCATAAATTTTGATTGGGGGAAGGTATCTCCTTTGAGCAGAGGCTCATAAATTCTGATTGGGGGAAGGTATCTCCTTTGGGCCGAGGCTCATAAACATTGTAATTGGGAAGGATTCCCAAAGAACTTTGAGATAACTTTTAGAGAAAAGTTTTGTGGACGTAGCCCAGCCATTCTGGGTGAACCACGTTAAAATTGGTGTCACTTTGTGGATGATATTGTGCATTGCTTTGATATTGCTTTGGGTATATTGCTTTACTATTTTGAAGTATAAAGGAAAAAGTAAAAAGAGGTCTTATACTGTTCACCCCCCCTCTCAGTATAAGCTTGTGTTCTTCAATTGGTATCGAGTCAGGTGCCTTCGAAAAGTTTAACAGATTGAAGGAAAAGCTAGTAAAGAACACAATGGATCATTCAAGTGGCAATGCAAGCACCTATTCTTGATGGGTCAAATTTTGGTCTTTGGAGTGCAAGGATGAAGGTTCATCTAATGGCACTTGGGAATGAGGTTTGGGAAGTGATTGAAGATGAGTACACTATTCCTGAACATGGTCCTAATACTAAAGAAGAAAGGCTCCTACATCACAACAATTCAAAAGCAATGAATGCAATCCTGAAAGGCTTACAGAAAGCAGATCTCACCAAAGTGATTCACTACAAGACAACTAGTGAAATGTGGAAACAATTGAAGGTGGTTCATACAGGTGATACAAATGTCGGAAAGGCCAAGTTGAGACACTTCAAAGGTATGTTTGAACAACTCAAGATGAATGATGATGAAAATATTAGTGACTACATGCTTCGTATGGATGAGGTTGTTAACTCCATGAAAGACTTAGGTCTTGAGCTTGCTGAAAATGATGTTTGTGATAAGATTTTAAGATCTCTTCCTAATAGATTTAGTGAAAAGATTTTTGCTATTGAGGAAGCTAAAGATTTGGATAAGTTGAAAAAGGATGAGCTCCATAGTATACTTGTAGCATTTGAGTTGAGAACTCAAGTGAAGGTTGATGTCAAGAAAGAGGCAGCTTTCAAGGCTACCAAGAATTCCAAGGGTAAACAACTTCAAGAGAGTGATGAGTCTTCTAGTGATGAAGAGGCATATTACAAGCAAGAAAGGCAAGTTCTCTAGAAAGCACAAAAGTATGAAAAATATAAGATGTTTCAATTGTGGAAAGTTTGGTCATTATGCTACTGATCGTACTGTTCCCAAGAATGAAAGTGATGAAGATAAATAGGATTCTAAGAGCAAGGATTCTAAAAGCACAAGCATCACAGGAAAAACAAAGATGAGCACAAGCAATCAAGGAAAGAGGTATTCTCACAAGCACAAGAAGAGTTTCTACCTAGACAAAGCAAGTAAGTGTTCTAGTAGTGATAGTGAAAGTTCTTCAAGTGATAATGAAAATGAGATGTTGTTCATATCCGAAAAAGAGGAAGAACCAAAACATAGATTCATTATCATGAAATGTCTTAGATGTGGAAATTTTGGTCACCTTGAGGATGATTGCACAAATAATGATTTGGTTTCTAGTATGTATGAGGATGCTTCAGAAAACTATAAGGAAGATGCATGTATGGTTTTTGAAAAGGGTAGCACCTCTAGTGATAAGAAATCTAAAAAAGGCTTTGATGATTCAAAAAGCAAACAAATAGAGGAAGATATAGAGGAAGGTGAAGTAGATCTTGAAGGTGAACTTATTAGTGCTCTTAGTGCTTTGAAAAAGGAAAGAAAGAAGAATGCTAGACTCAAGGATAAGTTAGATGAATTTTGTATGGAGAGAGATGATCTTATAGAAAGTCTTGACTTATCTATGGCTAAGACACAAGAACTCAAGGATGAGTTAGAGTCTAAGGTTCTTGAGTATAGTGAGTTAGAACAAAAAATGGCTTCTTTGAAAGAGGAAACTAAAGAGTACAAGGATAAGCTTTACAGTGTTTCAAGATAGCTCCAAAAAGGTTAAGTCACTCATCAAAGGTCAAAGAAAGACAACAAATAAAACAGGCCTTGGTTTTGTTAAGCCACACAAGGAACAAGTTGAAGAGTCTAGTAAGAGACTCCAAAAGGAAGAGAGTTCTGATGAGGAAAGTATTTCAGAAAAGGAGTCCTTGAATGATAGATGCATAGAAACAAAAAACAAAATTCAGAATGAGAAGAAGAAGTTTTCAGAACCTAAGAGGTCAATTAAAGAAAAGTTTCAAGGCAGATGTTTTGCTTGTCATAGGTTTGGTCACATGGCTTCATATTGCATGGCTCAAGTGAAGGAGGTAAATGACAGTTTCAGAAGTGCTAGTTACTTTCAAGGGTATTGCTACTCTTGTTAATAGTTTAGGCACAAGATAGTTTATTGCAAGGCAAATAACAGGAACAGGTTTGGTCAGAACAGGTTTGGTCAGAACAAGTTTGGCCAGAACAAGTTTGGTCAAAATAGGTTTGGTCAGAATTGGTGGATTCAAAGATCAATTTTACCTCGGAGAAACAACATCGTAAAGTGTTTCAAGTGCAACAATGAAGGTCACATAATCAGACAGTGTAGAGCTAAAATTCTAGAATACAGGAACAGGAACAGTGGCATGATCGAGTCCAAGGATCAAGGCATGGACAAGAACAGGGATGAGAACAAGAACAAGAACAAGGACAGGAATAGGAATATGGACAAATATTTCAAGAGAAGGCCCGAAAAGGAAGTTATAGACGCTGATGATGATCAGTGCCTAATGGGAGTTTTACTCCCACCCCGAAATTAAACACCTCAACGGGAGGTGGGGGAGGGACTAAGCTAAGAGACTCATTCTTAGTCTTGAGCCCCAAAGGTGACCCTTTGCCATTGATGACAAAGGGAGAGAGATTTGAGTAAGGGGGAGAGCCTCAAGACAGGGGGAGCTGTTTATGTTGAGTTTTTGTGTTGTTGAGAAGCATGGTTTGCCATCAATGACAAAGGGGGAGATTGTTGGCAATTTTGGGTTTGAGATCCTAGCTTCTTGTCTATGAGTTGTCATTGATGTCAAAAGGAAATGGCATTAATGTTAAGAGGATGTGTTTGTTAGCGTATATTTGCTGTTATTACATTATATTTCAGGCATATTGTAAATTAGGTATAACTTGTTATTTGTTATAACAAGTTCTATTTCAGCCTCGGATGGTTTCGTAACCTCCGGGCTATTATAGTCCTGCAGATGTATTATTTAAACCATCCCGGACATGAATATAATTCTGTTGTTTTATCTAACATGGCATCAGAGCCAGTAGCGTGAGAAGAGAGAGAGGAGGCGGACGCTGTTTGCTTGGAGAAAGTTTTGCAGGAAGCGGAAGGCTTCATTTTTTTCTAGCGCTGGTCTGGAAAATTTTTATTTCCCAGCGCTGGACTGTGCGTTTTTTTCCTGAACGCATAGTTTTAAAAAAAACACAGACCTCCTGTGCGCTGTTTTTCCCAGCGCTGGTCTGTTTTTCTTTCCCAAGCACCGCGAGATTTAATTTTTCGCGACGTGATCGCGATTGAATTGAAAAAAAAAATTTGCGGACGCGGAACGTGATTGAATTGAAAAAAAAAAAATATATTTTGGGCGACCCGCCCCCCCCGCGTGTTGAATTAAAAAAATAATAATTTTTTGCGCGGCCCCCCCCGCCGCGACGTGATTTTCATCACGTGCGGCGGCCACGCACCCCCTCCCGCCGCCGCGACGTGGCCACCCACCCCCTCCCTCCCCCCCCTTCCCCTCCCGTCGTTGCCCCGTGTGCGCGATGCGCAGCGCGAGCAGCACGGCAGCGGCGCCGCGGCACGAGCGAGCGGCGCAGCGGGCACAACAGCGGCGTGGCTAACTACAGCAGCAGTCACCGCGGGCTGTCCAACCGTAGGCGCGCTTGCTGCAGCCGCGCGCTGTGGCCGCGACCAGCGGAGGAGGATGTTGCGGCCGCGACCAGCAGAGGAAGACGCTACGGCCACGACCAGTAGAGGAGAACGCTACGGAGGAGGGAGCTGCGGCCAGGCGGCCGCGCTCGGGCAGCGGACTGGGGACCCTCCTCAAATACGAGGGGGCCCCTGATCCTGACGGATCAGCCCGCTAGTCCACCTGGTGGTGGACTGTGCGGTAAGGCTCTGGGAGCCTGCAGGTCGCGGGTTCCAATCCCGCCGACTCCCCTTCAACAAAGGTAAAAAAAAAATTCTTCCGATTTTTTTTCAATTATTTTATTTCCTAAAGTTAAAAATTTAATTTTTAATTTTAATTTATTTTCTATAGTTTAACCTTTATAAATTAAAATTAAATTTTTTTAATTTGATTTTAATTTTTTTTTAAAGGTTTTTTTACAAACTATATAAATTAAAATTAATATTTTTTTTAACTTAAGGTTATAAAATAATTGTTGAAAAATCATTTGAGGAAAGATTATTTTTTTAAGATAAAAAGAAGGGGGTATTTTTTTTCAAAAATCAAAGGGGGAAAGTGAGTAATTTTTTGAAAAGCAAATTTGGCATTATTGTAAAGGTGCATTTTTGGCTGCGCCTGACACCTAGTGGGTTATTCTTGAGGGCACTTTTCTTTGTTGTATGTTGCATATTTGATTTCTTGCACTATAACATTAAAAGTTAAAATCAAATTCACTCCCTAAGTCCCCGAAATAATTAAAACCCATCCGTGCAATTTATTGCACTGCAGCGTTCGGTATTTGTGATACCTCTGGCCAGCACTTACAGGTAAAGCTGTCGTGATTGCGCTACTGTATCCGCCGCCTAATATAGCTGCTACAACGACGTCTGAGCTTGTTCTCTATAAATCGTCGGGGAGAGATAAGTTTGCCATTTTGCATTTTTTTACTCCATCCACTACCCTTAATCGTTCTTGTGTTTAGGCGTAAATCCTGACGAAGTATTCTTCATAGTGTTTAGGGGAAGTTACGCCCCACGCATGAGAAGAATCTTCTATGGTAGGTGCCATCAACAAGGCGATTCCCTTTCAATCTTGCTTATGTTCCACGTATCGTATGATCTCTAAAACTCACCTATAGTTTCCCTCACGTAAGGGCGGGTGATTTTTTGTTGATCTTTCTAAATACCTATAGTTTCCCTCACGTAAGGGCGGGTATTTTGTACGGTATAACGGCCTAGCAAAAGGTATATCGAAAGGGGGACCAATTGGTGTTATAAGGAACCTTCATCATGTCTGCAAAACTAATGACTGATTCTCATCAGTTGTTGAAAGGTCCTAATTACACACCATGGAAAAATAAGATGAAGGCCATCCTAGCAATGGATGATTTATGGGATGTTGTATCTGGAGCAACAACCAGACCTTCACCTATTGCTGGTGCTACAGCTCCATCTAATGCTCAAAGAGACTTTGATAAGCTAGACAGTAAAGCAAAAGTGCTCATCTTGCTTGCTGTGTCTGATGAAGTCCAACCCCATATTGCTGACTGTGCAACTAGTAAAGCGGCATGGGATGCCCTTAATACTATATATGAGGGAAAGAATGATTCCACCATTCTATTTCTTCAATCTCAATTACACAGTCTGAGCATGAAGCAGGGTGAGAAAGTTGAATTCTTTCTTTGCAAAGTTTCTGAATTGAAAACAAAGTTGAATTCTTTGGGAGAACCAGTTGAAGACAAGCTCCTTACTTCAGTTGTATTGAGAGCTTTACCTGATTCTTATCGGGTGTTGATCACTTCCCTTCAGGTATCACAACGGAAAGTTACTTTTGTAGAATTGGTTAATATGCTTCAAGAGGAGGAAGCACGCCAACTACAGAGAGATGATTCTTCTAACACTTCTCTCTACATCAACGGGAAAGGGCGAGAACCGGAAGAAGGGTAATTTTTAGAAGGGAGGGAATTCACAAAAGGATTCAAAAGGGAAACAAACTCAACAACCTCAACAGAAAAAGAGATATTGCAAGATCCGTGACAAAGAAGGTCATGATACAAAGAGATGTTGGCATAAGAATAAGCAATCAAAACAGAAAGGCCGAAACAAACCACAAAAGAACAAACAACAAGTGAATGTTGCTGTTGAAGAATCTGACACGGATTATGAGAGAGCTCACAAAGTTCTCATGACTACCACAGTGTCCAAGCAGACGGATCCTATATGGTATGTTGATTACGGAGCCAGTAAGCACATGACTGGTGACAAATCGTGGTTTGAGTCTTTTGAGGCCAAAGAGGGCAAACCTGTCACTATTGTTGATGATAAAACCTACAAGGTTCAGGGAGAAGGCACTTGTTTCGAGTCACTCTTCCCGATGGCAAGTGTCGGATTGATAAAGTTCTCTATGTTCCGGGATTGGCAAACAATTTGTTGTCGGTCACACAAATTCTGGACAAAGATATGGTTGTGAACTTTAGTGTTGAGGGAGGCAAGAAGTGTTGTTCTATTACCGGGAGGGGTAAGAACATTGCAACCGCTTCATATAAGCATGGCTTATTTGCCTTAGATACTATCTCTACTCCACATGTTGCCATGACAGTCTCTACAAAGGAGGCAACTTCCCTATGGCACAAGAGATATGGACATTTGAGTTCTGGTTACTTACTTGAGCTAAGTAAGTATGAGATGGTTAAGGGTCTTCCTTCCCTTTCTACCACTTTACCAGTTTGCTCTGACTGCTTGGCAGGAAAGCAGCATAGAGTGCCTTTTGAAAAGAGCTCTACTAGAGCAAAGAAACCTCTGGAGTTGGTTCATACTGATCTGTGCGGTCCCTTCACTCCCAACAGTTGTGGGGGTAAGAGGTATTTTCAGTTATTTGTGGATGATTACTCACGAAAGATGTGGGTATTCTTTCTTCAACTGAAATCTGAAGCATTTGGCTTCTTTCGGCAATTCAAGAAATCCTGTTGAGAAGGAGTCAGGGACTTCTATAAAGACCCTCCGCTCAGATCGAGGGGGGGAGTTCACCTCTAAAGAATTTTCTGCATTCTTGAAAGAAAATGGGATCACAAGACAGTTAACTACTGCTTATACTCCTCAGCAAAATGGAGTTGCTTGAAAGGAGGAATCGTTCCATCATGGAAATGGTTCGTTGCATGCTCACGGGAGCTAGACTTGAGCAACTATATTGGGCGAGAAGCTGTCACCACAACTAGTATATCTGTTGAATAGGGCACCCACAAAGGCCCTACAAGGAATGACTCCACGGGAAGCATGGAGTGGTAGGAAACCCTCCATTTCTCATCTACGCATTTTTGGATGTAAAGCTTTCATGCACATACCAAAAGAGAAAAGGAAGAAGCTAGATGAGAAGACATTGAAGTGTATTCTTCTTGGGTATGATGAGCACTCTAAGGGTTATCGTTTGATTGATCCCTTAACCAAGAAGATTCACATAAGTAGAGATGTTGTTTTTGATGAGGCTTTCACATCGGCAAACACATCAGATGTATACCTAGACCTTGTGGAAACTCAGGTTGTTAAATCTCCTTCATCAAAGGTTGGAGGTTCTTATGGATCTTCTTCAACACCTAAGAAGAAGAATCCAAAGTGGTATACAAATACAATCAAAGACTCTAAGCTATCTACTCCACCAGATTTGACTTTGGATAGGCCTCGTACTCGCAGCATGGCTCGACGGGAGAAAGCTGCAATAGAGAATACTGGGGTTGATGATCTGTGTCAGTCTTTTGAAGAACTTTTTGTAGATCCAGCAAGAGATACAGAAGATATGGATATTGATAGTGATAAGGTGTTTATGTCTTCCATAGACGATCTTGAACCTGCATCAGTACAAGTTGCTCTCGGTGAGCCTCAGTGGAAGGCTGCTATGGATGCAGAGTATAAGTCTTTGATGAAAAACAAAACTTGGAAGCTTGTCGATCTGCCGCATGGAAAGAAACCCATTGGCTGCAAATGGGTGTATAAAGTCAAGTACAAAGCAGATGGGACAATTGATAAGCATAAGGCCCGTCTTGTTGCAAAGGGCTATGCTCAAAAGGAAGGCATTGACTACGAGGAAACTTTTGCACCTATTGCTCGGATGACAACAATTCGAGTTATTTGTGCTATGGCAGCACAGTTTGGGTGGAAAGTTCATCAGATGGATGTCAAAAGTGCCTTTCTGAATGGTGATCTCCAAGAAGAAGTCTATATGACTCAGCCAGAAGGATTTGCGGTGGAAGGCCAACAACGAGAAAGTTTGCAAATTGGTCAAATCCTTATATGGCCTGAAACAAGCTCCTCGAGCTTGGTATATAAAAATGGACAATCACCTCCTGCGACATGGTTTTAAGAGATGTCCAGTCGGATGCAAACCTCTATTTCAAGAAACAGGGTTACGAGATAGTGTTGCTTGTACTCTATGTTGATGATCTGCTCATTACGGGGAGTTCAAAAACTATGATCTCTATTGTCAAAAGAGACTTGTGTCAATATTTTGAGATGTCGGATCTCGGACTTCTCCATTCTTGTCTTGGTCCGGAATTCAGCCGGAAGGAGCACTCCATCAAAGTGTCTCAGAAAAAATATGCCAAGACATTGCTAGAAAAATATCGCATGACTGATTGCAAGCCAATGGCAACTCCGATGGAGACTGGACTTCAATTATCGCGATATGATGATTCACCTCAGGTAGATGGTACTCTCTATCGACAGTTGATTGGGAGTCTCATATATCTGACCAATACTAGGCCGGATCTCGTATTTGTTGTCAACTATCTTTCGAGGTTCATGCGGGAGCCTAAGACCACTCATTGGAAAGCGGCAAAACGTGTTCTTCACTATGTCCGTGGCACAATGGAATATGGCCTAGAATACAAGAGGAACAACAAATTCTTCTTGCAAGGATACACGGACTCCGACTATGCCGGATCATTTGATGATCGCAAGTCAACTTCAGGATATATTTTTCATCTTGGATCCGGTCCTGTCTCTTGGCACAGCAAGAAGCAACAGGTGGTTGCTATTTCATCAATAGAGGCAGAGTATCGCGTCGCACGTGAAGCTGTGTGCGAAGTGATATGGTTGCGTCGCATTCTGACAAGTATGGGTCATCCATCCAAATCTCCAATACACTTGTTTTGCGACAATCAGGGTGTTATGAACCTAGTCAAGAATCCAGTCCATCATGAAAGAACAAAACACATTGACACACAATGTCATTTCATTCGAGATGAAGTTTCGAGGCACCGAATTCAGCTTCAGCACATTCCCACCGATGCTCAAGTTGCAGACATTTTCACTAAGGCACTTGCACGTGTCAAATTTGAATTGTTTCGCAGCTCTCTTTGTATTGCAAAATGATGTAATCAGGGGGGATGTTAGTATAGCTAATAGTTATATCATTACCAAAATAATGTAATAAGGGGGGATGTTAGCGTATATTTGTTAGTTATTACATTATATTATATATTGTAAATTAGGCATAACTTGTTATTTGTTATAACAAGTTCTATTTCAGCCTCGGATGGTTTCGTAACCTCCGGGCTATTATAGTCCTGCAAATGTATTATTTAAACCATCCCGGACATGAATATAATCTGTTGTTTTATCTAACAGTGTTGGCTTCAAAGGTGGAAAATTCCAAGAGAATCTTTTTAAGAGAATCCGGAGAGATTCCATTGGCAAGGGTTTGTCATTAAAACCAAACCGTTTTTTATTAAAACCAAGTTAAATGGTTTTTATTAAAACCAATGGAGGTTCTCTTTATTATTTATTTAATTATTATTTAAAACCCTTCAAGGTTTTAATTAATTAATTATTTAATCAATTAAGGGAGAAATTATTTTTAATTTATTAAAAATACTTAAAGGTTTTTAAACCTTTTTTTATTCTTAATTTATTAAAATTATTTAAGGGTTTTTAAACCCTTTTTGAAAAGACTTTTGATTAATTTCAAAATGGTCTTTATTTACGTCGACGTCAAGGTGTCTTCGAAGAGACTATTTATTCTCCAACTCCTAAGGTTGGAAGGCTAATTAATTCGAAATTCCCCAAATGCAATTTGCGATGTTTGTGCTCTGTATTCGCTGCGATTGAAGGAAGACTTAGGAGCACGTGTGGTTGAAAAGTCTTCGGGAGTTTTTTCGAGGGTGAAGTGGAGGGAAGTTCACTTGTGAACTTCGTAGCCTGCGTGGGCTAGTGGCAGTGAAGGCTGCTATTGGGCGCTGCATTGGCGGAGGTCATCGTTTCGAGTCTCGCGGGGGTGCTTTGCTAGAGTAACACACGTTTTTATTAAAACGTCTTTATGTCGTGAAATTCGGAGTTTCTTGGACAGCAATTTATAAGGTGTGATTAAATTTTATGAGTTTTGGCTTTTGTGATTAGCATTGAATAAAAGCTTAGGAGAAATAAGGGCATATTTCTTTGGATGTATTTTTAAGATTATTCTTTGCTATGCTAAAATTAAAAAATGGAGGTATAAGGTGTGAGTCTGTGATTGTTGATTTATTGGCATGTTATGGTGGTTGTGTTTAAAGAAGTGGAGCTAAAAGGTGTAATAAAGGAAGTTTATATTATTGCTCATTTCTTTTTATTCTAACCCTAACTTGGTTGGAAGTTTGATAGTTGTGTGTGGTGACAACTTGAAGGTTCAATTATCTTCTACTCCAATAAGGTATGGGCACATTCTTCTTATGAGTATGATTGGTGTATGTTTTTTGAAATAAGGTTGGAGTGAAAAGGTATTCTACTAGGTATCCATTGGCTAGGTGTAAATCCTATTTTCTGGTTTGTTGAAGACTAATTATGCATTGTTATCCTTAAGGAGAGTTTTTGGTGAATGCATAATTTCTGGTTTGAGATAGAGGAAGCTTTGTGCACTATAGTTTATATTTGTGAGTCTAGATACTTGCATTGAGTTGGTGGAACCCTTGGTTGGTTGTTTTGATTTTGATGGTTGAGTTTCTTCCATAGAGGTTGTTTGATCAAGTTATTGCTTTACTTGATTCATGATATTGGGCTTACTCCATTGAGTTGATTTGAGCAAGTTATTCTTTGCATTTGGTGATATTGTGTTGGTGGTTGTTTTGTTCAAATATATTTGGAGGGAAAAGGATTTCTACTTGTTTCCTTTTTTTGTGATGATTGGTTGAATGCTTCAAGGTTGATGTTGAGTTGAATGGTGTTTGTTGACTAAACCTTGTTTGATGAGCATTGTTGTTGAAACCCTAATTGATGGTGAAAAGAACATGAGTATCATTGTTATGTGATTCTTTGCATAGTTGGAAATTTTTGGGGTTTCATGTTCTTGAAAGAAAACATTCTATCCTATCCATTTCAGATATTGAGTTGAGTTTTCAGATTTGAGATTGAGATTGAGCTGAGTTGATTTGAGTTGAGTTTTGAGATTGGGATTTGAGTATAGAATATATTGAGTCTCTAACAATTCTCTTTATGCTTCTATGAGTTTGACAAATCACATTGGGTCTCTAACAATTCACTTTGTGATTTCCTACTAAGAAAGTTTTTCTTGGTGAGATTGCTGAGTTTTTGGACAGGTTCCAGTGGGGACTTGTGAGCAGTTTTTGGACAGGTTCCGATGGGGACTTGTGAGAAGTTTTGGACAGGTTCCGGTGGGGACTTATGAGCAGTTTTGGACAGGTTTTGGTGGGGACTTGTGAGCAGTTTTGGATAGGTTCCGGTGGGGACTTGTGAGCAGATTTGGATAGGTCCTAGCAGAGGACTTGTGAGCTAAGTTTGATAGTTCTATCAGAGAACTTGAGGATAGAAGTGCATTGGTTCTATGAGAAGAACCTGAGGATAGTTGGCAAGTCTTTGAGAAGGCTTGTATGCAGAGGATTGATTTGTTCAAGAGTTGGACAGATCTGACATATAGAGGAAGACTTGCACTAGACCGACTGACTGTGTTTGGTATAGGTTCGTTGAGCTCATCGTGGACGTGATCATAGAAGGCATAGGTCTCTTAGGCTAAGCATTGAGGATAGGAGGTCTTCGATGGAAAGGAGTTCCACGTGATGGCAAGAGGTAGAGGCATTTGATCTTCTAAGGGATCATTTCCAGAGCAGAGGGGAAGGTATCTCCTTTAGCAGAGGCTCATAAATTTTGATTGGGGGAAGGTATCTCCTTTGAGCGGAGGCTCATAAATTTTGATTGGGGGAAGGTATCTCCTTTGGGCCGAGGCTCATAAACATTGTAATTGGGAAGGATTCCCAAAGAACTTTGAGATAACTTTTAGAGAAAATTTTTGTGGACGTAGCCTAGCCATTCTGGGTGAACCACGTTAAAATTGGTGTCACTTTGTGGATGATATTGTGCATTGCTTTGATATTTCTTTGGGTATATTGCTTTACTATTTTGAAGTATAAAGGAAAAAGTAAAAAGAGGTCTTATACTATTCACCCCCCTCTCTCAGTATAAGCTTGTGTTCTTCACTATCAATGCCTCTATTTCATCTTGTTCCTTTTTTGGTAAGTGTGTTATCCATTGTTATATCAAAAAATCAAAAGTGATATCTTTAGCATTCTCGATAGACTTATCATAGTATGGATACAAATTTACCACATTAAAAATTGGCAAGATGTCTACTCCTAGGAGTTCAATTTCGTAGGCATTAGTTGCAAACAACTTCAAAACCTTACAAGATCTAATATTCTTCCAATTTAGTTTGTTGTAATTGCTAGAGGAAATATTTCCTTCTACAAATGTGCCAAAACCAAATATCCAACTTGGAATTCTTATGTCCTTTGCCTATGATCAACATGTTTTTTTTTGTATTTTATAGCTTTCTTCTCTAACTCAACTTCTACCTCTTGATGTAAATCATGTATGTAATCAACAAAGTATTTTGCTATTGGACTTGGCCTCTATAAATATGTCGTACTCCATAATTCATCCACTCCTCTTGGACAAGTTACATACATAATTTGGAATGGAATCTTAGTTATACTTCTAATTACTAATTATTATATGCAAATTCTGCTTGTGCTAACATGGTGTCCCACAAGTTTAGCTTCTTGCCAACTTGACACCATATAAAATTACTAAGCCTTATATTCACTACTTTGGTTTGTCCATTTATTTATGAATAATATGCTAAACTAAAGCTCAATTTGGTATCCAACATCTTCCCCAAGGTATGCCACAAGTGACCTACAAACTTTGCATCTCTATTCAACACAATAATTTTTGGTAAACCATGCAATCTTACAACTTCTTGAAAGAATAAATTGACAATATGAGTAGAATAATTAGTTTTCTTGCAAGGTATGAAAAATGTATCAATGACAACAAAAATTGAATCATTCTCCTTTTATGTTCGAGGCAATCAAAGGATAAAATCCATACTTATGTCTTCCCATGGCCTTTTTGGTATCGTTAATGGTTGATACAACCCAAGTTTCTAACTTCTCCCCTTTGCATATTGACAAAATCAATAATATTGCATAAATTTTCTTATATTTGCACTCATTTTGGTGGGAGTGGTATACCACCAATAAGTGCCTGAAATTCAAACTGTTTGATATGCGTAAATTTTTGAAAAGTACAAAAATATATGTATGAGTGTGAATGAATGTGTGCATGTTGTTTTTGATTGAAATGTGTGCACAAAGTGTGAAAGTAGTCAAATGGGTATCCAAAATGCTGATTATTTTCTGTTTTGATCATTGGATTGTAATGTTTGACTTGTGTAGCATGTTTTTGAGAGTTGACTTTGTTTTATTGTGTGAACGGTGTGTTGTTTGTGCAATATCAATGAATTTCCACCATGAAAGGGTAAAATGGGTATCCAAAAAAGGTATCTATTTTTATTTTGTGATGTTTTGATCAGTCATATGAATATGTGCCTTAAAGTGTGTGCGTGCATGGTTGACTAAGTTTTTGGTATGCATGGAATGTGATGATTTTACATGTTGAGGAAAAATTTGCCATGAAAGGGCCTAATGGGTGTCCAAAATTGCCCTTCGTGCAAGGTTCGCATGGTGATGTGCAAACCAAGTTTGCATGGCGAGGTGCAAACCAAATATTTTTTTGAATGTGTGATGCATGAAATATGAGGAATGATGTATGTATGTGGTGAATATTTGTATGTAATGATGAAAATGAATTTAGATATATGTGAACCTAATAAACATTTTGCGTGATGTGTTGGAATGAAAACAAGTGAAGAATATTGAGTCACAGTATCATGTGTGGACTTTGAGAGATACCTTGAGGGGTAAATGGACCAAGGAATATGGGGAATGAATGGGTAAGTTTTGGATTAAGGTCCTATGGGATATGTAGATTATTCATGCCAACAGAGCATATATCAATGTTATGTGAGAGGTGGGACCCAGATAGGAACACCTTTCATCTTCCAACATGGGAGATGATGATTACGCTTGAAGATATATACAAGATATATAAAGTGATGACAGAGGGAATTATAGCCAACAAAAATATGAAAAACACAAACAAACAAAACCTGCGAAATAAATAAATAAAATTAAAAATTAAAAAACAACCAACAACAGACAGTAAACAAAAACAAAAAACATAGAAAACATGTCTTTGTAGTGGTCTATTGTTTTTGTCATGTTTGTGTTTTGATATGTTGTTCTTGTGTTTTTTTTATGGTTCATGTTGTGGTTTTTATTTTTATCTGTGTGCTTGGTTGTGCTTTATCTTTTTGACACACTCAACGAGCGTGTTTTTTATTTTATTTTTTATTATTACTTTTATTTATTTATTTATTTTATATCTTATTGTGTGTTTGTTAGCTCCTTGAGTATGTCAAAGGTGGTAGGCCAGGATTGTGCCCTGGGTGATTTTGGCAAAATGGATACCCTTGCCTCCTTGGGTTTTACCCAAAAGTGGCATCCCTTTTGGGATGTTTTCCATAAATAAAAAAAATACAGAGGGAATTATAGTGAGGGTGGCACCAGATGGTACACCGAGTGATGTATTATAATAGATATTTGGTATTAGATGGGCGGAGGTGAAGCATGAGAAGGGAGTAGACTATGAGTATTATTGGAAGAAGGATATGTTGTCTAGTCACCATTGTATGGCCATGCTTATGATAGCGATGTATGCTCTGCTAGATAATTTAGGGGTGAAATTTCCCTAGAATATGATGGGCGTAGTGTGTGACATGGTGGATCATTGGGTGGTGTTTGCATGGGTATCCATGCTACTAGACTAGGTATACAGAGAGCTATATGAGATAGTGAGGGTAGGACGATATGCCTAAGTGTGAGCCCATTGCTATAGGTATGGGTATGGAAGCATATCACGATGGAGCAACCATCATTATTGCCTTACCTGGTGCATGATTTTATGGGAGACTTCGTACTCTATGTCTTAAGATGGCGTACAAATATGAAGAAGAGGATGAAGATGAGGTATGAGAGGGATGGCCTATTTTGGCGAGGGATGCTAGATGACTTAGAGCTAAAGTATGCAAGTTGTACATGTGCAAGTTGTCCCTTGCACATCTAGGTAGAGTGTTGGCCAAGGAACCTATTTCCTATATAAAGGGCCATAGGTATAGATCAATAATATCATCATAGTGAGATAGATCATAGAGAGAGTCATATAGAGTCAGAGTGATATGATGTAGCATTGTGATGTAATATGGTGGGGTGTAATATGCTCAATGCCCATTCTTGAGAAGTAGCTCTATTCATGGAGTGTTCATTTCCTCCAGAGCTATTTTGTAAACACCACCATCATTTTTATATATGTATTATTTTTAGTCATCTTGCAGATTTGCTTTATGTCATTTTATTCTACATCTTGTGTGTCATCTCTCATTACATGTTGCATCAAAAGCTAACAATGGTATCAGAGCTACGGTAGGTCAATAGGAAAACCACCATTGTCATTGACCCTGAGTTTTTTGTCAACCTGATGCGCCATTGGACCAGTCACTGACAAAAATACTCAGGAGAGTCTAGGTGGTAGAATTAAGGAGAGCCACAAGATTAGGACTGAAAGAAATCTCAGATTTTGGAATACTGAGATTGCATATGGCTGGAGTCTTTCCATAGAGTTTCAAGGGAAAACTTGTGAAGACTAGGACTCAACATTTGATCCACTAGTTTGATGTGCCAACTAGTGAAGCTCATATAAGAGACCTAGAAAAATTGACCTGGAGTTTCTTTTATTGTAGGGAATTGATTCTCAGATGATTGGGACACCTCCTACAATAGAAATCTAGGAGATTTCAACTTCGTTTCCAGAAAGTCAGAGTGCTTTCATAGTGCAGAGGTTAGTTACTACAAGAGAAGAATACTACAAAAGAAACTTCTGGAGCAAAATTATGGTGAAGTTGGGAGATAGGAGATCTCCATTGCTAGATTGGAAACTTCACAAGAAGAAAAGGCCATAGTAGCCTTGATCCAGAATAAAAGGCCATAGAAGCCTTGAAAAGGCCATAGAAGCCTTGGTACTGAAAAAGGCCATAGAAGCCTTGATCTTGAAGAAGGCCATAAAAGCCTTGATACTGAAAAAGGCCATAAAAGCCTTGATCCTGAAGAAGACTTTAGAAGAAAGTATCTAACTCAGAAGCATATTTTAGTACTAATATTTTGTTGCAGGAATAGGAAGATTTAGTGAGTTGGGAAAGCTTCCTACAAGAAGGTTAGGAGGAGTATCTTCTTCAGAATCAATCCAACACCTAAAGCAAAAGATATCAGGAGAAGATCTCATTGATGAAGAAGGACTAGGAGAGTCCTACTTGAATACAGAGGTAATAGAATCAGATATCCAGGAGAAGATCTCACCACCAACACTTCCAGAAGTAGAAGGTTGAAGATAAGGTCTCAAGGAAGACCAGAAGGAGCTGTAGAATCAAAGGCCTTGGAGAGGTCTCTACGAGCATCCAGTAAAAGGCTTGGTGAGCCTTGTTAAAGACTTCATCAAAGGAGTTCCAAGGAGAACTCATTGGAGAAATTCACTATTGGAGATAGTGAAAGATTTGGGACAATTATCACCATCCGACAACAAGCCCAAGAAGAAGAATTTGGCAAGGAGTGCCAAATCTCAGAAGACCTCAAGACATACAAAATCTTGAGAAGAAGCCTACCAAATCTAGGAGACCTAGAGATTACCTCTCATAGCAAGAAGGCACCACTTCAGAATCAAATATCTCTTCACATCTACAACAAAAAGGAGGAGACTACAAGAGGAGAACAAGCCACCAAAATTCTAGGCTCATGAAAGGGAGATCATATTTTGGTGAAGAAGAAGTTGTTCAAGGCAGCCTATAGAAAGAGCTGCAAGATCTCATCTAAGACAACAACTTGGTGTTCATAGACATCAAGATCTACATCCTCTACAGAAGTGGTGAAAAGGGCTTTCAAAAAAGGTAAGCAACTATTGGTGCAAGTAGATTCATTAAGTGGACTACTTATCAGATTTGTTTAAGCACCTTAACTAGATTGAAGTTGCAAAAAGGAGAATTAAATTAGAGTCTTCAAAAGGTGCAAAAAAAAAGGATTCTTTAAGGTTCATTTGCACTTTAGGAGTTGATTAGATTTCAGAAATTTTAAACTATCTATCAACTACCTATTATCTACTTTGGAAAAGAAAATGAAGACTAGCTCCTATTACCTTTTTGTTAAAGAAATTTTAGAATAATTCTTGAAGATTCATTTCAGATTATTCTTGATTAAGTTGCAGTAGATTGATTAAGTGCATTAGTTTTTGAGAGTTAATTGGAGTAATAAGGTGATATTATTAGTGCATTAAAATATTATTAGATTTGCACTATTAGATTGCTCTCAAAAATATTATTGCTTGTGTTCTTGAGAAGGGCACAAAAACAGAATTAATCAAAGTGTCTAAAGACACTATTAGTGCACAGAGATCTGCAACTTTGGGTGGCCTGAGGAAGCCACAATATAAGCTCTATCCTCCAAGTTTTTGGAGAAGAATGTAACCACCAAAAAGAGCATCAAAGGAAGCATTGAACGAGACTTGGTGAGTCTCAAGTTCAAGGCACAATAATAGTGCAGAAAAATACAACAAAATAAAGCTTCCATTATGTGGTTACAAGCTTGGAACCTTTCATAAAACGTCCAAGCTAAAAGGGGAAGTTGTCCATTCTAAAGGATAAACTCAAAACCCCTATTGCACTCAAATATTCTGCCTCAAAACCAGAAATTTAGATGTGAAAAAAGAGTGCAAAATGAAGGTGCAATAAGAATACTTTATTTTACATTATATTGCACAAATCCTAATCTGGTTATACAGGGAGAAAAAGGTAGATTTAAAGGTGCTCTAGAAGCACTGCACTTGCTAAACAAATCAGCCAAAGGTGGTCGTATGCTAGCAGCAATCAAGCTCAACCCAAGGAGCCAATCAATAGGCTCACACTCCTCGCATCCAAGATGGTCGAACCTACAAAATACAACAAAGGGAGAACAACGTAAATCAAAGAGCAATAGCATCTATGGAAGGAGGATGTATGCAAGCAAGGAAGAAAGGAAAAAAGGCACCATTGGAGCATTACTCACTCCACGATCATTGGCAGAAATCGATGCTCGAAGCCTCCATATTATTGCTCCATATCCCAGCTGAAAGCAAGTGCAAGTGAATGAAAGAGGAGTTGGGAATTCTTGAAGCTTAAAGGATTCCAAAAAGGTCCATTTGAACCAGCGAAAGGGAGGACGTCCATGCAGAGAAAGAGTGTGACACTTGTCACCAAAGGAGAACCCTAACACTCAAGGCAAGAGAGCACTCATCTTCAAGAAAGGAGTTACAAAAATAGGTTGGTGCATTGAGTGTATGGGATACACTTGTCTCCAAGGAAATTGAACATTTTGCTAAAGAAGTGTAACATCCAAATGTTACAAGAAGGAGGATGAATGCATCATTTGCACCAAACTCCTCTCAAGCGCTCAATGTGAAATGGACGTGCCACTTGGCACCTTAGACAAGAAGCTTCTCCATATTAAGGACATCAATACTCGAGGTCAAAGAGAGAGCGCAAGTTAATTCTCATCTCGACATTTACTCTTCATCATCTACGTGCATAGTGCATAATTGTAGCATGGAAAGAAGGTGCTAGAGCCTTCAATGCTCAATCCAAGTGAGGTCAAAGTGAGAGTCCAAGCAGTGCTAGTTTTGGAACATGTATAGCTCCAAGCGATTCCATTGGAGGGTCCAATCACAACATCTACGTAAACTACATGCAGCCCTAGCTTCTCAGCAAGAACAACATCGTATATTGCTTGGTGAAAGGTAAAGTTGAATTCCCATTATTATATGCTTTCTTTCCTTGGGAGTTATAAGGTTGTGATTAAAGGAATTTAATTAATTGAAAGCAATTTATCAAAAGGGAAAACTTTATCATATAAAATATTTGCAATATAAATCCTAGGAGCAATAAGGATTTCTACTAGAATATAATAATTATTTGCAAATATTATTGTGATCTAATTTATCCAAATATTAGGGAGTCATAAGGACTACTACTTCAAATTAATTAATTGGAAAATTAGATACACTAAACCTAATTCCCAATAGGTTATTTATAAAGAGAGGTTTATCAAAGCTTTTTCAAAGGTTGGATATACATATTATTATTATTGTCTCAAATCTATCAAAAGGAGATAAAAGGTCCAACATTATTACCTCTTTAAAATTTGGGAACAATGCTTAGTTCAATAGGAGTAATAAGGGATAATAAGAATTGATTTTGCCATCTACAAAACCTTTACAAAATCAATTATATATTGAACTATAATTTACAAAAAGCACTATATATTATCCATAGCAAACTAGGGAGTCATAAGGCATTCTACAAAATATAAGAATTGATATTAGGGAAGTTAAATGGCTTCAAATAAATTCTTCCTAGCAGAATCACAATTACTCAAGGGTCCTAATTATTTCTCTTGGAATAATAAGGTGAAAGCTATCTTGGTATATGAAAAACTATGGGATATTATCAAAGGGAGAATTCAAATACCTACCACAGATGATATTGAAATCCAAAAGTTCATAGAAAATGATTCAAAGGCTTTAATGATAATAACCTTTGCTATCACTGATGAAATACAACCCTATATCAGTTCTACAAAAATATCTTCAGATGCATGGACAAGCCTAGAGAAAATATTTGAAGGAAAGAATAAGGCAACTATTCTCCATCTTCAGACTCAACTTCATTCATTAAAAATGAATAATGGAGAAAGCATAGAACTGTTCCTAAGGAAGGTAGCAGATATCAAAGGGAAATTATTTACCTTAGGGGAAATAATCAAAGATGAACTTCTTACTCAAATAACTATGAGAGCACTTCTAGACAACTATAAGTAGTTGGTAACATCTTTACAAGTTCTAAGTAAAGATACTTCTTTTGATGAGTTAGTCAATATTTTATAGGAATATGAAGTGGAAAATATAGGTAAAGATGAAATGTCTAACAATGCACTGGCATCTAAAGAAAATCCATAGGGAAACATTGCTACTTCATCAAAAGGATGAAAAGCATGGTACAATAGGTATTGTCAGATATGCAAGAAGAAAGGCCATAGCACCAGCTACTATAGGTTCAATCCCAAAAATCATAATCAAGGAAATCAGATGAACAATGGGAACCAATTTCAGACATGACAATATCAAAATCCTCATCAACAATAATTTCAGCGTCCAACCAATTATCCACAATTGGAATATCAAAAAAGGAATAAAAAAGGACATCTAGCTCAGAGGATAGATGAAATTGAAGAACTGGAAGAATCGATAGATGATTATGAAATCAAAGCTCTCTCAGCAAGAATGATAGACTATGAAGACACCAATCACTTGCTTGAACAGGTTGCAGAAGATAGAGAAGAAGATTCAGAATCTCAAGGACTCTATGAAGATCCACATTGAAGACTAAAGTCTTCAATATCCAAATAATGTAATACAGGGGGTGTTAGAAATAGAGTCTATTACATCATTTGGATCATGTAAATGTACCTTTACCTTGGTACATACTTAGGACATTAGATTACTTTAGGGGGAAGTTATCTAGTTACTTCATGCAATGTAATAACTGCACAAGTGTCAAAGTGCAAGTTGTACATGTGCAAGCTGTCCCTTGCACATCTAGGTAGAGTGTTGGCCAAGGAACCTATTTCCTATATAAAGGGCCATAGGTATAGATCATAAGAATCATCATAGTGAGATAGATCATAGAGAGAGTCATATAGAGTCAGAGTGATATGATGTAGCATTGTGATGTAATCTAGTGGGGTGTAATATGCTCAATGCCCATTCTTGAGCAGTAGCTCTATTCATGGAGTGTTCATTTCCTCCAGAGCTATTTTGTAAACACCACCATCATTTTTATATATGTATTATTTTTAGTCATCTTGCATATTTACTTTATGTCATTTTATTCTGCATCTTGTGTGTCATATCTCATTACATGTTGCATCAAAAGCTAACACCTGTGTCTGTCAAAATAATAGGATTATTCGTCATTAGGAGCATTTGGAAATCTTGGGAGATTATTAATCCTTGGCTGATATGGAATGGTCAAAGCTTCTAGCATGACCTCTCCATCAACTAGATGAATGTTTGGTGGTTGCTCGTCATCACCTACCAGGGTTCTTCGCTTGTGTAGGTGCCATAGGTTCATGTGCTTAGATTCTTTTACAAAGGTGTGCAGTGAATCATCAATTTATTTTCTTGTCCTACCAGGGATTGGCTCCCTTGAGATGACTTCAAAGTCAAATTTGGGCTCAGACACTCTATCAAGGAGACTTTCGATTCCATCAAGACTGCTCTCCTTGAATCCATGTTTCAAAAAAAAAAATCATGGTGACCTTGGTGGAAGGACTAGAAGTGGTATCTAAACACTCCTCTACGAAATTACAAGTCTCTTTTGGGGTAAGGTTGGCTCTCTTGCCTCCCTATGATTGATAAGCTCAATCAACGATGGAATGTATCTTTACCTCAACCATTTGGATGTGTAGGTTCTAGATCACCTGGGTTCCTTTCTTGGAGCCCAAGCTTTCTTACTTTTCCTAGATTTTTCTTCACCAAGGGCTTCTTGTTGGGGAGAGTCTGACATTTAGGCATCCCCAACCCTTCTTGCCCTTTCTATCTTTAGTTTGAGGACTTTTTCCATATTTTTTGGGTTTGTGCTCATGCTCATTCCCTTTGGGAGTGTTTATTTTGTTTTTTTATACCCTATTCCTACATCATGTTTGAGTGGAAGCATATCATTTTAGAAGACCTCTCGCTCTTGTTGGCTATTTTTTTTAAAGTGTGGCATTTGTTTCATATAATGGTACTATACAACATATGAAAAACCATAAATAATTGTATCTTTGATAAGTGTTCTTCCTCTCTTCACATCTCTGCTTTTGAGAAATATAATATAATTTTATTTGTGTATTTTCAAATTGTGATTCAAGCCAATAAGGTGGCTATGAAGCTCTCTTATCTTCAACAGTTGATTGATCATTAGGGGAGCGCTCCATGCACAATCAATCAAGTTCCTCTTGATCAAGATAACCCCTGTAGCTGGTCCAAGTCTAGGCAATATCATCGCTCCACCCCAAATCACACTCCTACCCCAGCTCAAGGTCTCCCTCATTACAATGTTGGCCCTGGTAACTTGACTGCTCCTCTCTCTCCCCCAACTCCTCGACTTGATACCTAGGATAAGTCAGGTGCTCCAATGTTTGCTGCCAATGAGGATATGTTTGCTCGCAACTAGGAATATGTTATTGGCACTTCTTTTGAGCATGGATGGGGTTTGATGCCAAAGTCTCCTGATGATAATGATGGGTGGGATTCGGTCCTAATGGTAGCTAAATCTGCGTAATTGGATCTTCACCATTGCTAGGATTCCCCCTTTTTTGCTTTTGCTCTTGTGGTGTGCACTCAATTGTTGTTTTCAGTATGCAATCATTTCATTATGTTAGTTAGTTGATAGTGTCTATTCACTAGTTTTGTAAGGCGATTTTAATTTTCTATTAGTTAGTTTCTTGGTTTCTCATGTTGTTTTAACAATAATGGTTTTTTTGTTGATGGTGTTGACCATGTAACGTGTTTATCCACCTCTTTTTTTATTTGTAAAAATGTGTCCTATTTTTCAATGAGTTTACATAGGTTTTTATGAGGGGTCTTGATCCCCTCATACTGAGTGGGGTTTGAACCTTGAACCTCTTAAAGAAAGGCTAAAGCCCTTACCACTATAATAAGCTTGTAACTCACAAAAATGTATTCTATTAATCCTTTAATATAAATGTTTTTTTACATTGAAAAATGGCTTCCTACCTCTATCAATTCATAATTTTGCCCACTCAAAAGTTGTTTTATTTCAAATTCAACAACTACTTTTGATTAAAAATATATATTTTATTCTCCTAATTTAAAATTTAAAAGGATATCTTGCCTTTAAAAAAAAAAGTTATATAGGATTGAATACGAACCCATCCCTATTACATCAATGAATTATATAAGATTGAAACAAAATGCCACCTGTATTATCAATTGATTATACAAGATTGAAATCAAATCCCATCATATATCGTGATCACATATCATCAATCATTTATATAATATTGAAATCAAAATTTATCTTTACAATAATTATATATAATTTAATTCTAAACACAATAAATAAATATATATATATATATATATATATATATATATATATAATAAAACCCAAATCTAAATATTCACCTTAAAAATTAAAAAATCTAACTAAACTAATACTTTTATACAAATACAAAAATAATTTTATTCCTAATTCAACAACTCTTCTTACCTTCCCTCCGCAAAGTAGATATTTTTCCTTCTCCTAATCTAAAGGACCTCCTTTTTATCGTGGCCCCCGTACAATATTGTTCATATTAATAGAATCAATGATACTCAAATATGTAACCATTTTTTTTTGGATTATATAGGAGAGATGGTGTTTTTTTAAAGATTATATAGGAGAGTTGGTTACACTCATTATTTTAGTAATTGGTCAGGGCAAGGTTCAAATCACATGGACCTGCTCCCAATAAATCTATTCGTCTTGTTCGGATCACTCAGTTCGTCATTGTCAGTTTGACGCACACTCAAAGGATTTGGAGCACTACTACCTTTGTAAATGGTTGGTTTTCCTCCAAAATTTGAACCTAGATCTCTTTTTGATAAGTGCCCAACCAAACTCCAATTACCAATCCACCTAACCCTTAAAAGTAACTTGATGGTGTTTTAAAGTCTAAAAAAATGAAACTTGAGTTTAACCTCATAACATTCCACTTTAATACAATGTGTGTAAGTAATATTTATTAAAAAATAATAGTATTATACATCATCATACCCCTATTTTCTTAAGGTTCTTATTAAAAAAAAAGGGTCACTGGGGGGCAGAATCATAGGACCACAACGTGGGGCTAATCGCCTATGTCGGTGACATATAAAGTGCTTTGCCAACGTTCTCTAGCAGCTCGCCCCTTTCTCCGTCATATTTTTTGTGTTGTACTGAAGAACGGGAATAAGAAATTAAAAAGGGCATAAAATTGCGCTTGAAGACAGATCTTGTAAGCGAAAATGTCTTTTTAATGCTTTTTTTTAATTTGGTTTCGATGTATGTTCTCGGTCCCACACTAATCTGTCACTAGTAATGATGTTGCCTATTTATGCATTGGACTCTCTGTCGAATAATGAATTGCGTTGAATTGAATAGAATATGTGAAGGGCTTGGAGTCATCTCCGTTCGCCGTTGGCGTGACTTTTCCTCTCCAGCAAGGTAATAATATCCACGTTGAGGTTCCTTCACTGCCTGGCATTGACTGGCTTTGAAGTTCATATTTTAGAGAGTATGTTGTGTAAATTTGGCAATATTTTCGATCGGTCCTGTATCGTTAGGTGTTTCTTCGTGGCATTATGCTGAAAAGTTGCGTTTTTGTGTAAAATTTTGAGTTTTGCTACTGGAAAATGCGTTGATCGTAACGGCAAAATGATTTTCTTGCATTTTCTCTCGACATTGTAGAAAGAGTTGTTAACATTATGGTTTCGTTTGAAATTCCGGCGGTTCGCGGCAGATTTGTTGTCTTGGAAGTTGAGGCGCCTGTTCTGAGTGCTTTTGCAAGAGTTATTGAAGGAAATTCAACTTATTCTTTGTTTAATGTGCACAGTTACCTATCTTTGCTTGTAAAAGCTTAAATTTTAAGACAGTCTCTTGCATTATCTGAGGAAGAATCCTGATTTTAATGTGGCGTTCTGTCAAAATCGCAATTTCTGTGTACAGCTATTTTTCAGCCGCTGCCACGCACCGGAGCGATGTTTTCTGAATGGCGGATTTGCAACATTTAACAAATATCCGCGACCGTGCTGGATATTTTGAAAATTCCTGTCGCTTCAACCCTCCGAGCCGTCCGGTTTTCAATATCGAGTGCAATTGAGCTCTCAAGATGATGACATACGCGGATGAAGAGCAAAGCGAGGACTATCTTTTCAAAATCGTGCTAATAGGGGACTCGGCCGTGGGAAAATCGAATCTACTCGCAAGATATGCGCGGAACGAGTTTTATCCAAACTCCAAATCTACGATCGGCGTGGAATTTCAGACACAGACCATGCAAATTGACGGTAAGGAAATCAAAGCGCAGATCTGGGATACGGCCGGTCAGGAGCGATTCAGGGCCGTGACATCCGCATACTACAGAGGAGCCGTAGGAGCGCTTGTCGTTTACGACATCAGCCGACGCCAGACATTCCAAAATATTTCTCGGTGGCTTGATGAACTACACAGTAAGTAAAATGTTCCGAAATCTTATAAAGCGGAAGACTTGATTCTCTCCATTCATATTTCAATTTAGCAAAAGTTTCACAAATATTTAAAAATAGGTACACTTCTGCCTAATTTTCTAAGTTTTTCTGCCCTAATTTTCAATTTGGCATGATTTATCTGGCCATTTGCATCTCTCTTTTAAATTTATATTGTGAGGGATCGTTAATGTTTTGCCTTCGTTTATAATCCTATCTTTCCTTTCCTGCTGCCGATCATTTGTTGTGCTTCTCTTCCCCTTATTTTGTAAAATATGACCTTTCGTTGTGTTTCCCTTACTTTTCTTTGGACTCAAATTTTCTTTCACAAATCTTTTGAAGTATAGAAAATTATTCGCTGAAGATTCAATTGAGAATCATCTCAACAGATTTCTGTTCCTCTATTGCCGTCTTTCTATTCAATTTCTCCTGTGCATTTTGGCTGTTAATATTGCACTTTAATTGCTAACCCTAATTTATATTTATCTCTGTTTATGTAAATGTCCTGCCATTTTCTTTTGAAATTGTTCGTGTTTTTTAACGTATGGGCATCATTTCAACAAATTTCTGTCGTTGCTATCACTGTTTTCAATTTTTTGAGAGCATATTCACCGTTTATGTTGTGCAGTCATGTCTAACCTTAACTGGTGTTATCTACCTGTTTATCTAAATGTACTGTCATTTTCCTTTTAATTGGTAATTGTTTTCCTTTGCATCTGTGTGATTTAAAGAGATATTTCTTGTTTTATTGTTGATTTTATTTTTGTGTGATTTAAAGAGATATTTCTTGTTTTATTGTTGATTTTATTTTTTATTTTAAATATGCATTTTCACTGTAAACGTTGCACCTTCATTGCTAGTCCTCATTTGTGTTTTTATCGAGCTTTTTGTTTTTAAATTCATCTTGTTTTCCTCTATTTGCATCATTTCAACAATTTTCTCTTCTTTTATTGTTGCTTCTGTTTTCAATTTTCCCTGTGCATTTTCACTGCTAATGCTGTGGTTTTGTCATTAATTCTACTGCTTTTATCCTTTCTTGTCACCATGCCATGCTGTTTACCCTATATTTCTTGGTTTCATCTTTATCTACATCATTTCAACAGATTCCATCAATTGCTTTCTATTTTAAGTTCTTCAGCTAACCTTATCCATCTTTTATCCTTGCTTGTCTTCAATTGCTCTCTCTTTTCCTTGAATTTCTTCTTTTCATCTGTGTCTACAACATTTCAATAGATATCTTCAATTGCTGTATCTGTTTTTAATTTTCAATGTGCATTTTTACTGTTAAAATTACATCTTTGCTTCCAACCCTAATTTGTATTTTTATCTCCAGTTGTCTATTTTTCCTGCTATTTTTCCTATTTTTGTATATTTTGTTTCCTTGTTCTTAGCTATGCTAATATGTTATTTTTGGACTTATGTTTTGCAGCCTACTCAGACATGAGTGTGGTTACAGTTCTAGTTGGCAATAAATCTGACCTTAAAAATGTGAGAGAAGTTTCAGTAGAAGAAGGAGCTGCGCTTGCAGAGGCTCAAAACTTAGGTTTTATTGAGACTTCTGCATTAGATTCTACAAATGTCCAAATGGCTTTTCAAACCCTTGTTAAGGAGATCTACAATGTTTTGAGCAGGAAAGTAGTTTACTACCACGAACAAAAGCCAGATGCAAAGTTGGGCAGTGGGAAGACAGTCATTTTGGAGGAAGCAGATATTGAAGGGAAACCAGCAAGAACGTTCTCGTGCTGCTCTGGATAGGTGTGATTGCCATTTTTTGAACGTATTTGACTGAAAAGTTGTTACTTGAATTATGTAACAGTGTTGTTCAACTGTAAGGAGTTCTGAACAGTTTAAAGCAGAATGGATTCTTACTCTGCTACTGGATTTGCAGCAATTTGAAACATCACTGGGGATTCTTTTCTTTGGCTGACATGCAATGATTGGAAATCATTTGTCATTCAGTTATATTTTGTCAGCATTTGAAATAATTTGTAATTGTTTTTCAGATATCCCTATAGACCCCTGTTCTGTTTTGTTTATCCAGGTTAGGGATGCCAGACTTTCTGTAAAGGATTGCGAGCACCTTTAACCTCTAGGGCTAATGCACAATCTAGATTCTATTGCTCTGGGTCTGTCCCTTATAATTCCAGTTGTTAAGCTATTAGCTTTCAAGCAGCAAGAGCACTTGAAAAAGCATTTTTGTTGTTAATGATTTTAGATTTTTGCAGCACATTGTTCTCCTAGTAAAGTTTGTGCATAAGCCGTGTAACATTATTTTAATACCATTACTTTGTGTCAAGCATCTGATGCATCGTCAGGGGTGTAATGATATTCAAGCAGAATGTGAGACTATCTCTCATTTGATTCGTCTATCTTAATTTTCTATTTGGACAGTGACAAAGAATTAATTTTAAGTTTTTAATTGTGCGAATTGATAAAAGATTGGCAACTTGTCTGTGAGACTACAATATCTGAGTTTGGCATCTGAACACCTGTGGGTAGGTATTTCTTTTCTTCTTTGATGGTTAACTGGTGCATTTGATGTGCATTGAGATTCAATCCGTGCACCGATATAGAATGGAGAGTGTTGAGAGTTTATTTTATTTTTTTTGTTTTTTATTTTTTATTTTTTATTTTTGATATCAAGGGAGTTGGTAACATCTTTTTCACCTTTTAACAATTGAATACGGGGTCAGACATTTTCCCCAAGATTTCTACCTCCAAACACAGATCAAATCATTAAAGATGTCTCTAGTTTATTAATTTACGTTGTTTTTAGATTACTTACTTACAGGACAAATTACACAATGCACTATATAGCTTTTTTCAAGATTGGATTAAATGGATGCAGTTTTGTCATCAAATTAATTACATAAAAAGAACAGAAGTGCATTCTTTCACAATCTTCTCCACTTCTACAGGCTGTAGCAGTCTTGGGTTAAAATCGATATTTTAATAGTTGATAAGGATGGTATAATGGTTAAGGTTTTTTTTTTTTTTTTTTTAAGTTTTAAGGTTTAAATCACAGCATAATTAAAAGGAATAGAAAATAGGCTGTAACAGTCTTGGGTTAATATCTTTGAAGGTTAGGGGTTTGTTGATTTCGTTTTACCCAACAAACTTAAAGTTTATAAAAACAACATCCCTTCGATATCTTTGAAGGTTAGGGTTTGTTAACTTTTCTTTACCAATAAACTTAAAAGTTTATAAAAACATCCTTTAAAATTTATAAATGAAATATTCAACAATGATACCGAATTTTTTTTAAAGATAATCTATTTTTAACTTGTATTTATTTCTTTGATTAATGACATCCTCTTCTTTCAGGTTTGGATGGCTTCATTTTTCTCTTTCTTTCCAATGCTGACATTTGGCATGACTCTTGTCTCAAGTTAATTGATGTGCACCTTTTTCTATCGTTTACAGATATTTATCATGTGCAAATACAGATGGGTTTTGGTTTTTCACTAACCCTTTATTGATCTTAAAGGCAATGTACCATCTTGTCTTTGATTTTTCAAATAGAAAAACGCCGAGGTTAGTGATGTCACATATCAAGTTGCACAGGTTTGATTGGAACGCACATGACATGACAGGCGATCGAGTAAAATATGCCAATGTAAACACTTTTTGTTACCTTTAGACTAAAAGATTAAGAATGATACAAAAGTCTCTCGTGCAGGGAAAAATTAAAAATAAAAATCAGAAGGGAGTTAGGTAATCAAATCCAACATAATGTTTGAGCTTTAATATATTTGAATTCAAACTGCACAGTTCTTCTAATGTCATAGGTTTTCTGTAGCGGTTAGTGTACTAGGATGAACTATGATCCGATACTAAGGGAATTATCAATGTTTCTATTATATTATATTTTTGGTAAATTTTTATTTTAAGTGAAGAGATTTATTATATTTTTATTTTACTTTGGTAAACTTTTACTCCAAGTAAGGGCTTGAAGGGACTAGGGAATAAAACTTCAAGCTATAAACACTCAATGGAAACTAGTCAGTCTGTTACCTCTCTCCATGATCCGTAGAAATGCTTTTTCCATGAAAGAACAATTGTTTTCTATGTTTTTTTTCTATGAAAGAATGTAGGAGTTAGAAGAATAAAGTGATGATTCCATTACATCATATCTCTTCTTATTTATAGTTTAACAAAGTAACAACCCTAACTATAATGTTCAAGGGCCAACTATCCTTAACCTAAGGGTCCAAACCTATCAAAAATAAAGATAGTTAACATGGTCATATTGAGATTGTAACATGGTTGCCTCCTTATAAAGCTTTGTCCAAAGATAAAATTCTTTCGAGAAGGTTGTTGGTTTGCAAGTCACATTTTTCTTAGGAAGGCCTTACTATTTTATGAGTATCTTTTGCACCAAATGAGACCACAAATGATGAATTTGTGATTGTAACTTTAGTTTTAGGTTTAGTTCCACATGATCTTCATCCAACATTGTAAGCTCCATGAAAAAACGACTACACCTGGCCAAGTACTGAAGACAATAAACATGAAAAAACGATGTGGATTGTTGAGGTAGGTAGGATCTTCAACTACTATACCACATCTCCAATACTACAAACCACCTTGTAAGGATGACAAAATATGGTTGCAAGCTTTTAGATGGACTCAATCTTAAGAGAAACTTTCTTATACCACTAGAGCCACAAAAATATCATAGCACAAACCTCAAAGTGTCACTTTGAGCGGTGTAAATCCTATTCTACTTTATCCAGTTGTGAGTCTCACAAAGATTGTCCTTAAGGAGTCGAAGAATATACTATTGAAAACATTAAAAATATTGTACACCTATGCAATGAAATAAGAAATATAATAGATAAAAATTTGTTTTTACCATAATGACAAAACAAGATATAAAATAATGGTGCCATTCTTTTATTAATATTAATTATGTCCTTCATAAGAGGTTACAATGAGATCCTGTTGAGGGATATGCTACCAATTTGATACAAAAATTTATAATAAGAAAGAATAATCCAGATGTATCTCGCATAATCTTTCTTTCATCTCACAAACTGAATAGTGATAGGTTCTTGGTATTGTCATGATGTAGGATGATGTAGTGTGAATCTTTATTCCATTTGCTCTATCGTAAAGACCTGTAATATGCACACAAGATAAAGAAGCTAAAATATGACAAATACATGCATGAAAATGAGATTAAGCTATGCTAAACAGTAATTGAAATGTTGCTAAATCTAATGAAAGAAAGAAAACAGATCTCTGTCGGGAGGCCGTCTTTGTGCGGGATGATCTTGCCTACTGATCATCTCAAGGTGAGATAGTTGTACTTGCAGGTCATCTCTAAGCAAGACGATCGCTATACTGAGAGCGAATTCCTTATGGCCGATGTGAGGTGACACTGGATTTGATTCTTGGAATTGATGTTCAAGGGTGCACTCATGAGGAACGACTTAGGGGTGGAATTTGACATCAAAGCAAATATGTTGGATGGTACAAGAAGCATGAATTCCATATTCAATCTTTGAGATGGTCCATTGGCATGCTTGGAAGCTCCATGGTTAAATTTTGGTAGCACTTCGTTGCTTTGGGAATGAGAGTTCTTTGATTCTTCAGTTTGATAGCACTTTGTTACATGAAATTGCTAGGGTTTTTAATGAGGGCTCGATGCCATTATATAGACTTCCAAATGGGAGACCAAGCTTGCAAGGGAAGCCAATAAGTCATTAGGATCAAGAAGAGTAATTGCTTGTTCTTGAAAACCATCGTGAAACTACCTTCGTTATACCATTATGTCCAACTGGCACGTGTAACTGTTTGAACTATGGCATGGGAACTTGCTTCTAGCTTAATCATCTCGGGGTGAGACAGTCATGGCTGTGGGCCATCTTGGGGTGAGACAATCATGATTAGGGGTCATCTCGAGGTAAGACAATCGTGATTGGGCGTCATCTCGGGGTAAGACGATCATGACTATAAAGCAAAAATCCTCCCTATTGAGTGGTGAAAACCACTGTTAAGACCTAGGACTACCTAAGGTGGGTCATATGGCCTTAAAGGAGTCCATATATGTAGTATCCTCAACAAACCTATTTTAGGTGTCTATAAATGCCCCTTTTTGGGATCCGTTGTGTGAAAACACAACACGGAGCAAAAATAGATGACCTAAAATGATCAAATTGATTAAGGTTTTTCATTAACCTAATCAATGTTAGATGCCCAATCATGGAAAGAGCATGCGCTTTTGAATCGTTACCTTCGACGAGTTCACATACTTGACTTTGGTAATCTTTGGGGTATTGGAAGACAAGCTTAAGTCTACACACTAGCCTTAGTGGCATTGGAATACAAGCTTAAATCTACACATTAGCCTTAGTGGCATTGGAAGACAAGCTTAAGTCTACACACTGCCTTAGTAGCATTGGAAGACAAGCTTAAGTCTACACACTAGCCTTAGTGGCATTAGGAGACGAGCTGCCCATTTTGTTTGAATTTTTTTTTATCTTTTATTTGTTTGCCCCAAGCAAGGAGGGTGCATGATTATCTTCAACAATGATTCTTGAATGAATGCAATTTGCATGATTGAGTGTTTTATTGTTGATTTGATTATAAATTTTGTAATTATACGACTACCCCCTCAAGCGATGATTCGATAGAGGAGATGACAAATGATGAAAATGATAAGTCGCTTAACCAAGATGACTTGATTTGGGTTTTGTAGGGCCTTTGTGAATGTGGAAGGGAGAAAATCCCATTACAATTGTGATTTCGACCATTTATGAATATTTTTATGTTTTTTTGTTCAAATGGCCTTATGGTAATCTACCAATCCTATTAGATTGTATAGATAATTAATTGCTGCAACTGTCAGGTGTCTAGAGTAAATCTCTAGATACGAGGATCACTCGAGATTTTTGACTTGATGTGACCAAAGGGGTTAGGTACCTTTGAAGCCTTTTGAAATTGACCAAAGGAGTTTGGGTACCTTTGTAGTAATGCCCTTTCCGAATGAATCTGATCTTGGGGCAGTGTGAGTCTCTCGCTGTGGAGAGGGCACTATCTGCTCTAATAGAGGAACATCCTGCTATGAGCCTCCCTCCTATTGGCACTGTCCCCTCTCCCCCTTGATCCTGAGAGTCTATCGAGTAGGCCCTTGTGGCCGTAATACGCCCTATGTTTGGTGCCCCTATGGTCGTAATCCTCCTTGCATCCGAGGCCCCTCTCTATGGCAGCCTCTATATTTGCCCTCCCCCCTTTGATCTAGCTGATCATTTCCTAGCTACCTCTCAAAATACCTCCTATACCTAACTATCTATGCCTCTCTCTTGAGATTTTCTTGTAGTACAAATGCTAGCATACCAAGCAGAATACCCATCCACAACCCCTGCATCGTCTTCCTCTGCCAGGGTGACCTCTGCATCATCCTCATTTGTCTCAACAAATCTGGTGAGATCCAGTGCCCCACTACTGGTCGTCGAGTCTCGTACAATCCAGGGATAAGAAAAATATTGAACCTCAGGAATCCCCTACACTAAGCTGAACTAGTGAAGCACTCGATTGGCATGATGGAGCTCTATCTCTCCTCGCTCCATGCGGAGCCATATTACTCACCTCACGCGAGCTAACTCTGCTCTATCATCCTCCCATCTACGATGCCCTCTCTAAGGTCTCCAACAAACCTGTACCACAGTCAAATCATCAATAGTCTGTATAGTCTCCTCTAAGCCACTCCTCCTCACTCAACCAACCAATGGAACCCAATGGAATGATATGGGTTGTCCATCCTACACATCCTGAAGAGGAAATCCTCTCGGTCTCCTCACTGCAATGTGCTCCCAGCACCATACCTAAAGGAAGGATGTAAGCACCAAGCTAGTGCCTTTCTTGTACACAACCCTAAATAAGGTACAACACAAGCAACACATAATATAGGGACCCCAATAAAATCGTATGTTAGTATCTCACATGTCTGCTATAACCTCGGCCAATCCCCACAACAAGTGTCGACCACTCTAATGACACACTAGAAGTCCTCCCACTATCTCTGCCAATACTACTGTCAAGGCATATACCCCATATGTTGCAATAAGTCACTCTATGTCAACTCTTCTCCACTCAATGAGAAAAGATGAATCTCCCATCAATCTCTATATGGCTTGGCCCTGGGCCAAGGACTGGTACAAGAAGTATCCTCTAATAGGTACTTTGAGGATCCTCCACGCATCCTCTTGAGTAGAGGCCATATCCCCTATTGATAGCTGGAAAGTCAATGATCCTGGATACCATCGCTCGGCCAAAGCAGTGAGTAGACTATAGTCTACTTCTATACATGGCATTTCAGCCACATGATTAAGCCCTACCGCGGTCAGAATATCCCTCTCATCCATGTTGAGAGCTCGAACTCGATCCTTAAAACTGGTATGTCGTCACTCGCGATCCTTAAGAGATCCTCCCTACAAAAATAAAAAATAAAAACAAATTACTTATAAAATTACAAAAAAAAAAAAAAAAATTCGAAAGTATAAATCTGGACTAAAAGCATAATTCGGATGCACGAGGATGAATTCGTATGTCCAAATTTGCAAAATCGAACCTATTATGAACAAAATCGTACGTATGATTTCATCGAAAAGCATCGAATTTATCAATTCAAACATATTTTTCGATAAATTCGTTGATGTAGTCGTGCGATAGCATGCCCCATCCAAAAACAAAATCCTAAAAATAAACTAGAAAAATTCAAACAAGAAAGGATAAAATCACTTACCCTGATGTCCCCACCGCTGCCATCAAACCTGGCTCGAACTTTGTTTGCCCGATGCACTGTGGTAGCCATTTGCCCGTTTTTCTCCAGAGCAAAATTCACTAAAAACTGAAAGTAAAAATGAATTAGGGTTTTTGCCCTAATTTCTATTTTATATGCTTTTTACCCTTTTTTTTAAATTTCAAGTTTTGCAATAAATTATAAGTTTTTTACAAAAATCGAAGGGGGTATCCACGATAATAAACATAAAAACATAAAATTGAAAACATTTTGGCTATAGCTTTCTTTAACGCATTTATTATTCATAAATGCGCCAAAAAGGGGGCAAAATATAGTCGTTAATTTTGACACCAAATTTCCTAATGCTTATTAAAACACTCTAATCACCCTAACAACATGAAACTCACCCTCAAAAACCTTTGCCTCGATATTTGTGCCAAGAAAAAAAATAGCTTAATTATCCTCTTTTCGATAAAATTGAATAATCCCGATGAAATCAGACGTATACTATAAAATCGGATGCGTCCAATTTTGTCAAAATCCCATGTGTGCCTAATTTAGGTACCCAGTTGGGATTTTGAACCTAATCTGGATGTCGCTAGATTCCCGATAAAATTGGGCGATCCGCTAAAATCGGATGCAACCACTTTTGTCTAAATTGAGCCAATACCTAATTTGGCCTAACAACCTAGCCTAATTCTGCTACCTACCTGAATTTTCGAACTATAGCAGTCATTTAAACCCTTAGCTTCACATTAAATAGTTGGTGATATTTGCAAGAAGGTTTGGAGTGAAAAAGAATACTTTTGGAGCTTTTTTGCAGGTTGTAGTGAAGAACTTTGTTGTTTGATCATCATCCAAGGAGCACACACACATGGAGCTATTTTCAACACATGCGGATCTGGAGTAAATTTGATCATTACTTGAGTTTTTCATCATTTGTACAAATTCAACTATGTTCGAATTTGTCACTTTACGTCCAATTTAATTTTCTGTTTTGCAAAAATAGTTGTTGGATTATTTCGGCTGCGTATGATTTTATACACTACGTATGAATTCATACACAGCGTACGAAATCAAACATTGCATCCGAATACATACCAGTGGCACATTGGGGGTAAAATTTTGATTGTCATATTGTTGATTACTTTATATTTATATTGCATTTCATTTTTTATTTCAATCTTTACTATATCTTACTGTTATCATTAGATAAACTGCATCCAGAACTACATGATTCATATTTAAATAGTCAATCATTCATTTTATTTACAGTTGGCTAAAAGAACTGAGGGGATTTGACTGTCACAAACCACGATCTACTATGGCCTATGTAGATCCCCCATCCCTGATTTCAAAATTTAGTGTTATGTTGTGCAATTGCAGGTTTCTGATAGATTCATGCACATCCAAATTCATCTGATAAATTTTTACGACCAAATTCATCCTGTCTGCGTTTGAATTCATCCTGCACATCTGAATTCATCATAAATCAGATATTTGGGCCAGGTAAGAAATTAAAACTTATTTTCTTGTACTCAGATTTATATTTTATGTCCTGTATGCATCTGTGTCTAATCGAAAAATAGAAAACTCCCAAAACATAGACTTTATTACACTTTTTATTAAACATAAAAACACAAAAGAAAACATGTTAGCATAGATAAAACCTTTGCATCTAAGTTAAATTTTGTAACGCTTTCTAGATAGACTTGTATGCCTTGTCTTCATGTGAAATTGAATTGCATATAGCTAGGTAGAAATTGCATTTTGACCAAACCCTAGGTGTATGCTTTCAAAATAAAGAAAATAAAAACACATCAAACTACTACCTCACCTAGGCGTGGAAACCACCACAACAAGTGTTTCCTAGTGAACCCACCCCATTCACCCACAAACACCAAAGAGAGTGCAACAGAAGCACTTCTTGTCTGAGATGCAGATTCATCATTTTCCCTCCCCCTTTCAAGCACAAATCCATTAGCCTGGGAGAAAGGGGTGCAAAAATTTTGGGTTTACATTTACAGTTTTATGTTAAAATAAATTTCATGATGTAATTACTTATGATGTAGTACCTCTTGATATTTGCCAGGTAATTTTTGATAGCCCATATTTATGGGAAAAAGATGTTTTGTTTAAGCGGAGGTGCAATGTTTGGAAGTTGAAGAAAGGTGGAATCACCTATGTGATTAATTCCAACAGGTTGGAAAATAAGTTTTAGCTTGTGACAACACAATAGGTCAAGCATTTGGTGAATGTAAGCAAGAGATTCATGTTGTTTATGATAAGGGGTACGATTAGTAATATGCAGTTTAATAAGAAGGTGGAAGCAACCAACTGTACTCCGCAACAAAAGAAGGAATTGGAGGGATTATTGCAAACCTGATTGATGGAAGAACCAAAAGGCTTACCACCAAAGAGAAAAGTGGAGCATGAAATGTAGCTCTTACCTAATTCACCTCTACCTAATATTGGGTTGTATATGCAGTTTGTAATTGAGTCAAATGAGGTGAAGAAACAAGTTTAGGAATTACTAGATAAGTTTTTGATTCATCCTAGTGCATCCCTAGTTGGGCCCCCAATTGTTTTAGTCCCTAAGAAAGATGGGACATGGAAGATATGCATAGATTATAGGGCACTTAAGAAGATAACTATTAGAAATTGATACCCGCTACCATGAACTGATGATCTACTAGACCAGTTGAAGCATGCAAAGTATTTTTCTAAGCTGGATCTAAAATCAGATTATCATCAAATTCGAATGAAAATAGAGGACATCTGGAAGATTACATTCAAGACCAAGCAGGGTCTGTTTTAATGGTTAGTGATGTCATTCAAATTAACAAACACCCCAACTACCTTCATGAGGCCAATGAATGACATTTTGGGACCTTTTATGGATAAGTATGTCATTGTATTTCTTGATGATATATTAGTTTTTAGTCCAACATGGGAAGAGCATATTCAATTTAAAATCAATTTTTGAAGTGTCAGCAAGAGAAGATTTAAAATTAAATCTTAAAAAGTGTGAGTTTGGAAAGAAGTCTTTAGTTCATTTGGGTCATGTAATTAGGAATGAAGAACTCAAACCTATATATTATCATTTTGAATTATTTTCAAGGGTTGTTCTTAACTATCCCACATATGACAAAGAGTTGTTTGCACTTGTCCAAGTGGTGAAGAAATGGAGACATTATTTATTGGGTAAAGAAACCATTGTGCATACATATCATGAGCCACTAAAGTACTTGCAAACTCAGAGTAAGTTACAATAGTCCAAGAATTTTAAATGGATGGGTTTCCTACAATAGTTTAATCTCCTAATCAAATATAAGAAGGGGAAGACAAATAAGTTAGCTGATATGTTGTCTTGTCCTCCCATAAAGGTTGCTTCAGTTGTAATGGAATTGGAACCTTTGTATTTCAAATAGTACAAGGGATAGTATGAAGAATATGTTGAACTTGGGAAGAAGTATAAAGAGTTTAAAAATGGAATGCAAGAAAAATCCAATGAGGTTTTTCATTTGGAAAAAGACTTGTTGTTCAAAGAGGGAAAGCTTTGTGTGCCCAAGGGAGATAAATACTTACAGTTGATAAGGAAATCTCACACATCACTATTTGCTGGTCATTTTGGTGTGCACAAAATAGTAGCTAACCTCCAACAATATGTCTACTAGCCCAATATGCAGAATGATGTGTCTAATTTTATTCATGGATGTGTAAATTGTAGCACAAGCAAACCCAACAATCACAAATTGGGATTGTACACACTTTTACCAGTTCCTAATCGGCCATGGGAGAACATTTCAATGGATTTCTTAGGTATTTTGCCAACCACTCAAAGAGGTAATGATTATTTGTTTGTTATAGTGGACAAGTTTAGTAAAATGGCAATTGTTGTGCCTTCTAAGAAAATTGTTATAGTAGAAGGTACAACCAAATTATTTTTTTAAAATATTTTTGGTCATTTTGGATTGCCTAAGAGTATCATTTTTTTTGGAAAATGACAAGTCAAAATAAATTTGGTATAAACTATAAGCATTGGAACTTGATATTCATAGTGGTAGTGCTTAAATACAAGTAGCATAGGCTAGAAATAGACTTAGGAGATATTAGGAAATAATATCCCTTAGCTACGCTAACAACTACGCGTAATAGGTTACCCCAATGTAAAGGTAGCTAACCACTAACCACTAACGTAGTCAAAATGACTACAATGACTAACTAACCCTAGGTAAATAGTAAATAGTAAATACTAGTGGTAAAAAGTAACAAGCTACTTTTTACCATGCGGTAAATTAAATCTACCTAGGTGAATCTTATAAATTACCTAAATGAGGTAATAATCATAGTTACTAACATAGTAACTCTAACATCCCCCCTTATTACATTATTTGGGTAATGTATATAACTGTCCCAATACAGTGAAAAATATGTTGATCTGTTGGTTCTTGCTCTATCACAGTGCTCTGGCTACTCCTAAGAAAAAAGTGGGTCATTCCTCACTTTGTCTTCACATCAACGAATGTCCTTATTGTAATCTTGTCATCCAACCAGATTGCATGGGTAACCAACCACTGCAACCGCTAGGTGTAGTAGAGTAGATCACTTCATACGAGGTTCATTCGGTTACAATATGATTTTGCAAATGTTTTGATAAGGTAGCTAAGGTGTCGGTCGCTGTCAAAAATGCACCCTTATAAGTTTCCCCCCTTGTTGCAAAACATGTTGTAATGAAATTTCTGAAAGAAGTGTGACTAAGGTGTCGGTCGTTGCCGAAAATGCACCCTTATAAGTCTTCTTCCCTTTTTACAAAAAATTGTGTGAAGTAGGAAAAGAAATGTTTATCCCCCCTTAATTGCAAAAGATGTGCAACTCATGAAGCTTTGTTAAGGCTTTTACAAAGATTGCCTCCTAGGCAAATTTTACACCAGAAAATTCTCCCCTTTTGTTACAAGTACTTCAAACAAAAAGAGTTTGCTATTTATGAAGCCTAAAAAGAGGTACAATCACCCCTTTATTGCAAGTACTTCAAACAAAAACTTATGCTATTTATGAAGCCTAAAAAGAGGTTTTGGAAAAGGTGCTTGCCTAGGGTGACAAATTTGTTTCCCTTTACAATATTGTCTTAGCCATGAGCACTTTGTGTGCTCTTTTTGAACCAGAATCAGAATCAAAATTAGACACTTCACTAGCAACATGGCCTCTATGATGTGCCTTTGCCATTTTAGTTTTGCTTGTTTTGAAACCAACACCGATTGGTGTCATGGTTGTCCTTTTTACAATTTGTGCAAAACTTTGCCTCCTAGGCAATTTTATCAAAAAAGTTCACCAAATAATCCTTCCTTATTGCAAGTACTTCAAGCATGGTTGCTATTATGAAGCCTAAAAGAAAAAGGTATAATTTTGATGACTTCTGCTTTTCTGATTGCCTTTACAAGTTTTATCTCCCTCTTGTCAAAATCTGTGTTTGAAGGAAGAAAGGAATTATCCCCCTTTAGTGCAAAAGATTGCTACTTTCAAGGTTCCTTATTTTACAAAAACTTGTTCTTTCTTTTGATATACCCTAAAAGAGTACCAAAAGATAATTCACTCAAAAAGATATTTAATGGCACCTGCCTGAAAATCCTCCTGAAGAGGGATAATCAGTTTGAGGAAATTGAGCCAAACAAATAAGAGTGAATTAGGGGTTTTGATTTAGGAGAGAATATCAAGAAAAATTGGCTTTAAACCTGTGCAATGATTTACACAAATTATTGTGAAATTTTGGGGTTTTGAGTGTTCTTGATTTTATGACTTATAATTGCAAAAAATAATGCAATAATCAAACAAGAATGCCCACAAAATTCTTATCACATAGGTGTCGGTCACTGCCGAAAATGCACCTAATTTGCCAATTTTGTAATAAAGGTGTCGAGTAAAATCGAAAATGCACCTTATTACCAATTTTTGCAACAAAATTTGGATTTGTGTTGTGCAAAAATTTGATATTTTATGTCTCCTCTTGTTTTCCAATTTTGCAAATAATGTGGCATAAAACAATTGCCTTTCTTTTTGTGTTTTGCAAAATTAACAAGTTTTGATTTTGTTTTAAGTGCTCCTCACTTTGTGTTACAATTTTGCAAAAGAAATACAATTTCTTGTCTTCCCCCTTTGTTTTGCAAAATTAACAAAATAGCACTCCTTTCAAGTCAAGTCGACACACGACCCACGTTTGAAAGGCTTCCAGAACCAGTCGACAAACGACTTGGTTTTAGTGGACCCAAGGTCTTCAATTTCTTCTCAATTTTGCAAAAAATAGAATGTGCAATTTCATGTATTATATCCCCCTTGGAGAAAACAAATGCACACTTTGCCTTTGAATTTTGCAAAATTTTGTGTCTCCTTGTGTTACAATTTGGAAAAAAAGAATTCAAGTTTGATCCTTTATTGTTTGCAAAATTAACAAGGTTTGAGAAGAATTTAGGTTCCCTAATTTTGCAAAAAAAATGGTGCTCTTAAATGTCTTATATCCCCCTTTGAGGAGAAAACAAAAGCCCTTTTTTGTTGATGTTGCAAAACAATAGGTTCCTTTTTATTTTAATGTAATTTGCAAAATTAAAAAAAATAATTAATCATATAAGTTTTATTAATAATAAAAAATAAACTAATGTTTTATGTAAAAAATCAATTTATCACAAAAGTGATTTTTTAAAACATAAGTCATATTTTAAATTATTAAAAATATATATATATATATATATACAATTTAATTTAAAAAGAAACAAATTGAAAAAAATAAAGTATTAAAGCTTTTACCTTGGAATGCTCCTCGGAGCAAAATAGAAGGGTGGGTGACTAGAACGGGAAAAGCCTGCAACACTTGACGCGCTGCAGGTAGGACTGTTAGATTTGACAACCACCTGTAGCTGTCAGGCCTGACAAACCCATGTGGGGCAGCCTTATCACATTTAAAGTATTGTGAATGTGCTTCATAGTGCATGTGGGATATATATCCCAAGCCTTTTTAAATGCTTTTATGCGCGGGCACGTATTCATGTAGGAGGGGATTTCCCTCTGATACCAATGTTGGCAAATGCCAAGTCAAAATAAATTAGGCATAAACCGTAAACATTGGAACTTGATATTCATAGTGGTAGTGCTTAAATACAAGTAGCATAGGCTAGAAATAGACTTAGGAGATATTAGGAAATAATATCCCTTAGCTACGCTAACAACTACGCGTAATAGGTTGCCCCAACGTAAAGGTAGCTAACCACTAACCACTAACGTAGTCAAAATGACTACAATGACTAACTAACCCTAGGTAACTAGTAAAAAGTAAATACTAGTGGTAAAAAGTAACAAGCTACTTTTTACCATGCGGTAAATTATATCTACCTAGGTGAATCTTACAAATTACCTAAATGAGGTAATAATCATAGTTACTAACATAGTAACTCTAACAATTTTAGATAGAGATACTCGCTTTCTCAATAAAATTTTGCTTGTATTATGGAGAATTGGCACTAATCTAAAGATATCAACAAAATTTCATCCACAAATAGATGGACAAACATAAGTGGTCAACAAGACAATTGTGCACTTATTGAGGGGCTATAATCAATGAAATCCAAAGACATGGGATGACAGTCTAGCATATGTCCAATATTGCTACAATTGGGAAATACATTCATCTACAAGATTATCACCATTTGAGGTGTGTTATGGGTTTCTACCTCATTCACATTTTGATGGAGCCTTTAAGAGTGGGTAAGATCCAAGTAGCTCAGAATCATAAGGAGAGAAAACATTGAAGTTCATTCAACATGTTCAGTTGATACAATAAAAAATGGAGGAGAAAGTGAAGTAAATTCAGCAGTCTTATAAGGAACACCATGACAAACATAGGGTAGCTCATGATTTCCAAGTGGGAGATCTTGTATGGTTGAATTTAAGCAAGGAATGACTAAAGGGAGAAGGTAAGAAATTGAAGCCTATCATATTGGGCAATTTAAAATTTTAGGCTAGGTTGGGCCAAATGCCTTCCAACTCGAACTGCCAAGTTATATGCAAATGTACTTTGTTGTCAATGTGGAAAACCTGAAGTTGTTTGAGCTCTCTTTGTTGGATGAGAGAGAAGATGCTTCAATATTACCTAAGTTAGATGATTTAGTCTCAGTCGAGTTTGAGAAGGCAATAGTAGATTTAATTTTAGACAAGAAAATACAGACAAAACACCAATGGTAGGAGGAATTATGACTGGTATGTCCTAAGGGGAAAATGCTAAGCAAGGCAAAGTGGATCTCCAAGAAGCAAGCGAAGAAACAATATCCCCATCTGAATAAAGATAATTTTGAGGGACCAAAATCCTCCAATGAAGGAGGTCTTTATCAGGAGATCAATTAAAAAAATTCATCTACAAGAAGTGTGGAAGGAGCTCCAAATAAAATCCTTACTTCGAAGCAATCAACACTTGTCAAAATAGAGCGTGGAGGAAAATTGGATTGACTTCCATAGTTTAATGAGTGGTCAACACCCACTTAATAAAATGGGTTGGTTTTAAATAACCAACACCCATTTAATAAAATGGGTTGGTTTTAGATAACCAAAACCTATTTAATAAAATGGGTTGATATTAAATAACCAACACCCATTTAATAAAATGAGTTGGTATTAAATAACCAACACCCATTTAATAAAATGGACTGGTTTTAAATAACCAACACCTATTTAATAAAATGGGTTGGATTTAATTATCAACACCCATTTAAGAAAAGGAGGTTGCAAGCATTTAATAAAATGGGGCTACACTCATTTAATGAAAACATATTTCTTTCGTACAACACTTAGTGAAAAATTATTGCACAACACTAGATGGCAGTTTAGTTTTTACACATCACAGTGTGGCAGAGTTTTCAAAATAGAAATTCTTGTAGAACACATGGTGATGACTTGATTTCCAAATTTGTAATGGAAGAATAGAAAGAGAAGAAAAAACATCAGAGTAGGGGGAACAAACTTGGAGAATGGAATATTGCAATCTAATACCACAGTAAGGATTGTAATTGAATTATTATTTTCAATAAAAATCTGCAAAAATATCTTTGACCATGGTTTTACCCATTTTGGGGTTTCCATATAATTTTGGTGTTTCTCTTTAAACTATGTGTATATTTTTTTAATCTGATATTATTTCTATTATTTACCTTAATTACGAGAATTGTAGGCAGCAAATCCACCTCCCAAAAGAAGAAGTGGTCCATGGATTTGCATAGTTTGTTAAGTTTTGCTTCATTTGGACTAAAATGTACAAGTTTCAAAACGTACAAGCAAAGAGCAAAATGTACAAGGTTGCACATGTATGATGTGAAATGAAATGAAATTAAGTTGAAATGTGTATTTGGGATTAATTTCATAAAAATCGAATTAGACCTTAGTAAACCTTGTAAAAATATTTATTTTGGAGTTAGTTGGAAATATCAATTGTAAATGATGCAATGCTTCATAAACCACTTTGGAATGGTCTGGGCATGCATTATATAGCCCCCCTTATTCATTTTTTGGTTGTTCATTCATGTTCGTTCATACTCATATGCAGTTCATTGTTGGTTATTGATTGAGGGTTCATTTATGTGATTGTTGAGTAGAATTATTGTTCATTGTTGAGATTGTAATGACTGATGGAAGATATGTACAAGGATACTAATAATATGAATATGATAGTAATTTTCCTCATTTCATTGTCTCTGTGAATTCCATTGTACGTTCTGGATGTTGCAGGTTGAATAGATAATGTTTACTACTTATTTTACTATGAGAATGTATGGAATTATCTTGTGAATGATCCTGGTTACCTATAGACTTGGTGTGAAGGATGGAATTGATTATCTAGAGAGTTAAAGTCGTACTTTGATATTTCTAAGCCAGTGTATGATTTTTGGAATCATCCATGAAGAGTATAACTCATTGTTAGTGGTTTAGGGTTTTGCATGTTATGGAGAATTGGAGCAATTGAGGCATAGAAACTTCCCAAAATTTATCTTGGAAGGATTGATGATGCAAGGTGATAGATATGGATATTAGTTGCAGCAAGGGTTTGTACAAACCGTACAAGTATAGTGCCAAATCGTATAAACTGTTCAATTACCCAATTTGATAATAAAAGTTGCAACCCAATTCTACCAAATAAGAAAATATTACTAGTTTGGAGAAATTGATTACAAAACTAATTGATTTGACTTACAAAACCTATTCCAATGAGTTGACTGAGTACTAAATCATACCAAGTGCATGTTTATATGATTTGGATCATACAACTGTATGATTTGGTGACTGTATAAGCTATTTTGGTAAGTTAACCTAGTGTACAAAGAAGATCGTACAGGCTATACGACTTGTGCAAGTTAGGTTTTGATACCTTGTTTATCATTTCCATAGCTTCTAAACTACCTCATCATCAAGAATACTACATTGCTACCTCTACATTTGGTGTCGTTGCCTTATCGAACTTTGGTATTTTTTTTAAAACGGGTTAAAAAGTGTTGTAGTCAAGAAGATCATACAAGTGACAAACTTGAGTACACAAATTGGAGGTGAATGGCAGACACCAGTCTACAAAGGCATAGGAGATAGGATCAAGGAGAGGAAATCCCAGTTAGAATAAGCACGAGAATTGCTCAAAGGGAAAACGTGAACAATGTTGAACACAATACATATGAACCGATGATAGAGCAAGTATGGACATCAAACGAAGTAGAGATTGAGAGGTTGGATACATTATTGATTGATACAAAAGAAGAGGAACAAGAAGCACCTAGATTCGAGATGAACGTTGATTTAAGAGAATATGTTAATGAGGAAACTGTGCGAGAACAATAGGAGTGGATGGTAACACCTAAGAAAGTGGTAGATAGGTTGCAAAGGAGTGCGATGGATGGGAGACAAACACCATAGCAACAACACACGAGGTCTCAGGAGGAAGGACCAAGGCCACAACCTACACACCAGTGAAGGATATTATGGAATGAAGATGCACGGGAGATCGATAGATGATTTTTTGGTGAATATAAGATTCCTCGAGTAGACGGTTTTGATGAGGACTAGCAAAGTGAGTCAACTATAAGGTGGAATCAGTCAAGGATTCCAGGTGATACTTCATCAAGTGAAGAAGAAGAAACACCACCAATGGCCCACGTAGGTAATCATGCAGGAAAATGAATATGCCCACCCTTTATGGGTGAAGGAAAGGAAGAACCGACAAGACACATCGGGACATGTATATCCATCTAGAGATCAAATGGTATAGGCCAACTAGATGAATTTTACCTCTTGAAAAATGATGGAGATATCGTAACTAAACTTTGTGCCACTAAATAGAAAGTTGATGAAGATATGAAGTCATACAACCATCGATTGAAGCAATTGGTAGATAAGATGCAAATGCCTCTAGAATATGTGCTAGTAAAACAATGGTTTGTATATGGGTTTCTACACAAATACAAGAAGAAGATGAAGGTAGTGCCATTAGCTACATATGAAGAAGCCTTAGAAAATGCAAAGAATTTTGAAAGTGAGGTCAAACAAACAATCGTGGGGATGATAACACATGTAATATGCGATGATTTAGAGAGTGAGGAAGACGATACAATCCAACAAACAATACAGTCATTTCAGAGGGAATTTGATAAATTAATTAAAGAGGTGAAAGGAAAATTCAAGCAAGATCGAAAGGACATTTGGTGTACAGATTGCAAGTCTAAAGGTCACACGAATGTGACTTGTCCTCGCAATGATTATTACCACATTTATAATGTGCTTGGACATGAAGTGATATAATGTCCATTTAATGCAAAGGTGCATCCATAGGTTCTCTCTATCCAATAACAGGAGGAGAAAATAAAACCTCAAGCGAGTGGCCAGCAAGCCACCAGTGGTGGTTATAGGAATAACTGTAGAGGCAGTAGATAGTATCAAGGTAACCGAAAATGAGGGTAGAGCCACTTAAAGTATGTTTCAAAAGGTATATCAATCATATAATGTTGTAATTGCTAGGAGCGGGGGCACTTTATGAAGAACTATCCTTTACCCTAGAAATAGGAGACACAACAAATAAACACTACACACATGTGTAGATGGTGTGGTCTAGGGAACCACACAGAAGTGAATTATCCAAAGTAGACAAGTTCTAGTAACCTACAGAACATGAATTTTTTAGACATAGAGGTACCTTCAGTTAGTGAGGAGACCGAAAAAGTACTAGCTGTAACAAGGAATCAGGCTAAGATATAAAAGTACTCGAAACCTACCAAAAAAAGAAATGATGGCAAGTGGCAAAGAAGGTACTTGATGAAGAAGCAAAGAAGGCAAAAGAATGGAGACTAGCAAAAGAAAAAGAGTTAAAGAAACCATTAGAAGACACAGTGCTTGTGCAAAATTTTGCAGCACAAGTTTTAAATATGACTGTTCAAAATAATATGGTAAGCTTGCTAGAGGCCATCCCATCATTGCATAAAGCAATGGTGGAATATTTAAAACCTCATAAGGTGATGGAGGCAAAAATATAGCCAATAAAATAAGAGGAATAAAAAAATTATTGTATGGACCTCACCATATTGATGATTGATGTGAGGAAGAAACCCGCATTGGTCCATATGGAAATCTTAGGTCATAGATTGACGCAAGTCATAGTAGATGGAGTATCTAGTGTTAATGTGCTACCTAAGAAGACTTGGCAAGAACTTGGCACTCCATCCTTATGGGCACCTAGCTTCTGATTATATGGTGTTGACCAGTATGGAATAGAGACAAAGGGTGTCTTAACTACACAATAAGTTAAAATAGTTGACCAAGAGTTTGTCTTGGATTTTATTGTGATTACAATGCAAAAGCCAACATACAATGCTTTGTTAGGGAGAGGATGGCTAAGAATAGCCAAAGTTAATCACAAAAAAATATTAGATCACTTTTAAGAAAGGACAACATAAATATATGATCAATTTGAATAACCAGAGGATTAGTGAGGATATGGCCATGATTGATGAGTCAAACAGTTCTTTTGGTGATGAAGGTTATGAACCTAATGAAGAAGATATGTTGTACATGGAATACTATGGTGAAGATGAAACTCGATCTGATAGCGAACTACTTGTTGGCCATTTTGTATTCATTGGAAATTTTGTATAAAGCGATAATATAATTGCCTCCTTTATTTTTTATACAATTAATTTGTAATAAGTTGTAATAATTTTCAAAAATCCGATGCATTTGAATGTATTAATGGAGATATGTCTTTCAAAGTCTGAAAGAAATGAAGGTAATAAGTTTCATAAAAAAATTGAACGAAATTGCTAGAAAATCATATGTATTGACGTTCGCCCTTCCTTAGGGGCAAACACCCCTTTTGCCCTTCCTAGAGGTGAATCATTTTTGAAAGTATAATGGCAAAAATTTAGAAAGTGACAAATTGCATTCGTCTTCCCTTAGGGGAGAATGTGTCATTCGCCATTTCTAAGGGCGAATGTGCCTGAAAATTTGCATTCGCCCTCCCTTAGGGGTGAACGTCCTGTTTGCCCTTTCTAGGGGCGAACGTGCCTTGGAATTTTTTTGAGGAATCACACCCGAACATAATTGCGTTTGCCCTAGTCGAGGGGCGAACACCTTGTTTTCCTCTCCTATGGGCGAACCACCTAGTGTGTGCGCCCAAATGTAATTATGTTCACCCTAGTTGAGGGGTGAACACACCATTCGCCTCTCCTATGGGCGAACCACCTAGCGACGATGAAAAATAATGTTTGTCTTCCCCTAGGGGTGAACGTGTTGTTTGCCCTTGAATTGGGTGAACCTGTTTGTATCAAGATTGTGCATGTATGAAGGGACAAAACTAATGCTGGGCGAAGATAAATCGAATGGATGGGACTTTGGTCAAGATGTTGAATTTGGCATTAAATGAAGGTCACCCTCAGTTACTCCATTTTGTGGATCACAAAGAGGAAGGCGAAGGGAAACGAGCCTTCATGATTTCCAATGTATTAGAGGCAATCCAAAGAATTTAATATTTTCTCCTAATAGGCGCACCTCCGTCCGAAGTTTGGATTTTCAGGAATTTGTTCCCCTGGCGAATGGATTTTCCAGGAATTCAAGGAGGATTTTGCTGGTTTTGTCTTTGATCCCCAGACATTCTTCCACCATATGTATTAAATGAAAGAGGTGAAAACCTCTATAAATACTAGGCAAATTTCATTGTAAAAGGGAGAGTTAGACATTTTGCGAGAAATTCCCTTAAGCTCTCTGCATTAATAGAAGGCATAAAACTTCTGAATTTGTGAGCGGTCTTGTGTATAATTATTTTATGCATAGTGTGCTTCTATTTCCATTCGCCCATCTAATTTGCTATTAAATTTAAATTCTGCTATTGGATTTAAAGTTTCTAAGGAGTAAGTGAATGCTGGAGTACCATTTTGAAAGTTATTATGGCAATATTGTGAGCTTGTTCTATTTCATTTCCTTTCATAAATGCTAATTTGTGCCTGGGTTTTTTCCTGCTAGTTAGTCTAACACTAATCCTGCACTTCATCCTGTGGCCATATTTCCCATTTCTTTTTGTTATTTCTAATTTCTTAACTATATCCCTAGTCTTCAACCAGTTTTAGAATTAGTTCAGAAACCAACCCTATCTAGAGATTAGCACAGAGGACATTTCTTTCCTTCAACCTTTCAATGTTGGCCGTATCTAGGGCGCATAAACGTAGTATTTATTGATTAGACAGATATTTGACCAACACTACTCCATTGGAAAATGGAGGAGTACAAGATTTTTTAACCCATATGCCTCTGTATTAACACAAAGGAGACCATGGAAAAATAATATGAGACAAAGGTCAGCTCAAAATCTAAGAAAAAGGAAGTGGAGAAATGGTCATTTTCTAAGAGCTTTGTAGAATACATAGTAGGAGATGTTGAAATGATGCGAGACCAGTGCATCCTATGAATGTGGAAAAGTTAGTGATAAAGTCTACAAACATTAAGTATGAAGGACCTCGAATGATGGATGTAAACCTGGGAACATAAGGAGAGCCTAGGATGATCCACTATGGCATCGAATGGGACCTAGGAATGAAAGCGATAACTTTTAAGATATTTTTGGAGAATAACGATGTCTTTGCATGGATGTATAAGGACCTGAAGGGGATACCACCTAAGCTATGTGTCTACAAGATTAAGATAATGCCCAGGGTACAACTAGTGAGAAGAAGACTGTATAGGATGAATACAAAGTATGCCACATTAGTAAATACAAAAATTAAAAAGATGTTAGAGGTATGCATCATTTTTGGAGTCATTACCAGTGAATGATTTTCACCTATTGTGGTCACTCTGAAGAAGGAAGTGGATAAAATCTAAATATGCATAGACTTCAGGAGTCTGAATGCAGTGACAATTAAAGATCCCTTTCCTATTCCCTTCATAGACTCAATTCTAGAAGAGGTCGCAGGACATGAAATCTATTCATTTCTGGATGGGTTTTCTGGGTATAACCAAATAAGCATCATCGAGGAGGATAATTTGAAGACCACATTCATCATAGAGAATGGAATCTATGCATATAATCGAATGCCATTTGGGTTGTGTAATACCCCTGCTACATTTTAGCGTATTATTTTGTACATCTTTGATCAATTGGCCACAAGAAATTTCAAGGTATTCCTGGATGATTGGTCCATCTACAAAAATATCAAAGATCATTTACCTGGTCTCAACAAGTGCATGAGTAGGTGTAGGAATGCAAAAATCTCCCTAAATCTAGCAAAGTGTTTTATAATGGTACCATATGGGAAACTTTTAGGACATATAGTGTGCAATGAAGGGTTGAAGATTGATCCTAAAAAAATTTGTGTCATACTACACATGGAGGAGCCATATGATGTGAGATATTTAAAAACCTTCCTAGGATATACAAGATACTATCGAAGGTTTATCAAGAATTATGCGCATGTGTCCTACCCACTAGATTATTTAACCAAGAAGAATATTCCCTTTAGATGGACGAAGGAGCACCAAGGAGCCTTTGAGGAGTTAAAGGCTAAGCTAGTCAATAGTCCTATTTTGGTGTTACCAAATTGGGATAAAGAATTCCATGTCCATATTGATACCTCAAAATTTACATTCGAATGTGCATTGGCATGGGAAGGACAGTTTAGGATAGATCAACCTATATTTTTTGCAAGCCACCTATTTTCAAATGTGGAGAGAAATTATAGTACAACAGAGCGAGAAGCTCTAGGGATGGTATATGTAGTACAAAATTTTAGGCATTACCTATTGGTAAACCCTTTTGCCTTCTACGTGGACCATCAAGCTTTGTTGTACTTGATAAATAAGCCAATTATACAAGGAAGAGTCAACAGGTGGCTCATCACCTTACAAGAGTTTGTATTTCGAGTAGTGGTGTGACATGGCAAGAGGCATGTGATTGCAAACTAGTTGTCTCGTATAAAATTAGGAGAAATGACAGGAGCAGGGATTCCAAATGAATTCTTTGATGCTCAATTATTCGTAATCAAATTTGTTCCATCATGGTACAATTTTATTGGGCAATACCTATCCATAAGGGAGTTGCCAAAAGAGTTGATAGCAACAGAGAAAAATAAAGTAATCATAAAGTCAACTCCTTTCCAGTTGATAGTGGGATTTTTGTACAAATTAGGAATTGATGGTATCCTAAGAAGATGTGTAATGGACGAGGAAATTAAAGTCACATTGAAAGAAGCTCATGAAGGATTGGCAGAAGGACACATGGGGCCCTATGACACTGCTCAAAAATTATTCTTAGTAAGACTATGGTGGCCCATAGTGTATAATGATGCAAAGAAATATGTAAGAGCATGTGATACTTACCAGAGAGCAAGAAAACTAGTGAAAAGAGAGTTTATGCCATTATACCCATCACAACTCAGGAACTATTTGAGAGGTGGGGGTTGGACTTTGTTGGACCACTGAGAACAACTCGTAGGTGAAAGTGTCAGTATACCATGATAGCCACTGAATACCTAACAAAATGGGTTGAGGCACGAGTACTACCAAATAACTCGATAAAAAGTACAACATGATTCTTGTATGAGCAAGTAATTACAAGATTTGACATTCCACTACAAATAACGAGTGATCGCAAAGGTCACTTTATGAATGAGATCATCAAAATGCTAACAACTAAATTTAGAATTTGGTACTCCTTGTCTAGTCCATATTACCCAAGAGCTAATGGGTAGGCGGAAGCAACTAATAATGTATTAGTGTCAACATTATAGAAAACCTATAGAATAGAGGGAGAGCAGATTGGGAGGAAAGGTTACCATCTGTTCTTTGGGTATATCATACTACCTTTAAGCCAATGACATACCATATTCTATTTCAGCTAATGTATGTCCAGGAGGTAATACTATTAATATAATTCTTGGTACCAAGCCTACGGATAGTGGTGGAGCATCGCTTAGGGGACCAAGAGAGTATGGAAGAATGACTAATGACACTGATTAATATGGATGAGAGAAGATTCATGGCACAATGGGTGATTGAAGTGTCTCGAAGAGAAGAAAGTTGTGGCATGACAAGCATCTTCAAAAATTAGAACTCAAGCAGGGCGACTTAGTTCTAAATTTTAATGGGAAATGATAAATTAAGTTGGGTAAGTTAGAAACCTTGTGGCTTGGTCTCTTCCAAGTTGTAGAAGTAAGGGACAATGAAGTAGTTAAATTACAAAACTTGAATAGGTAGGAAGTGTTGTATACTGTAAATGGTTCGAAGTTAAAACCCTATAAAGTACAATGTTTGTTTAGGGGGAGTACATCCACTAAATACTGGGAGAGGTAGAGGATATTTTCCACCTAGAGGAGGTAGAGGACGAGGAAGGATTTAACCCCCTACTCCTAGATGATCGAGAGATACACCATCAACCTATTTGAATTGGACCAGGAACCTGCAAGGCATCCCATGGTTGAGAGGAACTATACCCAACATAAGAGGAAGACAGCCACGGGGACAACCTCCACTAACCCAACCCAGACCAAGAAGAGTGGAAATCAAAAGAGGATGGGGCCAGGAAAGGGAAGTCCCATGGAATGTTCACAGAGGTCCTGTATCAAGAGGACACGATCAAGGAATACCCATGTAAGGAAGATACCTTGCCAATAGAGGAAGAGTACGCTTTATTTATGAAAGGAGTCAAGGACTACAAAGAACTTGTTCACCAAGCTTATAATCTGATTTGATGCAAGGAGATAGATGAAGAAGTTGATCCAATGATAATGGATCAGTAAGAGCAATCCTACTTCATGGTCAATCAAAACAATTATGAGAAGAATTATTGCCAAGAGGGAATCCTACACATTGTAATTGCACGATACCAAACTATACACATGACAATAAAAGAGAAGGAGATCGAACAGAGGGTCGGTTGGCATCTAATAACATGATTACCTGCAATGTAGAAGTGGGCAACCCACTTGATGAATCAAAATATAACATCGTACAAGTGAATTTCACTGTACAATTTCCACGATGGTAAGCGTCAAAATAATTATTGATAAAAAAATAGAAAAATATCTTAATTGTGAAAATCCTTTAGGATACAATTAAGACATAAGGGGTTGAAAACCAAAAACGGAGGCCCCTTTTGGGGAAAAAAATAAGAAATAAGAAAAGAAAATATCTTAATTGTGAAAATCCTTCAAGACACAATTAATACGAAGGGTGGTTGAAAACCGATAACGACGGTCCCCTTTGGGAAAAAAAAGAAATAAAAGAAAAAGAACAAGAAATAAAAGAGGCAAGAAAAGGACAAAATAAGAAAAAAGACAAAATTGCATGCACCAGAATACGAGTTGTCAATCATCAACATGTAGAGGAGCTAAGGTGGTGGAATTTAGGCATTGAGATGTTAGGGTTTATAAAATTATATAAAGCAAGTGCCATACAACAATTTCCTTTCCCGCTCACAGATCGTACAAGGCAACACTAGAATTTTGAAGAATTGAAGGCAAAAAGGGTGCAACTGAAGAAATTTTATATATGGATAGTGGAAATTCACCAATTTACTCCATTATTTTATGACCCATTTTAATTGTGCACCACAAGGATTTTTATTTTCAAAAAAGCAACCCATTGGAGAAAGAAGTTGTCGAACTTAGGGTTTTACTTTGGAGAAACCAAGTTTTGTTTTAGAAATTGAGTTACAGGTAAATAAAATCTGTTGTATGAGCAAGGTTTTGAGGAAAGAAAGCGCCAAAGTAAACCCTTAGTGCATAAAATTGGAGCTAGGGTTTGATTTTCTAGAAAGAAAGAAAGGAGAAATTGCGAGGTAAAAATAAACAAACCTTGGTACAAAAAATTACCATAAAAGCATGAAATCAAAGTGTTAATATTGCATGTGTGGAGAAGTAAGAAATAACAATCATACAACACTATCATACTGTGAGAAAAAATCCATTTTGGAGGAGGATTGCATCAAGCAAAAGGAAAAATTGCATGAACCCAATCAAAATTACACCAAAAGGAGAGATTGGAGGGTTTCAAAAAATGGGTTTCACAGATTTTACACTTGGGGAAGAAAAATGAGGGTTTTTGACCAAGTGATGATTTTTAAGGCCATATGTATGATGTGGAGCAGTAATTGTATGATTATGAGATATATTGTACAATTTTTAGGCTCTCGAGACCCATTTTATATGATATTCCAATGAGAATATTAGGCTCATTCTGATTGCATTGCAACATATAGGGCATATAGATCATCAAGACCATTGCACTAGAGATAATCATGACCTAGGTGATCTCCCCTAGTTTACCTCGTTCAAGACCAATGCCATCGATTTCAGTCACCCAATAGGCGTGGTAATCCTCCTTGGAGAGGGAGAGGATGAAGGTTGTGGAGGGGTCAGAGGTACTAGCCTGGTGGTATGGGAATATCACCACTACAATACAGGAGAGAAGATATGGAACCAGCTTGGGAACCTATAAGAAAACTTTGCAGTGAAGTTCATTGAGAAAAAACTTTGAAAGAATAGGACCTACCTAGTGAAGTAGTTGAGGAGCAAGTAGACATTAATGATGTCACTCTTGGGAAACCAATGGGAGAATATTGCAAAAAGTGGTGGGCAAATAATTATGCCAAGCATCCATTGAATGAGGCACTAAGGAAGGATAGAGTAAGTATTATAGCGCATCAATTTCAATCACCCAATAGGTGTGGTAATCATACTTGGAGAGGGAGAGGATGAAGGTCATGGAGGGGTCAGAGGTATTGGCATGGTGGTAGGGGAAGAGTACCACTACAATACAGGAGGGAAGATATGGAACCAACTCGGGCACCCAGAAGAAAAATTTACAGTGAATTTCATCAAGAAAAGACTATGAAAGAACAGGAGGACCTACGTAGTGAAGCAGAGGAGAAGCAAGTGGACATAAATGATGTCACTCTTGGGCAACCAATGGGAGAATTTTGCAAGAAGTGGTGGGCAAATAATGAAGCCAATAATCCATTGAATGAGGAACTAAGGAAGGCTAGAGTAAGTATTATAGCACATATCCTACCACAAGATAAGGTATTCTTCAATAAATAATTGTTACAAATTATCCAGTTGTACAAACCTACTGAGAACTGCACAATGGTGTGAGTGGATAATAGGTATGTTAAGGTGGAGTTCATGGCCGAGGAATTTGGATGGACATTCGGATTGCCCATGCATGGAGCTCCAATTTTGAAAATAATAGTAGATCCCATTGAGACACACAGGTTGATCATGACACTCACATTCGTGAAGTCACCTATGAAAGCCAAAATTTTAGGTACTAGCACCCTAAGATTAAACAAAGTCATTTAAAAATTGATGAGTTGGCTTGCACAATGAATATTATTATGACCTGATTGTCTGGAGAATCACGAGCTTCGGAGATGCCAATCTGGATGGCATAATATGTGGAAGGTGTTCACAAGGGCATGAAGTATGATTGGAAAACATACTTACAGGAATGAATGCAACAATTATTGATAGTGAGGAGGAAGACGTTCACCATGACCTTCCATTCCATTACACTTTTATTGGATGTAGTATCAGGAATGGAAATTCATTTTTTTGGGTAGGACCCAACCACAAGAAATAGTAGTCGGTCAACCTACCATACTGCAATAGGTAAAGACTAAACCTTTACTGAAGGCCACTCCATATAAAAAAAAGGTTAAGAAGAGTATAAAGAAACCAACACCACCAATGTAGGATGAGTCTGAGACTACATCTGATGAAGACGTCCATCCATGAAGAAAGATAAGAATATAGTTGGAACCAGCCTTGGAACAACAAGTCCAAATCCACAAGCTACGAGAGCAGCCTAGCTCTTTTTAAGAGGAGAGATTAAAGTAGCAATCTAGCCCTATACAAATTCAGACATGATGACAAAGGGAGAAACAGTTGAAGTCCATATAGAAAGTACAACCCGAGTCAGCACTAGAGGAAGGGTACTCTAATTCTGAGAGGTTAGATATGTAGACTTTTAAGATACCAGGTCTATAAGGGATGAGAACAGTGGGATTCCCAAAATCACTCTATACCTCTATTTTTGAACTTATGGATTCAACCAGATATTTAACTAGAACAATAGTAGTACCACCAGTATCAAGAAAAAAAGTGGTATTGGAGGTTCCATTGGAAGAACCTAAGGAGACAAAGAAAATAAAAATTATGATGAGAGGTGGTCACAGCCAGTGGGAGTAGACAAATGCATAGGTACCATAGGAAGAACCTACTCCTGACCAGATAGTTATAACTCTAAGGGGAGTGCACCCAAACCTACAAGATGAAGGGTTGATAGCAAAGCAACAAGAGGACTTGCCTAAGTTGCAGGAGGAAGTCCAAGTACTAGTGGAAGAGCAACAATATCAAAAAGAAATTATTAATGTTGAGGAGACACAATCATCAAAAAAATAAGAGATGAGTAAGGTTGTAGCACATTATCTGCTACCAAAAGAAAAAGTAACCAGCATGACTAAGGAAGTCAAAGGAAGTTCTCATCCATAGGTAGAAGAAGAGGAAGGGAAGACCCCACAAGAGGATAAAATTGAGGAAATTTTTGTAAACTTCCTAGTGGAAGTACCTCGCTTTGATAAAGTAGAGGATGTGGGTGAAAATATTGATGAACATCTGGAGCACTTATTCTGGTAGGCTAGTGAAATTTTTGCTAGCACTAAATTATAGTTTTGTATTGGTGGTATTGAAAAATTGAAATAGTGGAGGGAGAAAACCTTCACTGAATTAGAAAATATTATAGAATGGGTGTGCAATGATGATCGTATGAGGTAGATAGCACACATCCATTCACAACATCCATGGTTATTCCCTAGGGGAGAAGTAACCATGATGCTTGGAATATAGGATTTACTAGAGGGAGTGAAGATCAATTACCACATAACTCCATGAGTGTATTTGAATAGGAAAACCTGTCAGACTTATCCATTAAACATAGAAGATACAAAATTTCAAAGAGTACCTTGGGAATTGACCTTCACCATGAGGAAATTGAATTTCCTAAAATAATAGATCAAGTGGCTTGGCTTGGATCTTGAACAGGTTTACTAGGCTAAAGAAACACAACAAGAGACGATAGAAGCTACTCAATAGGAGATGGTTGTGATGGAAGAAGAATTAACACGTAACAAAACCATGGTTGAGGAAAGAATGAAGAAGGTAGAAATAGAATTAGCAAGAATTAAAAAAGCCTATGAGGATAAGATTCGTTCAATGAAGGTAGAAAAATAGCTTGTGATCCAATAGGTAGAAGAGCATACGAAGCAGTTAAAAGTGCAATTGGAAGCACAAAATGAACAGGTGGCCAACCAGGCTAATCAGTTGAAGGTAGTAGAGGAACAAATGTAGGAAAAGAACCATAAAATGAAGGACACCATGAGCTACAACAAGATTATTATGGATCATAAGGCCAGACTAGTAGCTAAGGATGAGACTATGGTAGCTTATAAAGCTGACATTCATCAACATCTAAAGGTTATTACTGAGAAGAACGAGGATTTAGCCATAGCAGCCCAAATGAAAAACATGTTGTCAAAAAATATACGCAAGGGAGCATCCAAACGTGAGAAGGATTTGGGATCCCTGTTGACTCCTACTAATGAGTATGGGTTGAAAGCCCTATAAGTTAGTCAGTATGCAACTTGCTTGAAGGATGAGCGTACTTCCTTGCAACTTATGCTTGCTAATTATCAAAAATAGGCATCATATAAGAAAAATAATACTAATATGGTGAGGATACTGCCATATTTAAAGGAGAGGGTAAATGTAGGTAGCAAATCCACCTCCCGAAAGAAGAAGTGATCCATGGATTTACATAGTTTTATTTAGTTTTGCTCAATTTTGACTAAACTGTACAAGTGTCAAAATATACAAGCAAAGAGAAAAACATACAAGGTTGCATATGTATGATGTGAAATGAAATGAAATTAATTTGAAATGTTCATTTGGGATTAATTTGATAAAAATTGAGTTAGACCTTAGTAAACCTTGTAAAAATATTTGTTTTGGAGTTAGTTGGGAATGGTAGTTGTAAATGATGTGATGCTTCAAAAACCACTTTGAAACGGTATGTGCATGCATTATATAGCCCCCCTTATTCATTTTTTTTTGTTCATTCATATTAGTTCATACTCATATGCAGTTCATTGTGATTATTGATTAAAGGTTCATATATGTGATTATTGAGTAGAATTACTGTTCATTGTGAGATTATAATGACTGATGGAGGATATGTACAATAATATTGATAATATGAATACGATAGTCATTTTCCTCATTTCATTTTCTCTGTGAATTACATTGTACATTCTATATGTTGCAATTTGATTATATAATGTTTACTACTTATTTTTCTATGAGAATGTATGGAATCATTTTGTGAATTATCCTTGCTACCTACAGACTTGGTGTGAAGGATGGAATTGACTATCTGAGATAGTTATAGCTGTATTTTTATGTTTCCAGGCTAGTGTACGATTTCTAGAATCATCCATAAAGAGTATAACTTATTACTAGTGGTTTAGGGTTTTGCATGTTATGGAGAATTAGAGCAGTTGAGACATAGAAACTTCTCAAATATGTATTGGAAGGATTGATGATGCAAAGTGATAGATATTAATATTAGTTGTAGCAAGGGTTCATACAAACCATACAAGCATAATTCCAAATCGTACAAACTGTTCGATTACCTGATTTGGTAACAAAATTTGCAACCCAATCCTTCCAAATAAGGAAATATTGCTAGTTTGGATAAATTGATTACAAAATTAATAAATTTAACTTAAAAAACATATTCCAATAAGTTTACTGAGTACCAAATCATACCAGGTGTAGGTTTGTACAATTTTGATCGTACAACTATACGATTGGTGATCGTACAAGCTATTTTGGCAAGTTGAACTAGTGTATGATGAAGATTGTACAAGATGTACGACTTATGTAAGTTTGGTTTTGATATCTTTTTGATCATTTCCATAGCTTCTAAAATACATTCCCATAAGGAATACTACACTACTACCTTTACAAGAATTACCATATTAATACTAACACATAGAAAGAGTTGATATCTTTAAAAATAATCAAACATCACACCAATGCTTGTATTCACATTGTGCATTTACAAAGCAGTTTTTGGTTCAAGTTTCAGAGATCATCAACCATAAATTAAGCATAAGGATTAATCAAGATCCATAAATCTGTATGTAGAGGTGAATACACAGTGTGGCACTTTACAGATCATGTAGGCAATAGTCCACTATATATTAATCTTCCATGGAATCTAAATACTATGCTTTCGATAAATATTCCAAGCATATTTTTTAGATGCTCATGATCTTAGAGCAAGTGGGTATTTCTTTGTAGTTTTCATTCACTCTTCACTATGGAAATTAGAGCACCATTACGCTTGTTTTTAATCCAATATTTCATAAATGTATCAAGTATATTCAGATTTAGATGCACTATGTGCAATGGATTTATGCTCATGGGATGCTTGATCCTATCTCTATACCATCAATAGAGTAGCCAATCAATATCTTAACCAAGGTTATGTCAAAGGTATTGTTTGTGCAACTAAGAGATCATCTTGGAGTGGGAAAGTGTTCGTTAAGGGGGGATAACTACTAAGGGTATATCTATATCCCTTGTTCAACTTAAGGGGTATGGTTAGAATATGGGATGTTAAGCTTCACTTGAGGCTAAAACAAATTTTATATTATATTATTTGTATAGCCCTTTGGGCCTTTGTACACCTTGTATAGGTAAATATATTGTAATATTGTATCATTTAACCTAAAGGTTGATTCTTTAATCTTTATCTAAAGGTCTCTTATAATTACACATTTATACCCATTCCTACCTACCATTTTATTATCGGTTAGAGTGTAATTATTTCCTTTAGAAAGATATTTTGGTGTCTATGAACATCTTTGTATCATATGTTATCTTTCTATGAGTTATTTATCTTATCTAGGTAATGTGTTGTTTCATTCAATTCTAGAAATTACTATGAAATGTAATAATAACATTAATTTTAGGGTATAACAATCATACATGGTTAAACTATGGTCCCCTAGGTTAAATACATAATACTCGTTAAAAATAATACAATACTAGCTCATAGGCATACACAATTTATTACATCATACAATAATGGGCTTGTGAAAATAAGGTCATATTACACATTTAAAAACTCCCTATAATTTAAATCAAGGTTCAAAGGATAGAAGATACTAATGACAACATCATTTTGCCCTTAATGGAAACTCTACTAGGTCAATTCACTATGAAAAGGGATGTCCTACTATAATCTCTCTCATCATTTGGAAGGTTATATCCTACCTGCATAAATTTAGATTCAACTTTCTATAGTCTCATGAATCAATTCTTAATATAGTGAGCTTCCATTTTTTAGTATTTGTAAGAGGTTTTTGACTTCTTTGAATACTTTGACTTTTCTTGAAGTTGCTTAACCTTAGACTTTGTGGATTTACAATCCATTGCACAAGCCTATACTTGAGGAGAATCACAATAAATTTTAATATCCACTTAAAAGTGAATAGTAAGAGAAAAGAGAGCCTCAATTTTTTACTTTTCATGCTTCCTTTAGTATATAGAAACCACATGAACCAATAGTTGAACAATATAAAAGGAAGAAAGAAGATTAGAAAGGATAATTTTGATACATTTTACCTTCCTTGATGATAACTTCTCAAATACCAATCATATTGCACAATTTAATAAATGGCACTTTCAACAGTGATTTCGTGAATATGTCTATCAATTGATAATCAATGGAAATATACTATATATCAATCTCATTATTATACATTTTCTCCTAGATTTAATGCATGCCAATCTCAATATGTTTGGTATGTTGATGTTGAACTATATTTTTTTTCCATCTTGATGGTATTTGGGTTCTCAACCATAAGGTGTAGGGTCTATTTTTCTTGAACCTGACTCTTCTAGCATATAATGGGTCCATTGAAGGTGCTTTTTTATTATCACCATGCTCTCATACTCTAGTTCTTTGGATGAAAGAGATAATATTTATATTTTACTTAACCAAACAATAGGGCCAATGTCATAGGCGAAGCCTATCCTAAAGTGGATTTCCTAGTGTCCTCATCTCCACCATAGTCTAAGTCATAATACTCAATAAATATGGGGGTGTAATCCCTCCCATGAAAGATGCCCATATCCAATGTTTTGTTAACATACATCAAAATCCTTTTAGCTAATTTTCAAATATTTTTACATGGATTTTGTTAAGAACCTCTCTTCTCATACCATAAATCATTCATCAATATGACGAATATTCAACATGCATCCACAAATAAATTAATTGCACAATAAATTGCTCATAATAAAATAGAGACTGATTATACCCTTGAGGTAGGGCAACACCATACAATGCTCCCTTGGGAAGTGTAGCACCCTAAAATTGGCACAGTTAAACCCTTAGTAAAAAGATAAAATTTGAATTTTAACCCCGAAACCGCCCGTTAACCGCTCACCCCATTTTTTGTGCCATTTTTAGGAGTTGTTTTGACCGTTGGACGATATCGTCGTCGATCAGACGAAATCGTCCCAGATCGGATGAATTCATCTGGAACAGAACGTCCAGACGATTTCGTCCCAAAACCAAATTTTCATAATTAGCTTCTGTTTCAATAGCCTCTCCAACTTGGGCAGAAGCGTGTCTACGTAGTTGGAGATTCCTCCGTTGGAGATCTCCCAGATTGGGATGATCCCCAACCTCCTAACCTCCCCCTAATCCTATATAAACTAGGATTTTCTTAGTTTATCCCCTTGACTCTTTGGATCCCCTGCCTGGCTTTCCTCCTAACCCTTTCCCTGATTGGTTTTCCCTACCATTGAAGTTTTGCACTCGTAGTTTTAGGTTTTCATTGCAGGTTTTCACTGTGCTTCAGCTGGAGGAAGCTCGGATCGTCGCAGGCGATTCCAGACGATTTCGGACGATCCTGTCGCAGATCGGTGATGATCTCGTACGATTGGAGGTGATCTCGACTGCAGTTCATATTGGGGGCAATCAGAGCCCTGAGTTTGCATTTCTCATCTTTCTTCCTTATTTTATTATGCATTAGCTTGATTATTTTCATTCTGCATCCTGGAGTTCACCTCATTTTAAAATAAATGCATGATAAAGTTAAAATAAGTTATTAAAACAATGCATTTCCTTTAATTTGCTATCCAGATTTATCAGTTAGGCATTTATACTATCATTTCTATCATTTTGTATTATTCTTGCAGTTGCATTTTTGGTTTTTGGTGTCTACTTTTGTGATTGCAGGTTTCTGACGAATTCATCAGATCGACGATGATCTTGTCTGATCTCAGACGATCGACTGTAATCTGGGATGATTCTATACAATTGTAGATGATCCTATCATATTCGGGATGATCTGGACTCCTACAAGCTTCAGAATCTTCATCAGACATCCGAAATCAGGTGCATTCTTTCTTATTTAAGTATATTCCTGGTATTTAGGATTCATTCATGCTTTCTGTATTCATATAAATCGGCATTTCATATAGAATAGCTTAGATTCATTCTGGCCAACCTAGGATTATGAATGATCGAGTATAAAATGAACACATCAAAACCATTCTCAACCTAGGCATGGAAACTGCCACTCAAAGTTTCCTGGTGAACCCCACCATCCATCGAAAATTCACCCTTATACCCCTCCCCCGAGAGGCGCGACCTTCAAAGGGCCTCTCAGTCCGAGGTATTGTTCCATCCTTCTCGCATCCCCCTTTCGGGCATGGATCCTTTAGCCTGAAGGTAAGGGCACGAAAAATTTGGGTCAGTACATTTTGGTGAACCCGACGTGAAACTAAAAACCTTTTGAAAACAATCCAAAAAAAAAAATTATTATTAAGTAACATCTAGAATCATTAGACAAACAATTAAATTTGCATATCATATTTAGATGGTAGATTATAATAAAAGATGAGTTGTCACCATAAATGTTGAAAATCAATTAACGGCCATAGAGATTACTTCTGTACTTAGAGTACCTCAAACAAATAGGGTTCAACCTTTGTGGGACGAACTTGATAGGAGATTGGGTATCATTGAATCTAGATCTACAGAACTTAGGCAAATTAAGAGGTTTGTCCTAGATAGAATCCTGGATCCTGATCAGGTAACCTTATATCATGAACTTCAGAGAGCTTGCCATAGGTGGTTAGCCGATAAAAGAGCACTTGTGTCTTCAGAATTGTACACCTTTGAGGAATACCTTGAGAATGCAGTTGTAGTACATAAGTTTCTATCTCGTATAGAGGATCAAGAAGTCATTCTTACGGATAGAAAAATATGGAATAGAGTTCCTAGAGCTGTGTTATATCGAGAGTATTGCCATGAACTTTATTTCTACAAGTCAAAATCCGAGACAGATCATATTACCATAGCACACTTTGTCAAATTTTTGAAAAACCATTTCCAATTTGAAGAGGAGCATTTCATGACTCCTGATGAACTTGATCCTATCAATGATATCCATAAACTATTTATAGAAAACTAAGTCATTATTCTTATTATTGTTATTCCTTTTGCAACTAGAATGCTATTTGTTATCTTTATAATAATATTATAAAACACAAAAACAATAAAAACAAAAATAAAAACAAAACAAAAAATCAAAACATTTCCTTTTTATAGTAGGTATATAATTAAAATATATACCTCTCAAACCTATCGCATATATATATATATATATATATATATATATATATTTTTTTATATATATAAGTATATATATTTGCTGAAATCTAAGTTTAAGCACAATGCCTAGACTTAGGAATGGAAAACAAACTGAAGAAGAAGAAGATTGGTTAGGAAAACCATTAAATAACCTAGATATCCTTCCTGAAGATCAAGTCCAGGAAGAAGAAATCCTAGACCAGCAAGAAGAAGAGCTTGCTGTAAGAAATGAACAAGAAGAAAATGTTAGAGAGGAAGGATCCTCATCCCCTAAAATGTCTCCTGGAGGAGTTATTACTTTTGAAAACATGGAACAATTCTGGAAGTTCATTAATACTAATATTGGTGTTCTTAATAGAGCAGTCCATATGGACAAGGATCGAATTAGTGACACTCAAGCAACTCTAGAAGACGTATTTCACACACGCACTAATCCCTTGTCCTTTATCGATCAAGAGAGTGATCAAGCTGGACCATCCAATTTGGATATGGCAGCTATAATCCAGAACATGCAACAACAACAGAGTTACCCAACCATCTAAAGTGCCCGTTAGCAAGCCTAGGGTCATTCCCGCACAAAAGAAACCATCATTTACTGCTCTATTTCGCCAAGCTATTGAGCAATATACCTCAAATCAGCAAAAACCCAAAACAAAACCAAACACCAATTACCAACAATCTGGGATACAACATAATACTATTACAAATCCTCTTCATAATACTCTTCCTACCAATGCTTTGCATAATAGCAATATAGCATCTAATCCTTATGTCACACCGTCATACACTCATAAATCCCATGCTTATGTCCCATCGAACCAATATGGTGGACAAACTAGTAATCTTGAAACTGTGGTGAAACAGTTAGTTTCCCGCATGGACCAGATAGATCCCTACCGTCCCTCGTACAATTATCGAGAGATGTGTAGTCAGCCTTTAGATCCTATAGTTGTAGCACAACCATATCCTAAACATTTTCCTATGCCTGTCTTGCCCATATATAAAGGAACCGAAGATCCCATAGAGCATCTTCGTATGTTTAGGATAGCATGTCATGATATATCACATGATGACTTGTTATTACTAAAAATGTTCCCAAAAAGTTTAGGAGGAATGGCATTAGAGTGGTATTATCAATTACCCACTAATTCTTTGAGGAATTTCGAAGAAACAACCGAGTCTTTTGTTCATCAATTTAGTGCCTACATCGAAAGGCATGTGACCATTAAAGACTTGTACAACTTAAAACAAGACAAAGATGAATGCTTTGCCGATTTCCTAGCTAGGTGGAGACAATTGATAGGAAAATTGCACTTTGTGTTGCCTTATAGGGAGATGTTGGACATCTTTATTAATAATTTACAAGAACAACTATCCTACGAATTATCAACCGCTACCTTGACCACCTTCGATCAGGCTATAGACTTAGCCAGACGAGTGGAAGATGCTCTCATTAGGAGAGGACAGCTTAAAAAGAAAGACGATGAGAAAACATCCAGAAATCAATATAAAAATAAACAAGTTGTGGGTGATGGAGTCATCGATAGTAGAAATATCGCTAATGTTAATGCTGCGAAGACAACGGAGAAGTTTATACTGAAACCTCCCGATAAACCTCCTCGAGAATTTACTAGGTTAAATCAACCTTTATCAACCATTCTACCACAATTATTAGAATGAGGTTTGATTCAATTACCAACTATCCGGGAACCTGATCCAACTATACCCGGATACAGAGCCGATTTACACTGTGACTTCCATAGAGGACCTGGACACACTACCAACTCTTGTAAAAGATTAAAACATAAAATACAGGACTTGATTGATAACAATGAGATGGAGGTGCAAACCTTTCAACCTAAGCAAAATCCTCCTAATAATGCTCAAAAGAACATCCCCCAAAACCAGAATCAGAATGCCAATCAGTCATTGGACATATTTCAACATCCTTTACCAAAACATGGCAAGGAAGTGGCTAATCAAATTGAACATCATAATGTTCCCCCTCCTACCCGATATGTAGGAACTATTAGTGGGCATTTACCTGCTCATGAGCCAAAAATATTTGACACAACCTTATCTGTGGTTACAACTAGGCCTCTATACAATATCCAGACACCTAATCTCAGTGATACAGAATACGAGACTGAGAGTGATATGGAAATCACATCAAATCAATCGAATAGCTCTGAAGATGAATCGGATCCTATTCTCCCCATCACAAGTTATATGGTTCCAGAAGAACCATTTCCAAGAAGAGTCACTACTAGACCATCGTCTCACCAATTACTTTCTAATGAGCAAGCCATAAATGCTAGACCAAGACCCATTCATCATCCGTAGAATAATATTGTGGGTACCATCGGAGTTGTTACTAGACAACAAGCTCAAAACTCTCAACAAGATCAAATGCAGAATGATGGATCAACTCCATTTGTTTTGAAAGTTCCTAATAAAGGGAATCAGGCACCTAATGTTCAACCTAAACCTCCTTATAATATTAATGAGCAACTATCAAATATTACAGCTAGAATTTCTCTTTTGGACCTTTTAAGATCTTCTCCTACACATAGAGATGAATTAATGCTCACATTAAGCCAGATGATGGTACCACAAGACATTCAACCTGAAGCCATGGCTAATACTATAATAACTCATGAAGTTGATTGTATTGACTTCCGGGATAGAGACATACCTCAACATAGTTTACATAAGGATAACCCCTTATATATTACTGCCTTAATTGGAGATGTAGCAGTTAAACGAGTCTTGATTGATAATGGTTCATCTTTAAACATCTGCACTTTTGACTTCTACCAAATATTTGGGTTTAGAAGTGATGAAATGAAAAGAACTGATATGATCATAAAAGCCTTCAATGACGAAACACAAGAAACGTGTGGAGTTATTACCATTCCATTGAAGGTTGGTCCGAGAACCTTGGATACGACCGTGTTTATTGTACATTGCCCCTGCATCGTACAATATACTCTTGGGTCACCCTTGGATCAATGCAATGCGAGCCGTTCCCTCAACTTTACATCAATGTGTTAAATTCAAATTTAAGAATCAGTTGGTTACCATTCATGGTGATCCTAGACCCTTTGATATGTGTGCTTTGGCAGAACCTATTGGAGTTCAATTTTGCCCTGCTCTGTCATCCACACATCCTAATTCTCATTACCCATCTAAACGTGTGAAACACACACCCACAATGCCATCTACTCCTTCTCCATCAGTTCCACCTCTACATACAACTCAACCATCCTCTAAACAAACCACATTAGGACCTCAAAAAGATCCTAATCCCACAACCAATGCCTCTTGTTCTACTCCTATCACTTCTATACCTATAAAAGACTCATCCATTGACATCTCTACAACATCTACATCCACCAAAGGCATAGTTTCCACATCAGAAGATGTAGGAAATGTTCCTTCTACCTCTTATGCTCTTACTGACGAGCTCTTACCCGATTTATCTAAAATTCTTATATCAGAGAAAACGAATGCTTCTATGCAAGATTCCCTTATTTTAAATAATTTACCACCATCTCCTCATACCTTGGGCCTCCCACAACCTATGGGAAGTACTTACCAAGTCGGGAGCTGTGCTTTTATTTATAAGGGATATGACTAGGGTAGAATACCCAGAAACATCAAGACTCATTATGATGGATATGCTCGATGTTATTTTACTAATGAGTATATTAAAGCCAAATCTATAATGCTTAAATTGGGATATAAAGGGAAAGGTTTGGGACCTTTCCAAAATGGTATGAAAGAACCTTTTGAGGTAGAACCATGGCCTGCCCGATGTGGTGTGGGCCTATTTCCTAGTAAGGGTCAGCCTTTCCCATTTGAGGATGATGACCATCTCATATGTTACCAAGATTATTTGGATCAACGTGATGCTTTGCATTTAATGAATAAGCCATTTACATGTAATATGCTATCTATAGCCTACCCTGAGATGATCGTCGAATCCGACGATGAGTTGGAGGGAGATATCTTCCATGATGTCTCCATTGAGGAATTATTACATCATGAATTTTATTTTGATGGCTCTATACCTAGTATAGCCCGGCTTGAGGCCACGACTCCTCAAGATGAATTATCCAAGCTAACCTTGGAAGAATTACAAGAATTGGGCGTTTCACCCGCCCCACCTAATTTTGAGAAAAATCTACACATGGAAGTAGAGAATGTCATAAAAATTAACATTGGAACCGAGGATAATCCTCACATAATCAACATTGGATCAGAATTGAGTCAAGAAAAATAGGATAAATATATTGCATTTCTTAAAGAATATGAAGATGTCTTTGCTTGGACATATGAAGATATGCCAGGATTAGACCCTTCTGTAGTTATGCATCACCTAGTAGTCCATCCGGATGCTAAACCCGTTAAACAAAAACTTAGAAAAATGCATCCTAAAGTGGCCTTACTAGTCAAAGGGGAGTTAGAAAAACTCTTGAATGTCATTTTTATACAAGCCATTGATTATGCTGAATGGATCTCGAATGTAGTTCCAATAACTAAGAAAGAAGCTACTAAGGTTAGGGTTTGCACAGACTTTAGAGATATTAATGTTGCATGCCCTAAAGATGATTTTCCTCTTCCCAATATGGATCAGATCATTGATTTTACTGCTGGGAGTGGAATGATATCCTTAATGGATGGATTTTCTGGTTATAATCAGATCAGGATAGCTCCTGAAGATCAGGCTAAAACAACCTTTATTACCCCTTGGGGAACCTTTTGTTGGAAAGTGATGCCATTCGGTTTGAAGAATGCAGGTGCAACCTATCAACGAGCCATGACTTATATCTTTCATGATATGATGCATGATATACTACATGATTATGTAGATGACATTATAGCTCGTTCTACTGACGAAGATGACCATTTAGATGATTTGAGAAAAGTATTTAATCGGTTAAGGGAATATCTTATCCGATTGAATCCAGCTAAATGTATATTCGGAGTTAAGTCCGGTAAATTATTGGGGGTTATAGTTTCTTTACGTGGCATCGAAATTGACCCTCTCAAGATTGTGGCTATCATTGATATGCCCGCACCCACAAACATATCTAAATTACGAAGTTTACAAGGTAAACTTCAAGCCATCCGTCGCTTCATCGATAAGCTGGCGGATAAAACCGGACCCTTTCTTAAGCTTCTTAAGAAGGATGTCTTTTTCCATTGGGACAATGAATGTCAGGAAGCATTTGAACTCCTCAAACAATATCTTCTTAACCCACCTGTGCTTTCGCCGCCTCGACCTGATCGCCCATTTATCTTGTATATTTCTGCTTCAGATTTTGCCTTAGGAGCTATGTTAGCTCAACTTGATGATGAGAAAAGAGAACGTGCTAATTATTATATCAGTCGAACATTAATTAGTTATGAAACCCGCTACACAACATTAGAGAAGTTATGTCTAGCAGTCATATTTTCTACACAAAAATTATGCCATTATATGCTCAGTTAGAAAACCTATGTTATTGCTAAATCCGATCCTTTGCGGTATCTCATGAGTCGACCTTATTTATCTGGTCGCACAGCAAAGTGGGTTCTTGCGCTAAGCGAGTTTGAACTCACGTTTATAGGACAAAAGTCTGTTAAGGGTCAAATCATAGCAGATCAATTAGTTGCTGCACCCTTAGAGTCTACCCATCCCCTCATCATTGAGTTTCCTGATGAATGCCTTAAACTAGAGGCAGACCATCCAGAGCAATGGTCCTTATACTTTGATGGAGCCCGATGCATGAGTGGGGCTGGTGTAGGTATTATTTTAATATCTCCATAGAAACATCTTATCCCTCTATCCTTTAAATTAACGTTTGCTTGTACTAATAACATTGCTGAATATGAAGCTCTAATCCTTGGATTACGAGCTGCCTTGGCACTGAAAATTAAAAATCTATTAGTTTTTGGTGATTCTCAACTTGTTATAAATCAAATTAATGATGTTTATCAGACCAGAGATGATAAATTGCATCCATATAAAGCATATGTATTACAATTATTATCTTTATTTGATCAAGTTACCTTGGAAGCTATTCCTCGAACTAGCAATCGTGCGGTTGATGCTATGGCTGCAGTTGCATCTCTTTTACCCTTGGAGTTAGATGACGAATATGCTACCATCATTATTCATCGACTCCAGGAACCCGCTTCAAATAAATCATGCTTAGAACCTTTGGATGTGTTTCTAATCAATGAAACTACTCCTAAACTTTGGTACACTGATATATTCAATTTTCTTCAAAATGGGACCTTCCCTGAAGGTTTTAATAGAAACCAATGCCGGTTATTACGTAGACGAGCAAGTCACTTCGTAATAATTGGCAATACGTTATATAGGAGATCTTTTGAAGGTATCCTACTGAGATGTTTGAATCTAGAAGAATCTAGATCAGCTTTGAGTGAAGCCCATGATGGATCTTGTGGGGGACACTTTAGTGGTAGCGCCATTGCTAAGAAGCTCCTTAGGATAGGATATTTTTGGCCTACCATGGAGAATGATGCACATGATTATGTGCGCCATTGCGACAAGTGCCATAAACATGCTGACCTTGTCCATGCGCCTGCACAAGAGCTGCAGGCTATTTCATCTCCTTGGCCCTTTTCAAAATGGGGCTTAGACATCATTGGAAAAATCAATCCTGTGTCATCTGATGGACACAAATTCATCATAACCGCCATCGAGTATTTCATGAAGTGGGTTGAAGCTATGCCCTTAGCTTCTTGCACTGGAACCCAAGTTTCCAAATTTATTTTTAATCAAATTATTTGTAGGTTCGAAATTCTTGCAAATCTCATCTCGGATAATGGAACTTGTTTCAAAAATAAAGATGTCAAGAAATTATGTCAAAAATATAAAATTCAACATCGTTGGTCCACTCCCTATTATCCTCAGGGTAATGGCCAAGTAGAAGCATCTAATAAAACATTAATTAAAATCCTCAAAATACTCGGTCAATAAATCTGGTCGAGATTGGCACATTCAATTATATCCCGCTTTGTGGGCTTATCGAACTAGCGTTCGTACTCCCACGGGCACTTCACCTTTTGTTTTGGTTTATGGCGCTGAAGCTGTTTTTCCCTTTGAATTAGAAGTTCCTTCTTTGGCTCTACTACTTCAAGATACTGAAGTAGGAGATGAATATCGTGCTGGCAGATTTAGTCAACTGGAACTCCTAGATGAGAAGCGCATCAATGCTTTGGAACATCTTCGAGCCTATCAGAACAAGCTTAAACGAGCATACCTCAAGAAAGTTCATCATCGATCCTTTGAGATCGATGACCTTGTCTTAAAAGAAAATCAAAAAAATACTAATGCAACTAAAGATCTTAAAGGTAAATTCGAGCCCAACTGGCTTGGACCATATATTATCACTGCCAAATTCGGATCGGGAGCATACAGATTAGCTACCTTAGATGGTAAAGATCTTAAAGAACCTATGAACATTATGCATCTTAAACGCTATTATGCATAAAATCTGGTCATTTCATCATTGTATATATTGTTATTTTGCATATTGTTTCATTTTAGTCATCCATATAAAAATTTCAAAAACAATAATATTATTTATTCTTTCAATTCATAAATTAAAATCAAAATATAAAAAAATCAAAATCATCAAAATCTTCAAAAAACATTTTCTATTATTGCACCCATCAATTCTTGAAGTATTGCAGTCATATTTTCAATTATTTTGGATAAATTAGCATTTATTTGGAATCCCGCACTTTCACACTCACATGAATAAATATCTTGATTTTATTTGGTATGATTATTAATCTCTCTTATATCAAAGTCCACAGTTGAATTAAATAAAGTTTTGAGCATAGAGAATTGATCTTGTTATTTACTTGAACCAAGTATATCTCTTCACATTAAAATGATTTCATTGCAAATTCAATATGATGCTACATAGTAGAAGTGGTTTCTTGAGCGAAAAGTTTCCCCTGCTATCCTATCATGCACATGGTCTAGAATCTTTGAGAATTGACAAAAGGACAAGCTCACCCCTGCCCAGAATAAAATTCCCTTGCTCTACAGCCAATCCGAGCAAGTATCCCTAGTATAGGAAGAAAAAGAAAAGTCAAAGAAAATGAGAAAAAGAAAAAAATATCATTTTGTACCATCGCAACAATATTTCAGCATTATCTCAAGTTCCAAGCAAAAATACAAAAAAAAAAAAAGAGAAAAGAAAAGAAGAGAAAAAGAAAAAGCAAAAGCAAAAGCAATAAAATCCCTTTCCCTACCCCTTGAAAAGAAAAGAAGGGTGAATGAGCTTGAATCCCTGGAATTCTCAATTATTCGAAAACCGTGAGGTAAGCCCCATAACAGGTGGTTTGTGCCCAACCCGCTTGGCCTTGGGTAACTCCTAGCGTGGTGATATGTCCATCACATTAGCGACCTTCTTTTGTACATACCTATGTCTGCTTATGGATCAGCTAGCTCTTGATGACCCGACTTACATAGTAGTCTGGTACGGTTACATGCATATAAATCATGGTCAATGAACACTTATTTGGTTAATTCAAATTACTTGTATCAAATTATCTTGCTCAAAATTGGTAAATGAACAATACAATTGCACACACATTTGTATTTGAGAGATTTTGTATCATTATGATAAATCAAGATCGGCAAATGAACTCACATATGCACATGAGGGTTCCTTATAAATCTACATTTTGTCTTTGAGATAATTTAAAATATTTTTGCAACTCTTTTTGGAATAATTTCATCTTCTTATTTAAAAGAACATCTGTTTAGTATAAAAACAATTACATACATTGTTTTCAAAAATCCAAAATTTCTTTCAACAACATATTCAAAAATCTAGCAATAAAGTCACGTTTATATATTTTTTCTGTTTATCTCAAAATCAAAAATCAATTATGCAATAAAATTATTTTTTGGATTTCACGATGATGGTATAAGTCTATACCTATAATTCTATGCCTAGCGCAAACCATTGTTCTAATTTTATTCCCCATTCATTATAATTCATAAAAACATATGGCTTACATCATTATGTCACACAATTGTGCTTTAAAAAGAACAGACACCTTTTTTTTCTATTTCATTTCATTATGTCAACATTCAATTTTGCAACGATGGTATAATTCCTAAGGAATTGTTCAAAATATTATCACACTTAGGAATTTTATGCCTAGCAAAAATCATATTTCTAATATTTTATGCATAATATTTTCATGGAAATCTGAAAACAAATCATCACCATCATCATTTTTCATCATCACAACACAAAGTCTTAAGACAGTCTCTTAAGCACTCTTTTACTTTTAGCAATATTTCTATACTGGGATTAGCTTGACGACCTAGCGAGCGGCGACTCCATGAAATGGTCTATAACAACGACAATGTCCTTTGAAATTATTGTTAGAAGTCCCTTTATTTTTCATCAAATCACACCACAAAACAACCAATTTGTTTACATCAGATTATTTCATTTAAATTTTATAGCATGACATAAAATTATACTATTTCCAATGACATAATTACATGAATAATCAATCAACAATTCAAAACTTAAAGCATCATAAAACATATGGACAAGTCATATCACAAAAATATCATATATATATATCAAAAATATATGTACATCATATCAAACTAGATTGGTATGCCACAATCTATACCCTGGCATACTCAATCCTCTCAAAAATATACAGTCCAGCCAAAGGGCAGCTAGTCTCGAGAAGCCCTCGAGCTCTCAGCCTCATCTCCTCTCCCGCCCTAGCATGGAGGAGGTGGTCCCATCGAGGTCCATGCTATATCGTGGGTCCTCGACGTCGATCGTGAGGATGTCCTCGATGACCCCATCATGACCGGCTCCACAATGCTAGCTGGCAGTGGTATCCTCTAGTTCTCTAGAACCACGTGATAGTATAATCCCTGGTAGAACATGGTCTAAGCAATAGACCATGCCAGATCCTGAGTGCTCACCCCTCCGCTTCGAGCCCTGAGTCATGTAGCCTCATCCTATAGCGTCTACACCTGAGCCCAAAGGTAGGCATTCTCAGCCTGAAGAGCCACCATCTCACTGCTCTCCCCCACCTCGATACCCTTGCCCTTATCGGGTGATGGTGGCCTCTCCCTCTACTAAGAAGGGAGCCCCTCCTCCCTCCTCTCTGGCTGCTATGGTCTCTTCGAAGCCTATGGCACTCTTCGACGTCTCTCTTGAGGAGACCATCATTGCTCCCTCCCTCGTGACCCCTCGTTGCATCGATAGTAGCCTGGTATCGCCTCCCCATCCATCGCACCATGGCATGCATCGGACCCTGTGCCCTCGTCATCCGAGGAGGGTGGATGCCTACATACTAGGCATCATATCCGTCTGTGACCCTAGTGTCGTCCCCATCCACTGGCTGAATGGGGGCATCATCCACGTCCTGACTCTAGAATCATTGCATATCTGGAGCCCCGCTCAGTGTAGTACTATCCCGGATAGTTCGGGAGTACTCGTAATCCCTGAGAGAAGGGATCCCCTACTGTAGACCGAACTACCACAAAACTCGGTCATAGCGATGGAGCTCTACCTCTCCCCACTCCATCCTCAGCCAGAAGACTCGCCTGATGTGAGCCAACTCCTGTCCATCCTCTCCCCACCCTGGGTGCTCTCTCCATGGCCTCCAGGTGATCTCGGTCATGGATGAGGTCATCTAGCAACCTTCGGGACATCGGCAGATCTATCCATCGTTGTGACCCTCTCTAGAGCCACCAATAGAAAACTCGGGGTCTCTCCCGATCAACCCCTATCAGTGGAAGCCCTATCGGCCTCTGCACCACAATGTGCTCCCAACACCAAACCTGTAGTAGCGATGTCAAAACTAGACATCGACCTCCCTTGTATACGACCCCGTACAGGATCCTATACAAGCGGCATAGCACAAAGCTACCCCAAGCAAATCTGTAGTCGTGGTCTCTCATATCGTAGACCACATCTGAGAGTAGCCATGGTAACCTGCATCCGCTCTGGTGGCATAGCAGTAAGCCACCCACTACCCCTGCCAAAACTTGAGTCAATCGAGATGCCCTAGGCATCTGCCGTAATGTCTCGATGTTCACTCCGCCCTTCTCCAGGGTGAAGCTAGGGTCTTCGCATAGTCGCATCATGGCATGGCCCTGATTGGCCGTAGGAGTCATCAACCATCCTTGTATGGGGATCCTCAAAATCCTCCATACATCCTCTAGAGTGGGAGCCATCTCCCCTATCGATAACCGAAAACAGGACGACCCTGGATACCACCTCTCTGCTAGGGCTATCAGTAGCCCCATGTCTATAGGTATTTGTGGCATCTCTGCCACATGCTGTAGCCCAACCTCTGATAGCCGGTCTCGCTCCACCTGGTCGAGCGCGGCTACATCATCTCTTAGCCCCTCGTATTTCCACTCTCGACTTTTTAGTAATCCCCTCTACAAGATAAACAATCAAACAACAAAAATCATTAATAGATAATCATTAAAATCAATTTCATCTTATAAAAAAATGATGATATCATCCACTATTGGATGATATCGTACTAAATTGAGTCAAATCATCCTTTGTAGGATGAAATCATCTCCAATTTCTCAACTTGGGGATCGCCCCTTGTTGGACGGGATCGCCCCTATTTCACCGATTTCGCCCTTAGACGAAATCGACGATCTAGGGACGATTTCAATGAAATTGGGACGATTTCATCCCGACGTCGTCGACGGCCTAAAAATGGCCGCGATGCCCCAAAAATAGTCAAAATTTAAATTAAAAACCACACAAATCAAATTAAAAACATAATTCATCAAGTTTAGATCCTTACCCGCAACCCGCGTCGGACCTCTGTCGATCTGTGCGCTGTTTCTACCATTTTGCCTGTAGAGCTCTAAAAACAGTGAAAGTGAATAGTAACAATGAATTAGGGTTTTACCCTATTTTTTTAAATTTTATTTAAAAACAACAACTTTTTTTAAATTTTTGCTTTTCCATGCTTTTACCTCAAACGTTCGATTTGGGTAAAAACACGGAGGGGGCACCATAGTAAGCAGTCGTACGATTCGACCTAGAATCATCGTCTAAAAAATTGAGTAAATTTTTGCTTTCTCGTAAAGCATGAAGAACTCATCTTTAACGCATTTTCTTCAAAAAATTTGCTAAAGAGGGGGCAAAATGTAGCACCCTAAAATTGGCGTAGTTAAACCCTTAGTAAAAAGATAAAATTTGAATTTTAACCCCGAAACCGCCCATTAACCACTCACCCCATTTTTCGTGCCATTTTTAGGAGTTGTTTTGACCATTGGACGATATCATCACCGATCAGATGAAATCATCCCAGATCGGATGAATTCGTCTGGAACAGAACGTCCAGACGATTTCATCCCAAAATCAAATTTTCATAATTAGCTTCTGTTTCAATAACCTCTCCAACTTGGGCAGAAGCGTGTCTGCGTAGTTGGAGATTCCTCCATTGGAGATCTCCCATATTGGGATGATCCCCAACCTCCTAACCTCCCCCTAATCCTATATAAACTAGGATTTTCTTAGTTTATCCCCCTGACTCTTTGGATCCCCTGCTTGGCTCTCCTCCTAACCCTTTCCCTGATTGGTTTTCCCTACCATTGAAGCTTTGCACTCGTAGTTTTAAGTTTTCATTGCAGGTTTTCACTGTGCTTCAGCTAGAGGAAGCTCGGATCGTCGCGAGCGATTCCGTGATGATCTTGTCACAGATCGACGATGATCTCGTATGATTGGAGGCGATCTCGATCGTAGTTCAGATTGGGGGCAATCAGAGCCCCGAGTTTGCATTTCTCATCTTTCTTCCTTATTTTATTATGCATTAGCTTGATTATTTTCATTCTGCATCCTGGAGTTCACCTCATTTTAAAATAACTGCATGATAAAAGTTAAAATAAGTTATTAAAACAATGCATTTCCTTTAATTTGCTATCCAGATTTATCAGTTAGGCATTTATACTATCATTTCTATCATTTTGTATTATTCTTGCAGTTGCATTTTTGGTTTTTGGTGTCTGCTTTTGTGATTGCAGGTTTCTGATGAATTCGTCTGACGAATTCGTCAGATCGACGATGATCTTGTCTGATCTCAGACGATCGACTGTAATCTGGGATGATTCTGTACAATTGCAGATGATCCTGTCATATTCGGGACGATCTGGACTCCTACAAGCTTCAGAATCTTCATCAGACATCCGAAATCAGGTGCATTCTTTCTTATTTAAGTATATTCCTGGTATTTAGGATTCATTCATGCTTTTTGTATTCATATAAATCGGCATTTCATATAGAATAGCTTAGATTCATTCTGGCCAACCTAGGATTATGAATGATCGAGTATAAAATGAACACATCAAAACCATTCTCAACCTAGGCGTGGAAACTGCCACTCAAAGTTTCCTGGTGAACCCCACCATCCGTCGAAAATTCACCCTTATACCCCTCCCCCGAGAGGCGCGACCTTCAAAGGGCCTCTCAGTCCGAGGTATTGTTCCATCCTTCTCGCATCCCCCTTTCGGGCACGGATCCTTTAGCCTGAAGGTAAGGGCATGAAAAAATTGGGTCAATACAGGAAGGAAGCCACTCCACAAGATCTCTAGCTCCACAAGCCAAGACTTCTCCAAGAATACATCATAGTTATTCTTCACAATGGGGTACATCTCTCTTTATACAAGAGTGTGATGGTTCACCTTCCATGAGTTACAAGATCACACATATGGTGGTTCACCTTCCATGAGTTACAAAGTGCATAATAATATGAAAATATTCCTTGCGGTTACATATGACAATATTCCCCCAATGGTTACATATATGATTCTATGACATACCTATTTCTAATTTGACATGTGGCCTTCCTTACTCAATAATTAATTTATGGCTCATACCATTATACAATACAATATTAAATTATTAAGTACCTATCTTGGGTACCTAACATTCCATCCCCCTTACAAAATGTTTTGTCCTCAAAACATTAGAAGAGGCTAAATAATATGATCTTTTGAGCCATGTTGAATATTGGTACCAATCTCGATCATCCATCCATCCTAGTGAAACTATGATTGGTGGTGGTCTTCGTTGATGCCAATGCCATGTGTTGGAAGCATAAATTTCATCTTTTTTCATCCATACCTGCTTGTATTTATGACTTGTAGCATATCCAAATTTGGCTCCTTTGGTTCCTTGTATGTCCCTCATTGTTCTTATGTTGCCTCAAGCCCTGTCTCCATGATTGTTGCCTCTCATGGTGGTGTGGATGGCAATATACTCCAACCTTAGCTCGATGTTCAACCTATTTTTGCTCTTCTCTCTTACTCCCTTTCATTGATTCTTCCCTTACTTTTGCTTCCTTGATTTTTGCTACTACCTCCTCTTGAGATTCTATTTTAGGTTCTATTGTTTGCTCTTCACTTTGTTCCCCTGCAATAGCTACCTATTTGTCCTTACACTGAGAAATATCTTGTAATGTTATCTTCTTCTTCTTGTACCATAACTTCATGAATTGCTTTTGCACATTAATGTTAATAGTACCCAAAGAATGCAACCAAGGATAACCAAGGACAATATCTACATCATTCATCTCAATAGCATGAAAATTTGAATGTAAAACATATTTATCCATGGTGATTTTCAAATCTTCAAAAATTTGAACATTGTGACCCTCAAGTTGTATGTCTTTGATTTTATTTGCTTGAACTTGCAACCTCTTAGTCAAAGACATATTGATAAAATTATATTTGTTGCTAGGGTTAATGGAAACAATAATTTTTTGATTTTGAATGCAACCATGAACTTGCAAAATATAATTTTTACATTCAAACAAATCTTTTTGACCATTGTTTGGCCCTAACACAAAAGATGTAGTTTCCTTAGCCTACACATTATTATCCTTTTCTTTTGATCCCCATTTTCTTAAAAATGCAACTTCAAATTCTTCCCATGTGTGCATATAATCATGAGAACTAGCAAAGTTGGAATACCAAGATGAAGCTTCCCCTTGCAAGGAAATGAAAATTTTAAATCTCCAAAAACATTTAGAAGAATATAAAGACTTAAAATTTTCCCACCATTCCCTAGCATCAATATCATCTTCTCCAGAAAATTTTGGCAACTCCATGATCTTTTTTTTTTCAAAGTAGCTAGGGTTTGAAATAACCGAAATTTCTCAAAAATTAAAATTTTGAGATCTCATCTATTTCTTTCTTCAAACAATTAAATCTATAGATTTTCTTCAAAACAAAACAAACGACAACTGATTTGCTTACCCAGATTGAGAGTTATGAATTTTTTTCCCTTTTCCATGCAACCCAAAAACAACACCAAAAGCCCAACTTGCAACAATTGTAACTCCCTCAATACTTATCAGAATTTAACAAATGAATAATCATTTTTGTAGTACTCAAAATAACCTGTATGCTGGTGCAAACAAATTTTGAAAATGACTGCTAAAAATTTAATACGAATTTTTTCTTTTTGAAAAAAATTCGTGCAACCAAAAAACAACCTCAACAACCCAACTTCAAACAATTGTAACTCTCTCAATATGTATCAAAATTTCACAAGTGAGTAGTCATTTTTATAGTACTCAAAATAATCTACATGCTGGTGCAAAAATATTTTGAAAATGACTGATAAAAAATTTAATACGAATTTTTTCTTTTTGAAAAAAATTACGCAGCCCAAAAACAACCTCAACAGCCCAACTTCAAATAGTTGTAACTCTTTCAATATGTATCAGAATTTCACAAGTGAGTAGTCGTTTTTATAGTACTCAGAATAATCTACATTCTGGTGCAAAAATATTTTGAAAATGATTACTAAAAAATTTAATACGAATTTTTTCTTTTTGAAAAAAATTCATGCAGCCAAAAAACAACATAAATAACCCAACTTCAAACAACCATAACTTTCTCAATACTGATCAGAATTTAACAAATGAGCAGTCATTTTTGTAGTACTCAAAAAGATCTACACAATAGAGCACAAACACTTCTAAAAATGACTACTAAAATAAAAATTATGGCCTCCGCAAAATGTGATGTTTTTTTAAAAAATGTGCCCTAGCTCTGCAAAAACAAACCCACTTTACCCAAATCGTTGCTCTGATACCAAATGTTGTGAACCTCTCTTCTCATACCATAAATCATTCATCAATATGAAGAAATATTCAACATGCATCCACAAATAAATTAATTGCACAATAAATTGCTCATAATAAAATAGAGATTGATTATACCCTTGAGGTAGGGCAACACCATACAATGCTCCTTTTGGAAGGAAGCCACTCCACAAGATCTCTAGCTCCACGAGCCAAGACTTCTCCAAGAATACATCATAGATTCCCTTTACAATGGGGGTACATCTCTCTTTATACAAGAGTGTGATGGTTCACCTTCCATGAGTTACAAGATCACCCATGTGGTGGTTCACCTTCCATGAGTTACAAAGTGCATAATAATATGACAATATTCCTTGCGGTTACATATGACAATATTCCCCCAATAGTTACATATATGATTCTATGACATACCTATTTCTAATTTGACATGTGGCCTTCCTTACTCAATAATTAATTTATGGCTCATACCATTATACAATACAATATTAAATTATTAAGTACCTATCTTGGGTACCTAAATATTTTGCATTATGGTAGTGAAAGGTATTTAAGTACATAGGATGCCTAATTTAGGCATAACAAACTTGCAACTACTTTTGTCCTATACCACATGCATGGACCTTGTGAAGGGTGGTTAGATCACATGCCCTATCACATGGATTATGATGGTGGTTATACCTTTGTCCTATAGTAGACCATACAAACCATGTGTTGAGTGGTTACTCAACTTATATAAATACCTATTATGATGTAATAATTCCTAACATACCCCCCTTATTACATCATAGTCAAAAGCTCTATTTTGCTTATGACTAAAGAACAATGTCTAGGGTGATGTAGGAATTTTAGAGAGAAATTTCCCCCTTAATGTAGACTTACTACTTTCAATACTTAGGAGTGTCAAATTCTACCGATAATGCACTCCAAATACATTTATTACAAAATAATTTATTCAAGTACTTCAATGCTTGAAGTGTGTTTTCTTAATGTGAAGGACCTTTATTAAATATGTTAGGTGTTGATGAGATTAAGTATTTTCCAACTGTGTAGACTTGTTACCAAATCTTGTCTATATCATTTCTTCTGATGAGGTGAGATCAATTAATTCTTTCCTTTTTTCCATGGCTTCACTTATTTGATTAAGTTTTTGCTTGTGATATTCCTACTCCCTTTGATATTCAATGCGATATGTTACCATGCAACTTGTATCTATCACATAATTTAGTGGTTTCCAATATTTCTTGTGTTGTCATACCCCTATTCAAGCTAATTTCCATTTTGAGCTTTTATTGTCACTTGAGGGAAATAGATCAATCTTCTTCAACTTCTTTGCATTGTTTATCTATAGAAGACATTGCTTGTGGTATGCAATGTAATCTTGTTTTCTTTGGTTTGTTATTGATGGTTGAATCTTTAATGTCTATTGCATTGATTCCTCGTTCTCTTTGTTGTCTTTTTCTTCAAATGCTTCTACTAATGGTGAAGAATCGCATTCCAAGTGTACTACTTCACTCAAGTCCTTTATTCTTGATGTTCTTGGTTGCATTGTACCAATAATAATTTGGATGGTTTGAATGTATCCAAGTTTCTTGACTTATCATATGTTTGGAATCATACTAAACATTCTTGTACTATCTTATCTCTGCTTGTCACATGCTCTATCACATGGACTATAATGGTAGTTATACCTTTGTCTTATAGTAGACCATACAAACCATGTGTTAAGTGGTTACTCAACTTATAGAAATACCTACTATAATGTAATAATTCCTAACAGATTTGTCATGTATCTACCCATATACCCAATAACAAAGGCAATATCCATTCTACTATAGGTCAAATTTAGTAAAATACCCAGTATTGAATGGTACAAATAAGCATCTACCTTAGGATTATTAGGTTGAGCAAGCTTAAGCCTCATTCCAAAAGCTACAGGAGTTTTGACTAGTTTACTATCCATCATGTTGAATATTTTAAAGAATCCAACACATACTTAGCTTAAGAAATAAAAATTTCATCTCTCATTTTCTTAACTTGCATGTCTAAGAAGAAATACAAGAAGCCCAAATCAATCCCCTCAAAGGAATCCATCAACCTAGTCTTTAGTTTACCAATTTGTGAAGTAGCACTACCAATGAGAATTAAATCATGCACATAGGGAATAGTGAGGTTGAAATGTCCATCAATCTTCTAAATATAGATATTATTCTCAAATCCACACCTCCTAAAACTTGAGTTGATGAAGAAAGTAATTATCTTCTCATACCACTCCTTTAGTGTTTGTTTGATCCCATATATAATAACTTTCTTAATTTACATGCATATGGATTCAGACCTTCTTCCACAAGACCAAGTGGTTACTCCATATACATAAAGTCGTAGAAATTGCTATTAATAAATGCATTCTTCACATCCATTTTATGTTCCTCCCAACCAAAACAAGATTCCAATGCTAGCACAAGGTGGTCAACTCTTGTGGGACAAAAGAAAAAAGTGTTAAGTGTAGTCAATGCCTTCCTCTTGAGAGAAAATTTTCGCTATCAAATAAGCCTTATATTTCTCCACAACATCCTTGGAGCTATATTTGGTTTTACATATGCATTTAGACCTAACCATTTTCTTCTCATGTGGCCTTAGAACCAAATTACAAGTGTGATTCCTCATAAAAGCATCAAAATCATCCCTCATAGTTGCTTCCTATTTGGGTTGTCCACTAGCTTGTATAAATTATTAGGATCACTCTATTTTTAAGTTAGTTGTGAGAGTAAAATTAAATCAATTCTTTTGAAAATGAGTATTTAACCATTCACATCCTACAACTCTAGTGCCTCACTAGGAGCATCTTTAAAGACCTTTTAATCCTACTTGGGATAGGTAGATCCAGCTACTAGAGGATCAAAAGATGTAGAAGCATTATCTACATGAATATAATGACCACCACAAACCATGTCATGGTCCATAACATTATAGTATTAGCTCCACCATCATGCTTAATATCATGACCACCATCATGAGAAACATCCCCATGAAAACTTCCATGTCAGACCACATGATAATCATCAATGTTAAATTCTTGTGGTGTTGAAGAAGGTTGTGAGTACTCATCCTCAAGAAGAATTGGCAAATCATCATATCCAAATACATGAAGATGTGCTACACTAGGTTTCCTATCATTTTATTTCAACTTAGGATTCATGTCCTCATATTAACAATATAACAAGAACAAAATATAACTTCACTCCACATTCTCAAATCAATATTCCTAACATACAACATACATCTAGCCATTTAATAAGAATCTTATATTTCCTTTCAGCTATACCATTTTGTTTAGTGTAAGGAACACTATATTGTTGGATTATACCATATTTCATGTAAAAGGAATCAAACTCATTAATAAGGAATTCACCACCATTATTAGTCTTCCAAACGTCGACGAATCTACCACTTTGCTTTTCAACTATTGCTTTAAAATCAACAAAGTTACAAAATACCTCAATCTTATAGTTTACAAGATACAACCAGAATTTTCTAGAGTAGTACTCAATGAATGCTTGTAAATATCTAGATCCACCAAAAAAAAAAGAATCCTTATGGAACCACAACTTTATGAATGCACAAAATCCAAGAGATAAGAATCCAAGTGTGACTTCCCTTTCATAAATGTATCCCTATAATATTCACCAAGTTCAAATCTTCTTCATGGTATCGGTGTTGTTTGAACTTTCATCTAGGGTTTACATCTCTTCTTAGAAAGACCTTTCATTTTAATATATCATCTCTGATTTTAGTTATCTTTCTTTTAGATTTTCTTGATAAGGATATTCTATAGGCATTTATAGAGTTCTGATTTAAATTTCAACTTATTTCAATGACCAAGAGTGAAATATAGGTTTTCAACCATAATAAGGATTAAAATCTAATAATCAAAGAGCCTTTATTTATAGCCACAATATAGAGTTAAATTATCTCACATAAAATATTATATTAAATTATATTGATTCTAATATAATATAATCTGCCAATCAAATGACATTATCCCAACTAGTTAAATTACTCAACTTCCAAGGACGATACCCAAGTTTGAATCTTGCCAAAGGATACATACATAATTGCCCAACTATTGTACTACCATTATGTGGTCATGACATAATATAAGTGGGTCCTATTTTAATCCCATATAATCATTTAAAAATACATATAAATAATCCACTAATGAAAGTTGGTTAAAGATCTAATCATCAAAGATATTGTTAAGAAATACAAGACCACTTGGCAAAATGTTATTCTTTCACAGTTGTTGCCTCTTAAACATGTCACATTTTAATCCAAAACTCAGAATTTTAAATTAAAACAATAAAAGAGTATTCAACCTATAAATCAGAGTATGACAAACAAAAATGCAAAAATATGTAAGCAAAATAGCATAATGATTTATTGCTCAGAATTTAGAGTATAATTCAAGCAATCTCTAAGAATAGGCAAAATAGGTTGATTCCAAAGAATATTTTACAGCAACCATCTACTCTGTAGTCGGCTATCTATAAAATGTTCATGGGAAGTCGAAATACCATGGCAAACAGAACTGGAAAATATCTATTATGAAGTGAATGCACATAAACTCAGGTGATAAATCACTCAATATGTTCGTCAAATGTTGTGCCCTAGTCTGCTTTCCTTTATGCCTTTGGTGTCTGCCCAAGGTTAATCACCATACATATTAGTCAACATAGGACTTGCTTTTCTAAGCAAGAATCGCTGGAGTTATATCCTTAAAAGGGACATGACTATTGTCATGGACACAAATGCTCTCTTTTGAAATGGTTTTCGAGAATAGCAAGGACATACATGGTATTTCTGTTCATGTTTCAATGAAAATGGCACCACTAAATGCCAATATAAATTATACAACCATGAAACTGGGAAAGGAAATGAATCTGATATAGCCAATAATAATTTTTGTCAGTTTCATCTGAACTTTTCTACATGGATTACATGGATTGGAAGAATATTTTTGGGAAGTACAAAGGAGGATATCAGATAGCCACAGACTACAAGTGGTCCAATTGCATATCTCATGGACCACAAATGATCCAGTTGCACAATCCTCCTCTACAAGTGAAACAGTCATAGAAAAATGAAATACCTATTCTAAGGGAACAGTAAAGTTACCAAGAATGAGTCCTGCTGCTTCTTTTAATAGGTATATAGGAAATCATCTAGCCAACTGACAGAGCCAAAAAAATATGCAATGCTTGATTCTTTTGTTTCGCACATAACATGGTATTAGAATGCTCTTCTTTTGACAATGAGGAGGCAAAGTACACATCAAGCTAGCAAAATCTAAGCAGAAGGCCACTTCGGCTTGGTAGTCGAGAACAATTGAATCCAAATCGAAGCATACAAACTTCACAAAATTTGAGAAATGTGAATATTGTTTAGTTTAAACCATCCAGAAGGCCATGTCCTTTCACATTCCTGATTGAAATAAAAGATCAATTTACAAACAATTACTCAAAAAGACTTGAAGAATTTGAATCTTGAAGCCAATTGCTCTTTGGTGATAAAGATAATTAGTCAACATACTACTTTAGTCTTTGATACAATGACAAAATAGAGAATTGCCAGGCTTACCAGAAGCCTAAAAGGGAGACACCAATTCAAACAGATTTCTATATCACAATGCTACAAAGAATGCACCTTCATTTTGGGGAAGAAATTGGGGCTTTTGTTCCAATAAGTCTCCACATGTACCATGATCCTACAGTCCTATAGGGCCTCCAGCTATTTGATAAAACTTCCATCTGAGCAGGTGTGGGCAAAGCTTTGAGAGCATAAAGCTTCTGAATACCTTTACGAACACCCAAATCCCCAACTGGCAGCACATCAGGCCTGTGCAAAGCAAAAATCATGAACATGTGCACAGACCAGACCCCAATTCCCCTCACAGAAGTGAGTGAAGATATCAATGTGTCATCATCCATTTCAAATATTAAAGAATTTGAAAGAACTCCAGACATGAAATTGGATGCCAGGTCATGAAGGTAACTTGCTTTTCGTTCTGATATCCCAACTGTTCGCATTTCTGCTGCTGAGAGCTTGGATATAGTTTCTGGCATAACACAATTCTCTCCCTGTCAAAGAACCAGAAATGAATCTTTTCCCATATTTGTAAACATGGTCTCCTTTTCTCAAAAAGGCCATTGATGGATTATGCTTCTTTCCTTTTCTTCTAAGACAAAATCTGATAAACTGAACCATTTTGAGGGGATCAAGTATAATGCATGTACATGTTCTCTTTGTTTTTGAAATTTTTCATATGAAGCTAGGATACAATACATATTACCCATCAAGTATTTTCAAATAAAAGCTAATTATGCTGGGAAATTCATAACAAACGTTTGTAAACTATACATCTGAACATTGATAACATAGTGTTATTACCATTCCAAAGACCAATAAACAACGGTTTAATAAACAAAATTATATTTTACAAAATTAAAAAAATTATATAACTAGAACGGACTAGAGGAAAATAACATTATATAAGCACTCTGCTCAAGGTATTGATATGATGGTCAATTATACATGTCAAGTCATCAAGTGAGAGATTATTTTATCAGTGGACTTATTATTAGCTCCGATCCTCTTGGTATGTGCTTTCTTCCTTCTGTGTAAAAAATGCAGGATCATGGAGAAAGAACCTGAGCTTTTGAAGGATTGCAGGCAAAATACCACATCTACTCCTCCTAAGTGTATGGCATTTGATGGTGTGTAAATATAGTAGTCATCCATGTTAAGCTTGATGCTATGACATCTTCTGAGCAGCATAAAAAGGGTTTATGATAAAGTTAAAAGCCATGGAAAAGATATCTTATGCAGGTTTTGGAGCCAAAATAGCCGCAGTGTTCAACTAGAGCAAAAGGCATACAGAGTGGAGGATATCATTAAGAAGGCTCTAAAAGAGGGTATTCATGGCAAGAACAATGAAGACCTGAAGGTGGACACTGCAAGGCAGCCATTCATGAAAGACAATCCTACTAATGCTCAGGTGTTGGAATGGCTCAACTACAACAACATGATTCACAAGGCTAATGCAATGAAAGTTAAAAATGCCATGTTTCAATTATAGAGGGGTGAGGATGAGCTGAAGCATTTCAAAAGGGATGCGGCAGTGGCCATAATGGAGCATGCTACAGGACCCGCAACAATTAAGCTTTTTAATAAAGCAGTCCACCAAACAGGGCCTGTTCATGTCATCTCCTCCTGTGCTCAAGCCCACCCTTTGGGGGCTCCAGATAAAGGATTTGGCCACTTTCAGCTTTCTTGAATTAAAGGTCTGTCTGTCCTTTGTTGCTTTATCACTACGTCTATTGGCCAAAGGATGAAATTTTGGCGACCTATCCCCCTCCAGATTGTTGTCTTAGTGTTATGTCCTGATCCTAAACAGCACATCTGTGTTTGCCTTGGTTTTGGACTAAAAAAGCACAGCGATTCCCTCTGGAGACAATGGAAATGAAGCTGGGACTTCATGCTCTATGCTTTCTGCAAGGGATTATGGTACTCTTGGTTTCAGTATATAGAAAGTTCCTAATGCTGTCAATTAGCAATACTGTCGAATAGGTTGTTCTTGTAGTTTCTGTTAAATTTAGGGCACGATAGTAGTAGTAATTATAGTGGTTTCATTCCTCGTGTTTAGATAAGTAAGCCTATCCTTTATATATGATATTTGTTGTAACTATTTTTTTCCTGTAACATGTGGGGGCTTCTAAAGCCCAACGGGATTTTGTTTTTCATAGGAAGATACTGTACTATGACCCTGATCAAATCAGGACCATGTATTTATTTTCTATTTAAATAAATAGTATATATTATTTTTCAAAAACTAAAAAACAACACAGTCACCTTTAGACCAGCGCATTAGTAGTACAGTGGAGGGTCTCTTGTCCAATTGGATGATTATGAGTTTATTCAGCGATAAGACGGTATGGGACATCTCATCATCAGTCGTACAATGTCAAGTGGTATTTGTTTTCAAACTAGGGTATTAACGGGTCCTAATTAAATTCAGGGAAGGTGGACTCTCAACTAGACACAAGGCATATTTACGCTACACCCTTACCTGACCTCTTAAAGTAGGACATAAATTAGGCCAAAAGAACCTAAGTCCACTATGTTAAGTGACGAGAAATTATGCGTCCACCTTCTAGGTGTTATGGGCCTTAGAATAGAAACCTCAACCGTAAATCTGAGATCTCGGGATGAAAGGATAGGTTCACTAATAAACACCTTTCCACGGGACCTGGCCAGTCTGGACCATTGAACGATCAACATACATACCTAAATGTTTCATACCTCGTATTAATTAAATGTTGGATGATCGTCAAATTATTTCTTTTGAGTTCGAAATTTTCATATTGTGATTCAAGTAGGAAGGACTTATTTTCTATTTAAATAAATAGTATATATTATTTTTCCATTGTGATTCAAGTAGGAAGGACTTCTTTTCTAGTATATATTATTTTTCTAAAAAAGAAAAAAAAAACGACACACAACTTGTTTTTTATTTCTGTCATTGATTTTTTTGATGTTTGAGAGTATCAACCGGTATTGAAATGAAACCACTGATGAGTATATTCCATTCCAAACATACAAGAAAAAAGCTCTTCCATTCCAAACATGCATTAAGCATTTCTTTAAGTCAGGATTTTCTTCGTGAAAAAGCTGTACTGAAAATGGTAACTTCTATACACTAGTTTCAAGGCAAAAGCTAAAAAATGTATCAAAAAAATCAAATATGATCTAAGCATACTATAATTTCTGAATACCCAACAAATAAATTAAGCATCACATTAGTCATAGTGCTCAGCACAGACTTGAATCGTACTCACAATTCATATGCTGGTTATTCAGAGACACTACAATGCTCAGCATGTAGCCCATAAATGAACTATGCATACACTGAGCACTGCACAGATTGGCAAGGCCCACTTTGTAATATGCCTTCCCATACAGTTGAAACCGAATGAGCTATAAAACTTAGAAGCTTCCCTTCTCACCCAATTAAGCATGGTGGTTAGGATGGTACCTAAATCGCCTTTACCTTTTCTTCAATGAGTAGAACATCAGATTGTGTCTGCATGAGCAACGCATTCTTGCCATGACCTCTCTGATTGTGATTTGAGAACAAAACCCTTTCAAATTTCAAATAAAAAATCCAAGATTCGAATATAAAAGAAAATCCAAGATTCGAATATAAAAGAGGTTGGATAAGTATTGCCAAGACTCCCGATAACACAACCCATAAGTGTATAGTGAACTTCGAGAATTACAGGGTACAGATAGTGGATACAGGGGAATATGAGGTGGTGGTCTAACATGCTAGTTTACCTTAATATTTACGTTATTTTACTTTTACTTTATTAAGTCTATTGAGATATTTAGAGAGAAATTTACCACAGCATACAAGCAAAATTGCGGTTGAATATTAATAAGAGAAAGAAGACTACTTTACCCCACATAGAGAAACGAGCCTGTTATATATTGAAGCCGCTGCTTTTGTTGCAAGCTGTTGGTATACAATGCTTCTGAGAAGATACTGGAAAGCATTCTCACATTTCTGAAACGTGGGTGAGTCGTGCATCTCTATAACAGAAGACAATTTCAGGTCAGATTCCTTCAAGTGTTTGATGGCCATTTGAATAGATTCCTCTGAAGACAAGGCCGTAACTTCTTTTGGGTTCTTCAAAATAACATCTTCGATCAATGGGGACTTGTCCTTGTGTTGTAGTGATACATTTCTGATCTTCCTGGGTTGAAAACCAATCTTGCAGGATGCTGATGTTCCTGTATTGGCTTTTTTGGAAGCTCCAGTGATATGGGCGTTGGTTAATTCTTCTTTTTCTGCTGGTTCTTTGGAATGAGGGTTTTCTACATTGCTGCTTAATACCCTTGTTCTTTTCGTCATCGTCACAGTTCTACCTTTCTTTAAAATCTTTAGGACCTTCGAAACTTCAAATGGGAATTTTAGAGAGTTATGGAGTAGATTTTGCAATAGGATTAACGGTTCAGTGTAGTCTTTGTTGTATGAAGACCCAAACGTTGCCTGCAATAGGTTCCTTTGGAATTAGGGTAAAGGTAGTTCCTTTGGAATTAGGGTAAAGGTAGTAGTTTGACTTGACTAGCGTCAGCTTGATGATTGCAGTATCAACCCTAAGACACTGAACATCTCCCTCACTCTGGGTCAAACGTAGTAGTCTGATATAAGTCAGTTGAGTGTACGCCAGCTGTCTCCCTCTGGGTCAAACGTAATAGTCTGATATAAGTCAGTTGAGTGTAAGCTAGCTTAGTTTGATGACTACGGTACCAACGCCGAGCCATCTAGGGTCTCCCACACTTTGTGGGGGAGACGAGATAGGGGTTATAGAGGTAGCACCATGATTACACTAAGATAAAAGGCAATTAGACTTGACCTTAATCAGTTGTTCAAAAAAGAAAAGCAAAAAAAAAAGATATGATAAAGTAATATAACGGATAGTATTTTTTTATAAAAAATAATATAATTTAGGTTACAATTTTTTTTTGAGAAGTAGTAATAAAGACCTCTTTTCCGAAAATTAGGTTAGCAAAATAAAAAACCATTAAAGTGTCTCACAAATATATATATTTTTTATTTTCTTATTTAAGGTCGGTGGCTAATGATGTTCTGAAAATTAAAGGTAATGTCAAAGATATTTTATATATAAATTGAGAACTGGTCTCATTAATTTTATAAGGTAGTTCTTTATTTTTTTAATTTAATGTCGGTGGCTATTGATGTTTAAAAACTAAACGTGATGTCAAATATATTTTATATATAAAATTCGAACCAGTCTCATTAATTTTATAAGGGATCTTAATTTTGTTTGTAAATAGAGGGAAAACTTTTAGGTAATTGATGCAAAATTTATTTGAAAGGATTATTTTTGAACTATGGTGGATTTCATTTTTTTTAATTATTGAATATTTATATATTTAAAAAAATTAAAATTAAAAGTAGTATTTTAAGAGTTATTAAATATATTATAGAGGGGTTTTGATTGAGGATCTAGAAGTTAAATTCTCCTTTTTATGGTTAGAGAAGTAGTAAGTTTAGTTGAAGCTGACAAGAAAATATTGATTGGCTAGAGAAGTAGTAAGTTTAGTTGAAACTGACAAGAAAATATTGATTGCCTGAATCAATAAATGATTAAGTTTTACTTTAATGTTTTCCATTTGGTAATATATGTTTTATTTTGTAATAGTAATGTGTTTTCATATAGACTATTTATTATAATTTTTGTGGTTGCACTTGTGTTTCAGGAAGGAAACCAAAAATCTAGATTTGGTAAAGCGGACTATGATAATGCGATGTTTTGGAAATATTACTCTACTAAGATGCAAGGCATAGATAGTAGAGGTGAAGTTTTGGTATTGTGAAGATTGTTATAGGAAAATGTCAAAAAGGATTCTAAATTTTGGAATATTTGTATTCATACAAAAAATTGAAAAAATCTAGAAAATGAAAATCTAGAATTCAGAGATTTTATGTAAAATGAAGTAGGTTTCTAGCTATAGCATCTCAATTGAGATGAGAAGTGTACCTATCTAAGAAACTCTCAAGCTCTAAAGAAGAGAGTTGTAATTTTTCAAGGGTGGGGGACTCGAGTACAACCCCTTATTATGTAGCAAAAAAAAAATGAGTTATTAAACATATTAAAAGTGATATGGTGATAGATAAATTATTATAGTTTAACAATTGTTTAATAGTAATAAAATAAAAATAATATTAAAATATTTTAGGCCAATAAAGTCCAAAAGGAAATAGACACTATTTATAGGATCTTTTTATGTAAAGGAAGCTACAATTCCCCACTAAGATTTTGATGTTGTTCATATCATCAAGTTTTCAGTTGTTACTCAAGATTTATTGTCAGGAGTTGCGTCCAATTAAAGTTAGAATTATTTTAGGCCTTGCTTTACTTGTCCTCAACTAACTTGAAGCACTTTTGATCAAGGCATCCTCTTGAAGTACAAGCCACCTTGATTGCATAGTCTCGAGGAAAATATCCACAAGAAAAAGACTAGAAAAATTCTTCAAAAAAGAATCACTTTGAGGAAGCAATACATCCCATCCAATTGAGGGGTCATGCATGTCCCCAAGTTGTTCCTTGGTCTCAAAAACCTATTTGCTAATATAAAATAGTTTATATTGCATCTTCAGTCACACTCGTGTGATAGGGTGTTGGATGTCATAGCAATTTCTAAAAATGAATGAAATCAAGCATTACTCAATATTATTTTAACAAAGGAATACAAAGCAAAAAATAGAAGATATAATATGATGGGGTGTCTATGGACACCAAATAATCTCACTAAAAGGAAATGAAATTACACTCTAACCAATAGCAAAAAAGGGTGGTATGAAGGAGTATTTATACCTAAATACATGAGGCCTTTAGGTCAAGGTTATGATACAAACCTTTAGGGAAAAAATAGTACAAAAATTTACAAAAGCACTTTTTTCAATGTTCACATGGGTCCAAAGAGAAAATATAAAAAATACAAGTACAAATGTTGGTCATGGCCTCAAGAGAAGCTTAACCACCACTATTCCAACATCCTCTCTTTAGTTGAATAGGGAACATAGAGAAATACCTTCACTTTGTTGAAGAACACAAGCTTATACTGAGAGGGGGGTGAACAGTATAAGACCACTTTTTACTTTTTCTTTCCCAAATAATATTATCCAATATAATCAATGGCAATATCAATAGCAGTAACCAAAGCAATGCACAAATCATCACACACAATAGAGACACCAATTTAACGTGGTTCACCCAATGTGGGCTACTCCATGGAGAAAATATTTCACTAATATTTTCTCAACAAATATCTTTGGGAATCCTTCCCTATTACAATGTTTATGGACCTCTGTCCAAAGGAGACACCAATCCCCTAATCAAGTTCATGGATCTCTATCCATAGGAGAACTCCTTTCTCCTCTACTCTGGTTGGTGATCTTCTAGAAGAACTACTACCTCCACTACACTGGCTTATGGATCTCTATCCACTGAAGACTCCTATCCTCACTCAAAAGACCTATCCTCACTACCCTGGCTAATGGATCTCTATCCACTGGAGACTATCATCCTCTATACTCTGTCACCTCCAAAGCTTGCTCTCAACTCTATCTCAAATCTGTACTAAACATAGTCCTTCGATCTAGCACAAATCTGCTCAATATCTATCCTCTGATCTACACTAAACATAGTCCTTCGATCTAGCACAAATTTTCTCAATATTTATCCTCAAATCTGCACTAAACATAATCCTTCGATCTAGCACAAATCTACTCAATCTCTATCCTCTGATCTACACTAAACATAGTCCTTCGATCTAGCACAAATCTGCTCAATATCTATTTTCTATCCTCAAGCCTTAACACAAAGCTTGACTTAATCACAAATCAACTCTGCTAGATCTGCCCCAAACCTTAACTCAAGGTTTGAACAAATCAATCAATCAACTCTGCTCACAAGTCTTCTCAAAGACTTGTCTCAAATATGCCTTGTAAGCTTCCACAAAAGCTCACACTAATCTATCCACAAGTCTTCTCCAAGACTTACCTCAACTCTACTCCACAAGTCCTCACTAGAACTTGTTCAATCAAAAGTCTTCACCAAGACTTACCTCAAATATGCTCAACAAGTCCTAACTAGAACTTGTCCAATCTCATAAAAATATATAGAGAATTGTTAGAGACTCAATATGCTTCACACTCATCACAATGCTCAATCACTTTCAATCTCTTTCTCAAATCAAATTAGAATATAGAACAATTTGTTTCACAAAATTTGAACTATCACTTCAACACTTTCAATTGACTAGGCTCAATCAACTCCACTCAATCAATCACTCAAAGAAATACTCCTTGCTTACAAACCCTAGTCCAAGCATATGAACACTCACTCAAATATTTCCAACAATGCTTATTAACCAATCTCACATAACAATGATACTCATGATCTTGCAAACCCTAATTCAAGATAGTTCACAACTTCACATAACAATGATACTCATGTTCTTTCACAAACCCTAATCATGCGTATAAAGGTTCAACCAATGTTTCCAACAATGCTTATCAAACAAGGTTTCTATCTTCAACCTTTATTCCAGAAAACCTTGAAGCATTAATACAAAACCAAACTCAACAATGCTTACCAAACAATCCTTTTCACTCCAACTTAGCATTCACAACATCCAACAATCACTCACAAGAAAGATGTGCCCATACCTTTTTGTTTGATGAAGAAGTACCCTTAAAAACCTGTCTCAATTATAACCACTTTCCTTGCCAAGCACAAAGGTTAGATGACAAAAATATCACTCTAACACTTCTTCAAAATATTTCTTCAATACAAAAAAATAACACTCAAATACACCTTATAATCTCCAACTTTAAAATAATATTCAACAACCTTCAATCTCAAAAAATAATAAATTTCCTTACTACCTTATAACTCCTTAATCACTTAAAAATTCAACTCAGAAATTAAAGTTTTGCATTCCCCTTTTAACTCCCCTAAACAACTTATAATCCAAATTAATTATGCAAAAACCTTAATTAAAATAAACCTTTGGAAACAAAAATATTTTTCCCTTTTTATTTTTTGCAAGCCAAGTCAACCCAAATAATGCGCATACCTCTATTATGCTGCCCAAAAGGCCTTGGCGGGATTCGAGCCGTCGATGGCTCTCCCCCAAGCGCTTTTGTAGTGCTCACGCCCACCAACTAGGCTGCGTGGCTCCACAAGAGCCAAAAGGCATGAATGTGCCTTTGACTTCTTCCTCCTCGAATGGCGCAAAAACACAACACGATATTCCCTTCGACAAAATGGAGTGCACGAGGTTTGAACCCACACCTGGCATTCTCGAATGCATCTAACGCAACCCTTGGCTGCCAACTCAGCTACGAGGGGCTTCGAGTAAATTTTGGAGGCCACGAAATCTTGTCCTTTTCTATGCTCAAACACACATGCGAAAATGCAAGCCTTTCTCTCTTTTGCACGAGCCAAAAATCGTTCGCATGGATAATTTTCAAATGCCAAACCTTGGCATTATTTATATGCAAACCATAGCATATTCCAATGTCGACGAGCATTCAAATTTGAATTCAAATTTGAATATTAATTTTAAATATTAAATAAATATTTAAATTAAACCTTAGCACCCATCATTATTTAAATTAAAATTTTAATCAAAGATTAAAATATTTTAATTTAAATTAAATCTGCTTGTGGGTCTTTTTCAACTTGGTCCTTGATCTTCTTCAGCTTGATTTTTGGCCCGAAATAATAATAATAATAAAATATTATTATTTAATTTGAACTTGCTTCTCCTTCCTTGGGTCTTCATCCTTTGGGCCCTCCTGGGTATATAATATTTAAAAATAAATATTATAACCTATTGCTTTTCAAGACCTTCTTGCTTTTGGAGGAAACACTTAATGTCCTCAAAGATGATGAACATAGCACAAAAATGCTTTTGACATCAATGACAACAAACACTCCTCAAAATGTCCAACAATCTCCCCCTTTGTCATTGATGGCAACCCAATTACTTTTTACCATTTCCTTAACCTTTTTCTATTCTGCTCCCCTTAGGAAACTGCTCCCCTGACTGAATGCTTTCCTCCTAACTCAAATCTCTCCCCTTTGACATCAATGGCAAAGGGTCACCTTTGGGGCTCGGGGCTAAGAATGAAACTCTTAGCTTAGCCCCTCCCCCACCTCCTCTTGAGGTGGTTAATTATGGGGTGGGAGTATTTCTACTCCCAACATGCACTACTCTTTTCCTTTGTCCACTTTCCTCCTCATCTGATCCTTTTGATTCCTCTGACTATTCCTGTTTTTGCTTGTCTCTGGAATCTCTGCTCTACACCACTTTGTTGTATGTCCATCATTATTGCACTTATAACACTTAATGTTATTATTCCTTGGAGGTGCAAATATCTTGGGATTTCTCCTGGTGAAGCCATATCTATTCCTATCATGAACCCTGCAATTCATTGCCTTGTGACCAAACTGATTACAAGAGTAGCAATACCCTTGAAAAAGCTACTTGTTTCTAAAGTTCCCATATTCCTATCTTCCATGTGTCCTGCACTGTGAAGCTTTGTGCCCAAACCTGTGACATGAGAAGCATCATCCATTGAAGAAACCTTGCCTTGACCCCATTGGTCTCTTAGTCTCTTCTACCCTGTGTTGTTTCCTATTCCATCTGTTCCTTATTTGTGCATTGTTCCTTTCCTTGTTGAACTTTCTATTGTCCAACTTATCCTTAGAAGTCTCACTCTCTCTTTCACTCTCTTCTTTTGAAGCTTCTTCTTCTTTGGTGCTTGAGCTTGACTCTCCTTTTTCTGCTTCTTGTTTCCCTTGTTCTTCTTCAAAACTAAGTCCTGTTTTGGTGACTGATGATCTTTGTGCATTGATAATCCTATCCAAGGACTTTGAATTTTTCTCAAACTTGTGTAGCTTGTCCTTAGAGTCTTTCACTTCCATCCTTAGTGAAACTATCTCATGTTCTAATCTTTCACACTCTAGATCTTTTATCTTTAATTTTTTAGCCATACCTTCTTCAATTTTCCTTGCTTCTTCAACCTTAATTTTGAAGTTAGTGAGTTCCTGTAGAAACTTTGCTTTTACTTTCTCATCTTCTTGAGCTTGAACCCTTAATCTTGAGTTCTCCCTTTTTAATTCTTCGAGATCAACAATAAGTCTTTCACATTCTAGCTCTTTTACCTTTGATTATTCAACCATACCTTTTTCAACTCTCCTTGCCTTTTCAACCTTATATTTCAAGTCAAAGAGATCTTGTAGAAGCTTTGTATTACATTTCTCATCCTCTTGTATTTGAGCCTTTAATTCTAAGTTCTCCCTTTTCAACTCAACAAGTTCCTTAAGAGTGGCTTCCTCCTTTTCTTTTTCTAAATTTTTCTCTTTTCTTTGGTCTTCAATTTCTTCTATTGTCCAAAGTAGAGTTTCTTCTTCATACCTATTTTGACTGTCCCTGTTATCCTTTTCTGAACCATCCTCTAGGACTTCAATTCTGAAAGTATCATCTTCATCTTCATCGCTACTAAACCCATTGCAATAACTTGCATCATGACCGAGTTGACCACAAACAAAACATTCTTCACCTTCTTGTGGACAATAAGTTGCATGGTGACATGTCTTCCTACATCTGGTACAAAACTTTATCAATCTGACCTTTTCTCCACTGCTTGATTCATCTCTTGAATCTATTTCCATTTTTCCTCCCAAAATAACAACATTAAATTCATCTTCCTTTTCTTTCATGACCATGTGTGTTCTTTTCTTCTTGTGTCTCATGGTTCTACTTTTGCCTTTCTTTGCCATTTGTGTTCTTGTAAGATCTTCCTTCAAGTTGTTAAACCTTTTTCGAAGGAACCAACTCTAATACCAATTGAAGAACACAAGCTTATACTGAGAGGGGGGGTGAATAGTATAAGACCACTTTTTACTTTTTCTTTCCCAAATAATATTATCCAATATAATCAATGGAAATATTAATAGCAATAACTAAAGCAATGCATAAATCATCACACACAATAGAGACACCAATTTAACGTGGTTCACCCAATGTGGGCTACTCCACGGAGAAAATATTTCACTAATATTTTCTCAATAAATATCTTTGGGAATCCTTCCCTATTACAATATTTATGGACCTCTGTCCAAAGGAGACACCAATCCCCTAATCAAGTTCATGGATCTCTATCCATATGAGAACTCCTTCTCCTCTGCTCTAGTTGGTGATCTTCTAGAAGAACTATTACCTCCACTACACTAGCTTATGGATCTCTATCCACTAAAGACTCCTGTCCTCACTTAGAAGACCTATCCTCACTACCTTGGCTAATGGATCTCTATCCACTAGAGACTATCATCCTCTATACTCTATCACCTCCAAAGCTTGCTCTCAACTCTATCTCAAATCTGTACTAAACATAGTCCTTCGATCTAGCACAAATTTGCTCAATATCTATCCTCTAATATACACTAAACATAGTCCTTTGATCTAGCACAAATCTACTCAATATCTATCCTCAAATCTGCACTAAACATATTCCTTCGATCTAGCACAAATCTACTCAATCTCTATCTTCAAATCTACACTAAACATAGTCCTTCGATCTAGCACAAATCTACTCAATATTTCTAAAATATAAAAATATTTATCCTCAAGCCTTAACACAAAGCTTGACTTAATCATAAATCAACTCTGCTAGATCTGCCCCAAACCTTAACTCAAGGTTTGAACAAATCAATCAATCAACTCTGCTCACAAGTCTTCTCAAAGACTTATCTCAAATCTACATTGTAAGCTTCCACAAAAGCTCACACTAATCTATCCACAAGTCTTCACCAAGACTTACCTCAACTCTGCTCCATAAGTCCTCACTAGAACTTGTCTAATCTGCTCAACAAGTCTTCACCAAGACTTACCTCAAATATGCTCAACAAGTCCTCACTAGAACTTGTCCAATCTCATATAAACATATAGAGAATTGTTAGAGACTCAATATGCTTCACACTCATCACAATGCTCAATCACTTCCAATCTCTTTCTCAAATCAAATTAGAATATAGAACAATTTGTTTCACAGAATTTGAACTATCACTTCAACACTTTCAATTGACTAGGCTCAATCAACTCCACTCAATCAATCACTCAAAGAAATACTCCTTGCTTACAAACCCTAGTCCAAGCATATGAACACTCACTCAAATATTTCCAACAATGCTTATTAACCAATCTCACATAACAATGATACTCATGATCTTGCACAAACCCTAATTCAAGATAGTTCACAACTTCACATAACAATGATACTCATGTTCTTTCACAAACCCTAATCATGCATATAAAGGTTCAACCAATGTTTCCAACAATGCTTATCAAACAAGGTTTCTATCTTCAACCTTTATTCCAGAAAACCTTGAAGCATTAATACAAAACCAAACTCAACAATGCTTACCAAACAATCCTTTTCACTCCAACTTAGCATTCACAACATCCAACAATCACTCACAAGAAAGATGTGCCCATACCTTTTTGTTTGATGAAGAAGTGCCCTTAAAAACTTGTCTCAATTATAACCACTTTCCTTGCCAAGCACAAAGGTTAGATGACAAAAATATCACTCTAACACTTCTTCAAAATATTTCTTCAATACAAAAAATAACACTCAAATACACCTTATAATCTCCAACTTTAAAATAATATTCAACAACCTTCAATCTCAAAAATAATAAATTTCCTTACTACCTTATAACTCCTTAATCACTTAAAAATTCAACTCAAAAATTAAAGTTTTGCATTCCCCTTTTAACTCCCCTAAACAACTTATAATCCAAATTAATTATGCAAAAACCTTAATTAAAATAAACCTTTGGAAACAAAAATATTTTTCCCCTTTTTATTTTTTGCAAGCCAAGTCAACCCAAATAATGCACATACCTCTATTATGCTGCCCAAAAGGCCTTGGTGGGATTCGAGCCACCGATGGCTCTCCCCCAAGCGCTTCCGCAGTGCTCGCACCCACCAACTGGGCTGCGTGGCTCCACAAGAGCCAAAAGGCATGAATGTGCCTTTGACTTCTTCCTCCTCGAATGGCGCAAAAACACAACACGATATTCCCTTCAGCAAAATGGAGTGCACGAGGTTTGAACCCGCACCTGTCATTCCCGAATGCGTCTAACGCAGCCCTTGGCTGCCAACTCAGCTACGAGGGGCTTCGAGTAAATTTTGGAGGCCACGAAATCTTGTCCTTTTCTACGCTCAAACACACATGCGAAAATGCAAGCCTTTCTCTCTTTTGCATGAGCCAAAAATCGTTCGCATGGATAATTTTCAAATGCCAAACCTTGGCATTATTTATATGCAAACCATAGCATATTCCAACGTCGACGAGCATTCAAATTCGAATTTGAATTCGAATATTAATTTTAAATATTAAATAAATATTTAAATTAAACCTTAGCACCCATCATTATTTAAATTAAAATTTTAATCAAAGATTAAAATATTTTAATTTAAATTAAATCTGCTTGTGGGTCTTTTTCAACTTGGTCCTTGATCTTCTTCAGCTTGATTTTTTGGCCCGAAATAATAATAATAAAATATTATTATTTAATTTGAACTTGCTTCTCCTTCCTTGGGTCTTCATCCTTTGGGCCCTCCTGGGTATATAATATTTAAAAATAAATATTATAACCTATTGCTTTTCAAGACCTTCTTGCTTTTGGAGGAAACACTTAATGTCCTCAAAGATGACGAACATAGCACAAAAATGCTTTTGATATCAATGACAACAAACACTCCTCAAAATGTCCAACATTTGCATCCCCCTTAAGAGATACTCTTTGACTCTAAGAAGATCTCCCATGTGCACAAAAGTGACTAAAAAGTCATCTTAAAAAGTAGTGCTTTGATTATCACATTGAAGGGTGACTCAGAAAGATCTAAGGAATATTAGTTTCCTCCAAAATCATGAGCATCCATTTGAAATATTTGATTGCCTCATTAGAAACTTAATATCCATCCTTCATGGAGGACTAAGATATAGTGTATTGATGTCTAAAGCACCACTAAACTAGAATGGACCCCAAATAGAACACAAAGCCTATGGTGGACCATCTCTCATTGAAACCACTTGCCCAATCAACATCTAAAAACCTATAAAAATTGTAATAAAATCAATAAAGTAGTGAATACCCATATGATATGTCCCTTTGATGTATCTGAGAATCCTCTTAGCTGTTGTTTAATGATTCCTAAGGTGCCTACATGTATCCAAAATAAAAATTGACATCAAAGTCTATATCATGTCTAATGTGAGTAAGATAGAAAAGTCCTCCTATAAGGGACCAATATAGTGTGGCATCAACTAAACATGTAATGCAATCAGTCTAAAGTTTGAAGCTTGAGATAAAAGGAGTCTAATTGGGCTTCCACTCCTCCATCTTGAAATGTTGAAGAAGATCGAAAGTATGGTTGGGATGAGAAATGGTGATGCCACATCTATTTAATCAATCTGAATCCCCAAAAATAATGTAAGGGATCCAAATCTATCATCTCAAAGGTGGAACAAAATTGTGACTTAATATCCTAGATCAAACTAGAGGAGCTACTAGTAATGAGAAGATCACCAAAATATAATACAATCACAAATATTTTCCATATTTATGTTTGATGTAAACATCATGTTCAAAATCACATATCTGAAACCCACAATTGAGAAAAAATAAGTGGAACTTCTTATACCATGCATGAGGATCCTTCCTAAGTCTATACAAAACTAATAGAGTGTGTCTCTTTAAGCTCAAAATTGGGTGGATGTTGTATGTATATTTCTTCTTGAAGCTCCACATGTAGAAAAGTACTCTCCATGTCCATTTATGTACCTTCCATCCATAAGAGGTAACAATTGAGATAATCTTCTTAATTGAGTCCATCATGGCCACTAGTGTAAAAGCTTTGGAATAGTCCACTCCCTCTCATTGGGAGAATCCTACCAACAAGGCATTCCTTGTGCTTCTCTGCCTAACTATCTGATGTATAATTGATCCTTTAGACCCATTTACAACCAACAATGTCTTCCCTTCTAGAAGATGGACCAAATCCCAAGTCATGTTCTTCAGCAATGCTTCATACTCTTCCAACATAGCATATTTCCATTTTGGCTTGCCCTTACCCTAAGAATATGTGAGAGGATCTTGAGAATGTGGTACCTTTAAAAACAATACTCAATAAGGATCCTTTTGATGTCACTCAAGAGATATAATAGGTTGAGCATCCTTTATAAGCATATTAATCCACTTGGGTGTTGGATGAAACAAAGAATCATTATATCCCATGACAACTCAACAACAAAAGTTAAAACTAAAGAATTCAACTCATTAGTACTCACCTCATCATACAAGATTGAAGCATGCTGAACTAATATGTCCTATTCATCCTATCCTAATTCTAGAGAAGAAAGTGTTACCTATGGTGTTGCTTGTTTAGGGGTCAAAAGAGGTAAAGAACAACCACTAAAGAAAGATGAAGAAGATACTCTAATAGAAATAGAGCCAACCAGAATCTCAAAATAACTAGTTGAATCATAAATAGTCAAAGGGTTAGAAGAATCAATGGCCAAAATATGGTGGAGTGGAAGTACCTAGAAGAACTTCATCAAAGATAACATCTTTTCATATCAAAACCTCATGTTTTTGAGTATCATAAAGATGATATGTGGTTAAGGTATCAAAATAACCCACAAAAATACACTAATGACTCTTTGGTACCTCCTTTTGAATATCCTTAGGTATGTGAGCCCAAGCTAAAGACCCAAAGATATGGAATCAAAATGCATTAGGCTAATCCCTTGTTAATATCTTAAGAAGTGTCATACCTTAGATTGTCCTAGTAGGAAATCTATTAATAATATATGATGCACAAGTGATAGTCTCATCCCAAAACATATAATCCATCCTCTTTGCATGAATTATACATTGTGCCATCTCCATGATCACCCTATTTTTCTCTCAACCACACCATTCTATTTAGGAATATATTGAACAATCCTTTGATATGCAATCCCATGAGAAGCCAAAAAATATGAAAAATATAGCTAATATATTCACCACCCCATCTATCTTTAAACATTGATTCTCTTGTCTAGCTAATTTTGAACAAGGGCCTTGAAGATCTTAAACCACTCTTAAACCTCTCAAAAGCCTCATCCCTAGTGTGAATGGTGTACAACCACACATATCTAGAAAAATCATCAATACAAAGAAGGAAATACTTATTTCCTAAAAGAGATGGTGTACCTATAGATCCATAAATGTCACTATGTATGATCTCTAAGGGATGGGATGCTCACTTTGCAACCTATTTCAGAAAGGTCTCCCTATGATACTGTCCTGGAATACACCCTCACATACACCACTTGGAGGAGACCAATACCCATATGATGTTGACTCATGTATCTTAAAGAATAGTTGAGATGCCCAAGCCAATGATGCCACTTTGAATTTAATTATTAGCATGTGTTACCATAGCAACGATGATTTTATTCCTAGGAGGGGTAGAAGAGACAGTCTTTATCCCAACTTATACATTTAACCAGAAGCAACAATTTTAAACCATTTTTCTATATTCTTAATTACTCATATATTAGGTCAAAAAATTATTATTCTCTTTGTACGTATAATGCTTTGATTAGACAAAAAGGTTAGACCCAACATTAGGAACATAAAGTACTCCATCAAATGATAAAGATCCAATATTGGTGTCTCCACACCTTGCTACCTAGAATGAAGAATCATATCCAATCACAACACATTCTCCTACATCTACTTTGGTGTAGCTCTAAAGGAGATATTATGATTCATGTGCGTAATTACCCTTGAATTTGCTATCAATTCATCCAAAGAAGTGGATGTCCAATATTTGGAATGAACCACTACATGATACTATGAGGTTTCTCTATCAAAATTATCCTCATTGTGTGCATAGAAGAGAGCAACATCAACACCCTCTTTCTTATTTCTTCCTCAAGTTTTTTTTTCCAAATCCTACACAATGCTACCTTTGTTCCCTTCCTTTTGGCAAAATTCACAAGTATGATTCTTGGGATTCTCATTCTATTTGGATTTTTATCATTCTAAACTTTAGCAACAACCTCTTTTGGGTCAATCTGATTAAAAATAGATTTTTTCTTATGCCTATTTCTCCTAGCCTAATGGTGCAAAAAGTACTTAAATACCTCATCAATGGGTGGTGTAGGAGAATCTAGAAAGTACACATGAAGCATATAAAAAAAACTATCTCATATGTTTAAGATAAATGATTAAAGATAAAGTTGAGCACTATTCCTTTCCTTTCCTATTCTTCTTATCACTCTCTTCTCTCCTTGGATAGTCCTCTTGTAATTTGAATATATAGTCCCTTGAACTGATTAATAAACTCATAAATAGCATAAAATTAGTCCATGGATAAGTTTTCTATCTCAACCTCCAATCTACTTATTTGTGTGGAATCATTACCATCACACAACCATTGAAATTTCTTAAGTAGCACTTTAGGATATATGTGTGGAATAGAAAATATGTCATTTTATTCATTACAAGAGGGGTTTCCAAGGTAGAATATCCCTTTTACAAATGCAAATGTCATGGCACAAGTCTTCTAGACCACCTCAAAGTGTGGGTGGGTTTTTGTGCTTGATGACCACCCTTGGTTGAATGAGTCTCCAAAAGTCTTGCATACAACCAAAATAATAGTTAGTACCACCCCTTAGTTGGACCCAAGTTTGTGAAAGGAGCAAGCAATGACAAGTTCAATTAAACATTAAACAACCTCAAAATGAGATCAAAACATCAAAATCTTACCTTGCTCACCTCTATCAACTATTTGTGATTGGATATCTGACTGTGTTTGGTCGTGGATGATCAATCATCTAGGGATAGGTAGTTGTGGCTATGATCCATCTAGGGGTAGGTAGTTACAACTGTGAACCATCTAGGGGTAGGCGGTTCAGTCTATATTACCCAGAATGTGTTGAAACTTGTAGGAGACCTTCTATCAACTATGAGGTGTCTCTGGTCTGAGCTTGGAGTCTATTGGAGCTTCCACCTATGAATATTTTCATAATTTAAATGTATGCAAATGGAGGTTTGTAATGTTATCCATGGTTGATATGCAAGCAAGTGGTATGCACACAAAAGGATTCTAACTAGATTTTGGTAAAGTTTTGGTATGTAATCTCACACTCTCATACAAATGAAGGAAATGGGGACCTATTTATAGAATTTTGGGAAGGGTTAGGGGTAGTGATGTGGAGATGAGGTGGACATGACATGGAAACCAAGTGGCTTGGGTGAGGGAAGGAAAATATGGGATTTTCCACATGGATGGTCAAAGAGGGATGTGTGCACCATTCCTCATTAAAATTCTTGGGTGAGGAGAGTTCTCACCCCACTCAAGTGGTATTTGTACACCATACCTCATTAATACCCTTGGGTGGAGAGAGTCATCAACCCACCCATATGCATTAAAGAGCATGGGGGGTTGTGTGGGTGCATATGTATATGGAGAGTAGGGGGTAGGTTAGGCTAGGGTGATGTGGACCTATGCTAGGGTTAAATGGGAGACTAGGGAAATGTGCATATAGGCTAGGGGAAGTGGGAAAATTACAAGGTGACCATGAGCTAGGTGTAGGATGGGGCTTAGTAGTCAAAAGGGTCTAGAGGGTTGATTGATGTTTTTATGATTGCATGTAAAATATTGAAATTAATTGGGATATTTTTAGAATGAAAATGTTAATTTGACCTTTTTTAGGTGTCTACATTTACCCATTTTTATATTGTCATGTGTAAACATGATGTAGTGCAAAAACACACACAAAAATGATTGGATTTATGATGGAGGATAGTGGATAATGATGGTTGACCACAACTTTTGGTGCACTACAATGATAGTCAAGGGAGAAGATGCAAGGTTGTCTTCATGCACTAGCCTTGTTTGACTTCCCTCTATCTATATGCCATCACTTGACTCAACCAATGACTAAACGACCTTGGATTGTTAGCTTTTATTTATTTATACTATTGTACACAAAATTTGGCACTTTTTCTTGTGTCAAATTTACTACGTGCTATTGCTTTATTAGAATCTACAATGTTTGGACCAAAGGGTTCTTTCACTTCTCTCACGTGTTCATCTTCTTGAACACGCGACTTGCTACTTCCAAAGGCCCCTTGCTAGTTGACCACATCAATGAACATATTCCTAGGCTCATGTTAGGTATTGCATTGGGACTTGACGTAGGTGACTCATCTACTAGGTAACTTAGGTTTTCTGCACCACCTTTGGATGTGTGTAGGCTTTGCTTCCTAAACACTTAGCTTCCAGTATTTGTTACTTGTCTTGGATTGGACACTTGACCCTTTTTTATTGAACAATGGAGACATTTGACAAGAATGAGACTTCCTCCCTATAGTAATTATGAGCAATGGTATCTTTTGGGGATGATTCATCCTAGGGCTCCAGGTCTTCTTGATTAATGTTATGTATCGGGATGGTCTCCTTCACAAGATCTCGTTGGGGTGGTGCTACTATTGGCATTTTTAGTTAGCCCTGGTTCTCTTTGGTAGTTGTCTCCTCAAATTTTTTCAAGAGGGGACTAATTAGCCAGTTGGTCCTATTTGGTGATGGAGTGGGGGGAAGGGAGTCAAAACCTTGTTGGGCCTTTACCCAAAGTGAGGTTGCCAATAGTTTGAGTGTTACACCTTGCTTAGTGATGTAGTGTATATGGGACATGAAGACCATCTCCCACAGGTGTTCTAATGGGGTGATTAGGACTTCATCGATATATTTTGGTTAGGTTTCTAGTACTAATATTAGAATTTTTTTCCATTTGATTGGTGACTCAAGGGGCTTCAGCAAGCTTCTATCATCTAAGACAAGAGGCATTGATGGGGTAGCCATGCTGGATCTTTTTACTATAGAAAAGTTCCCAGGTGAATGTGATTGGTGTTCTAAAAGTAGAAAGATTGAGGCCTTAATTGAAACATCAATATTAAGTTCTTCTAGGTGGCTTCTTCAATTCGAAAATAGCAATTTATTTTGGTTTCTTTTTTTTGTGCAAACTCACCAAGTAGGGAGGATTGTTGTTGTTTAGAGAAAGGCTTCCACTGCAACCATGTTTTAAAATATGCAATTTATTTTAGTTTCTTCTTTTGTAGTGGAGTCACCAAATGAATCTTTAGGATGCTTCAACAAACTATTGACCATGGCCTTCACCAAAACCATGGTCTAACTTCTTGATTAAGGGATCAATTTTCACAATTTGGATTCCACAAAGCATGCCAATTTAGAATGTTGGGGGCCAAGAATGATCCCTTACACCTTAGGCACTACAAACCCCCATAGTCGTGGTTTGCTCTTCATCACTATGAGTGGATGTATTTAGAATTGTGCCTCATATGGGGTGCAAGTCTTGGGAAGTCCAAGGAAACATGATATGCAGGTCTTTCAAACAACCTCTAGAATTTTAACCAAGGTTGGCTCCTTGTTCTAATGTGATCTTCAAACCTCATATCTCCTTCTACACTAGCCTACTCTATCAAGTTTCTCTAGGAATAAAGTAAAGGAAGAAAAAATAGTAAATGATAGAAAACATAAATTATGGAAAACAAATCCTATGTAGCCTATCTAAGGATGGAAATAAGCCAAAGATCTAATAAGACCTTCCATGCTATGGTGGGCTGAAGTGAACACATGTAGAGTAGTCGACAACAACTAAGAAACACAAGTCCCTCCAAATTATGCCATAAAAAAGAACACCCACACTAGAATCAAGACATGGATTTCATAAATTGTCATAGTTTTCATTAGCATGAGCCTTAAGTTACATACATGAAGATAAAAGAGGTTTAAAAACTAATCGGTTGACAAGAAAAGACTTGAACTAACTTAAAACACAAAAGAGAACAAAGGAAAACATCTTTAAAAGAATAAATGACTTTTAATGATTACATGAGAAAAAGAAAACATATTTATAGATAATACATGGGGCTTTTTCTTCCCCAAAATTCAAAATACCTTCTTTCAAAACTCTTGCTCATGGTACTATACTTTTGCATTCATGATGCATAATCTTGAGGTTGTTGGGTCTAGCATTGTTTTCTTTTTTTAGATTTAATTGAATAAAATAAAAATAAATAAAAAACCGTTTGTGCGTTTAATGGACAGACCAAAAAAATGTCTCATAAAATAATTTTGAGTACAATTTGAACATTTAACCATTCTTATATTTCACTCAACAGTAATGGTGATGGAAGGATTATCTGATTTGAGTATTTTCCAGTCTTCCCCGTCTTCTTTTAACCTTTCTTTTAATTCATTTGTCCCGCTTTCCCACAGGTCGAGAAGCTTTAGGTTTTTCAAGTGCTGCAATCCATCTGGGACTTTCTGGAGTGCTCTACAGCTGTATAGTGTTAACTGCTCAAGGCCTGCCATCGCTCCATCCTTCAATTCCGGCAACTCCTCTAAATCATTGCAACTATAAATTTCAAGGAAGCGAAGCTTCGAGAAGCCTCCCGACTTTCCAAACGCCTTTCGAAGTTCTTTGCAATTCATGAAGCGCAACCACGTCAAATTGGGCATTGCTTCTAGTGCTGGATAATCACTAAACTCACACTCATATAGCTCAAGTGCCCTGACACTTGCAAACTCACACATCCAAATTGGCAACAGAAATTTAGTTAAAGAAAGACGTTCAAGATGATGCTTCATTGATTTCATTTTGTCTGGAAAACACGGAAGATTGTCGGTGCCCCTGCTCGAGGACCCCTTCTTCTATGCTTTTCAATTTCTAATTCATGCTGTAACTCTATTGCTAACCGTTCCAGATTTATCAACTTGGCCACATCGTTGATCTTTAATAACTCATCCTCTTCAATTGACAGCTTTAAAGCCACTGCGTGGAGTATCCGCAGAGAGACCAAGTTTGGTATTTCCTTTGGTAGCAGCTGTAGTGCATTTGTAGCACGGAAGATATTGAGATATTGCAGACATTGAAGTTCGCCTATCCACGCAGGTAACCGTGCTATTCCGCAATATTTCAAATCAAGAAAGCAAAGGCTTTTAAGATTCCTCACACACTCTGGTACCTCCTTAACTTGTGTTTCAGACAAATTCAAAACTCTGAGGAGTTTCAAATTTCCAAAACATTTCGGCAGTGTAGAGATTTTAGTACGGCTCAAGTCAATGACCCGCAGTGCTCTCACACTGCTGAATAAGTTTGCTGGAATATTTTCAATGTTATTCAGGGACAATGACAGAGTGCGAAGAAATCGCGGAAAATGAAGGCTAGCAATAGCATCGTTATCTATACCTTTCTTGGCCAACAAAATCCCACGGCACCCACTGCTGCTTGAGGGATTTTTTGTATAGGTAGGACTCATCTATTTTCTTTACATATATAGAAATGGCCAAATCAAGCAACAAATCATGAACTTTACAATATTTGTCTAGCCATCTGGTCTCTTCTACTTCAACCAAACATGAAGTGCTAAGCTGATGTAAATAATTGAAGGCAACGTCCCATTGCCCTTCTCCTTGGGGAACGAAGCCTTCAGCCATCCAGCAACTTAAAAGATATTGACAATCTATCCGCTCGTCTTCTCCAAAGAAGGAGATACAGAAAGCATGGCTTAAGGTGAGGTGGCAATGAGTCATAGCTCAACCGATGAATGGACATGATGGGATCCGTTGAGTCCTGGTGCTTACCTGTTTCAGCTGACTCGACTTCGACTCCCATTCTCTTGAAATCAATTATTCATTATTCATGTTCACCAAAAGTCAAGTCAACATAAATTTTTATACACAAAGTAATTTGTCTCAAATACTTATTAGATTAACATTTTTTAATGAAAAAATTTAAATAATATATATAAAATTTAAAATTAGTAAAATATGTAAGTTTTTTTAAATAATGTATTTAATTTTTTTAAAATATATATTTATGTACTAATTAAAAGTTATTTTAAAAATACTTATATTCAATCTAACTACTTTTAATATAAAACAATAATATGATATAAATATTTATAATTTTAAAAATATAATATACAATTGATTTTTAGATGACGAAAATATTTTTTTGCATTATTGCTTACATCATCACAAATATTATGATGTATTTACCTTTAAAAAATTTCTTCACATTATTTTTTAGGCTATTATGTATTTATGTGTTCAATTTATACTGATTATATACTCTTGTTATGTCTCATTCATAATAAATTTACTTTCAAAATTAATGGTGATGTAAAAACAATGTAAAAATGTTGTACAATTCCTTGAAATTTAAAATACTCAATACTTTATGCTAATGATAATGCATGAGTAAAATCATCATCTTATATATCACCATCAAAAGACTCAAAGGAGAGGCATGTTCTTTAATTCAAGCAAAGACTCATTCACCTTAGAAACAATTAGTCCAAATTTGTTTAGAAGAAAAGTACCTAGGGTTTATCAAGCAGAATAAAGGACTCTTTAATTTTGAAGGGAAAATGAATTTCCCTAGTACAAAGGAAATATCCTAGGCTATTGGACCCTTGAAAGAATTAAAAATATGAGTGCATGAAGTGATACATGAAACAAAAAGTTTTTATAAGATGATAAATATGAAGTGCTCATAATTTATGAATAATTCTAGCAGATTCAATGTCCATTGAAGGAGGAATAGGTGGAGATCAAATAAGCATTGGGCAAGCTATCTACCTTGTCGTTTTATCTTATTTTTATCTTTTTTAACCTTCTTTTGCAAGACTTCAAGTTTTTTGACCCCATGCCTAAAGATGAAGGCAACAATTTTGTGTTCTCCATCAAGCAAGCTAGAAGGCCTCTACGACCCACCAAAATTGTAGTGACTTCTCACTAGTAATTTGTGCTTCATAAAGAAAAATAAGGTAAACTCTCGATGGGCACAAAAGTATTGATCAGAGGTAGTCATGATTTTATAAAAATCGTAAACAAAGGAGATAAGCCAAGTCCCAAGTATGAATGCAAGAGGACGAGAAAGGTTTTGATAATCAAAATTTTTAGAAATATCAATACGGTAGAAGGAAGAAAACTCTTGAAAAGCAAAATGTTAAAGAATCTTTTCAAAGATTGAACTTGTTATAAAATGACTTCCTATAGCAAAAATTTTGCAAGACCCAATAAGGGCCAGCGACAGGAAGTCCCAACTAGTAGATAAAGAGCATATTATAACCTGAAGAAACTAAGGGTATGCCAAATATCAAAATTATAACCAACTCAGAGGATAAGTCACATAAAGTTAGAAACAGGAAGCAATGATGCATAAGACCCTAAGAAAGCAAGTGAGATGAAAGAATGTGATATTACTAAAAACATAAGGACCACCTACTAGTGTCATCTCATAAGAACAATCTAGGAAGAAAGTAGAGTTAGGCATGGTGGCTTAAATATTGAATTTGACAACAATTATGACAGAAGGCACCTCATAAAAATTTTAGAATCCCTAGAAGAGGCAATTGATATTATCAGAACAACTTGTAATTTTTGGAGGAAAACTCTCCCTATTGTAATTGATATATAATAGTTAGCTTGGAATTAGAAAGTATCGATAAGATTGTAAAGCTTCCCTTTTTTGTCTCTTTGTATAGCAGTTTGCATAATCCTAAGTGGCCTTGAGGGAAATGAAACCCCACTTTAGGCATAATCTTATATATATATTAGGACCCCATCCTAACATTAATTTTGTAATTCTTTATTGATTATGTAATGACTCACGCCCAATGTGGGGACCCACTTATAATGTTATTTTGTAATACTTTTGTAATGGTATGTGGCAAGTAAGGCATATAGACAAGTGAGACCATTTTATGTAACTATTGTTAGATTTTTATGATATATATTAAAGGAAATGCAACCACAAGATCTAAACTAGTAAGCAATGTTAACTATATGATAATGACAATATAATATGTAGGAAAACTATATGAGAAACTTCTGCAATAACTCAAAAAATAGTCATTAATGAAAGCTCACAAAAATAGTACAATGTAATATAATGGAGGTCTTAAACACTCCAAAATTTTTTGCATGATCTACATTGTATCTACCTTCTCTTCTACTATCCTATATGCTCACTCTATTCTACATGCTCCTCTTCTTCTATAAAAATTCCTGTATATAGAGAGATATGAACCTTGGCCTTTCACCTATCTATGACTCTTCATATTCCTATTATAGAACTCATGTACATGTGGACTACATGCACATTTACATCATTGCACATTCTGACATTGTGCATTTATTACATTGTAGAAAGTAAATACTCAAACCATAATCTAAGATACTCTCATAATCTAATGATGTATCCAAGGTGGTACTTTGGCATGTACCAAATAATGTAATATATTCCAACACCCCCTTGTATTACATTATTTGGGTATTGAAGACTTTAGTCTTCAATATGGTCTTCGCTTTGGTTTTGGAATTCAAGATATTTTTTCTTGCTTCCTTCATTGTACTTCTTGTTTGTATCCTGATCAAGTAAATAGTTAGTATCTTCATAAAATGCAATCCTTGTTGTGAGAGCTTTAACTTTATATTCATTTGCAGGTTCTTCCAGTTATTGAATTTATTGAATCTCTTAAACTAAGTGTCCTTTTTGTTTTCCTTCTCTAGTTTGCATTTGAGGATAGTTGTATTGATTATGAGAAGTGTATGGACGCTGAAGTCATTGTTGATGTGGATTATATTGAATCTGATATTGTATTGGTTGGAATGGCCTATTTGGTTGGCTTCCATGATTTGTTTGATTTCCTTGATGTTGGTTTCTAGGATTGAATCTATAGTAGTTGGTACTATGTCCTTTCTTCCTGCATACTTGACAATATCTATTATTCCATGGTCTTCATCCTTTTGGGGATGAGGTAATATTTCCCTATGGATTATCTTTTGAAACTAATGCATTTTTAGTCATCTCATCTTTAACTATATTTTTTACTTCATATTCTTGAATAATATTGACTAACTCATCAAAATATGTATCTTTGTTTAGGATTTATAAATATGTAACTAAATGCTTGCAGCTATATGGAAGTGCTCTCAGGGTTACTTGAACAAGAAACTTATCTTCTACCTTTTCTCCTAAGGTTAACAATTTTCCTTTTATATCCACTACTTTCCTTAGGAACAATTTTATACTTTCACCACTAATCACTTTCAGAGAATGCAATTGAGTTTGAAGATTTAAGATAGTGACTTTATTATTTCCTTAAAATATTTTTGCTAAGGTTTTCCAAGCTTCTATAGATGATTTTGTTGAACTAATGTAAGGTTGTATTTCATTTGTAATAGCAAAAATTATTATCATTAGTGATTTTGCTTCATTTCTTCAATTTTTTTTAATCTCACTATCACCTGTAGTAGGTTTAGTTTTTGCTCCTTTAACTATATCCCAAATCTTTTCAACTGTCAGTATTGACCTTAATTTATTTTTCCATGAAGAGTAATTAGGTTCTTTAAGAAGTTGGGATTATGTAAGAATAAATTTGTTTGATTTCATGATGATATTTGTAGACTACCTTATATCTCCCTAGTTTATAGCATGATACAGAAACCTATAGGAGTGAAGTTAGATTTATTCATAAAATACACACATATATATACACATCCATACGGTGGAGGGTTACAAAAACTTGCAATAGCACAACTTGTAGGGGTAATCCACTCCAACATATCTGAAAGAAGATAAGCACCAAACTACTAGCCAATAAACCAAGGTCTAATAGTTTGAACAAACACACTACATGGGCATACTATACCAATCACCTTAATTACAATGCATGGAATAATTAAAATAATTAAATACTAACTTAGGGTTAATAAAATAATAAGATAATAAGCCTAAGTATCCTCAACAACCCTCCCAACCACACAAGGATTAGACCCCAATGATCTTAACAAATATGGAAAGTCATGGGCCATATTATGGTGAGGAATCTAGTAAACCATATGTGGAAAGTGACCATGGTGGGTGATAAGGTAAGAAGTGGAAGAACCCTATCAAGTGTGATGAGTCTTCATCTCGAAAAATTTATCTGTAGTGAGAAAAAGGTGACGATCAGGTGCCACTGTTGTTGGAGGGATGATGACAGGTTCAGGTACCAAAGGAGGATCCTAAAATGGTGTCTCTGAAAAATGTTGCTTATCCAAAGGAAGATAGACTTTGTCTCCAACCTGAAATGAGTGAGGATTATGATGCTTGCACATCGCTCGTTGCTCCTGCTGAGTCTCCTGCAAGTCTAGTGTTATCTTGCCCTGAAGGCTCTACCGGTGTTGAATGAAGAAAGTGACCTTAGCTTACTTCTCTGTATGTGCAATGGTGGAAGAGGGCAAAGCCAAAGGTAAATTTTGTGGATAAAGTGGTTGTGTGTCCATAGGTGTACCCAAAATGATGCCAATGGAATGGTTGATATCTTTCTCATGAGTGAGAGTGATGGGTTCCTTAACCACGAGCTCTTGTGATTGTTCAATTTGTGGAAGTGAAGCTTCTTCTTTATCATCAGTATTTGATGGTGCTTGTTCTTTCTCTTGTATGGGACTTATGCAAGTAGGAGCTAAAATAAGTGCTTAACTTAATGGCTTACGAACTTACCTAAAAATTAGCATCAAATTTGATGTGGATGTAGTGCTTTGTATCAAATATGTTTTATCATGCAAATCCAAGGTGTATGTGTTCTTTTTAGCATGATACACTACATTCCTATCAAATTGATAAGGTTTACCAAGCAATAGTCCACAATAATCCATCTCTGTGACATCACATCTTACTTTATCCATAAACTTATCACCAAAAGTAAAAGTCAATGTGCAAGTGTGTGTGATGTTAGATGTGGAGTCTACATCCTTTCACCCAAGTATATAGGGTTGGTGACGTGGATTTATGGGAAGTTTCAATTTCTCGACAATGAAATTCAGGATGAGGTTCTTTTGTGAGACGTTATCTATGATAAAATTCACATAAAAATCATGCGTAAGGTGGGCTCAAGTGATAAACAAATGGTCATGACCCCCTTGAGCAAATATACTCATAAGGGTAATGTTGTTGAGTTTACCCTTTAAAGGTGGATACTCTTCTTCTGTCCCTATAGCCCTAATGGGACCATATTGTGGTTCCTCATTTGTAGGTTGTACAACAAGTGACTTTTTCTTCTTTGCTCATTCAAGAGCATAACATTTAGCCTTGGTGTGACCAGGCTTCTTACAATAATCACAATACATTGTAGAAGAAGAATGATAAGAAGAAAAAGAGGCTTTAGGTGAAGCGAGAGGAGAAGAAGAATGAGGGGAAGAAGAAGATGAAGAATTATTTACCTTTTGTTGGTGTTGATGTGACCCTTTTGAGCTCTCCTATGAGGATCAAGGTTTTTGAGAACCACCAACTTTCTCCTCCGCAAGTATTGCATGCTTGAATGTCATTGACAAAGTGGCAAAAGGAATGAATTTCACTTCCCTCATGATAGGATCTTGCAAACCACTTACAAATTTTTCAATAAGCTCTGGATCTGAATAAGTGACTCTAGAAAGAACTCTAAGCCTATTGAACTAAAAAATATAATTAGAAACTGGCATATTAAAACCTTGCTTCAACCTATGCCATTTGATCCGTAGATCACCCTGGTAATTAGGTGGAAAAAATATTTCTTTCAAGAGTGCCACTAATTCTTTCCAATTGTTGACCTTGGTTGTACCATCAAAAACCAACATTTTTTCTAAACTTGTAAGTCTTACCCTTGCCAAAGGTAATTGTTCATCTTCTATGAGCTCGACATATGAGAACCAAGTCTCCATATCCAAGATCTAGGTAGACAACACATCAAGATTTATGGATCCGTCATAAGGTTTAACATCACATTTGATTTTTTTGGCAAATTTGTTGTAAATTTTGACATCTCCTTGAGGAGGGACATTCACAGAAATATCCTTCACTCTATCAATTAAGTCACCAACAATAGTGGCAATGTTGGCTACTTGTTGTGCAAGATCATTTACCATTTGGTTTCTAGTGTATGCCAGTATAGGTTTGCAAAAATATTGACCAAATTACAAAATTTTACCTTTTGAAGTTTGCAAAAATAGGGTGAGTTTAGTGCTTACAAAATCAATTCTTTTTCCAATTTCACAAGAAAATTTTGCACTTAAACTTTGAAAATTTTACCCTTAATGCAAAAATTTGACTTTATGGAGTGATAAAAATGATATTTTTTGCAAAAAATGAGTGTAAAAATGTAAAAATTAATAAAAAAATTCACCTCCCAAGTCAAAAATGGTAAAAATTATCTTTCGCAGCAAAATTTGGTGGGTTAAACAATACAATCAACTACCCAAAGTCAATGGTCAACACGATCTTATTGGTCAACATCTAGGTCAACATGGTTTGTGGGTCAACAACCAAGTTAACGGGTTGGTAGACTCAAAGTTCAACTTTCTCGACAATCATACCACCAATCGATGCCTGCACGCACGAGGGAGCGATACAGAGTGTCCAACAAGCTAGACACTACATGCTTGCATGCTGGCGCTTATCAAATTTACTACATCCCTCAACAGGGTGAATATGGAATAAATCCCAAATTAGCTTTTTAAAACTCATCCTTTGTTCCTATGCCAAAAATTGGTATTTTCCACGTGTCGCAACGAGAACCACTGTTCACCCATGAAATCAACCAATAGTCAAGTTGTTGCTAGGCTAGCGCCTACACTACGCACGCAGAGTGTCTATCAATACTTAAAAAGTGATTATGTGTGTGTCTAGGCTAATAAATCCCACTTGGTCCTTTGCAGGACCAATGTGGGATATTAGCACAAAGAGAAACTTACACCAATGTTTCCTTGTGATTGTTAGTGGTGACGAGATAAAATACCTTTAGTTGGAAAATCCTAAAACCTTAGGATAAAGAAAATAATTCTTCTTGTTGATTGTGTGGAGCACTTGAAAGGTGGATTTACGTCAGAGTACCTACAAACGGTGATCGAAAGGTGGATTTACATTGGAGTACCTACGAACGATGACTGAAATGTGGATTTACATTGAGGAAAGAACACAAGATGTTAGAACTAATCTACAGTGAATGGGAAAACACCAGAAAATAAAATTAAAATTAGACCTTAGTAAACTTAGGACTTTTCATCGAATATGCTCACCAGGAAATGCTGCACACGTTGGAGATTGAATATGAACATTATCGAGAGGAGAAAATCATCCATGGGGACATCTGCAAATGGGAGATTTTATCATGTTGGTCTGTAGAGGAGCACTAAATGGATGCATTGTAGAAGACAGATGAGTGTGAGCTTTGGGGAGTGTATTTCTCGTTAGGAATTTGTGATAAATTTCTATGAAAAGGTGTGGTTGTGCACAAAGTGAAAGACGTAAATTATGTGTATTACTTCTCATCAGTGAAAATATTTTGGGAGTTCATTTGGGGCATGATGTCATCAAAAAGTGAAGCACCAGTATCAAAACCCTATAAAGAACATCAAAAAATATTTAAACTTTAGAAATACCAAAGTTTTAATTGTGATGAAAATATTTATTCATGCCAGAAACTCTCAAACTCGTCATTGCAGCTGCTACAAGCTAGATCTGATCTCTAGGAACTAAGAATTTTTGCCTGCAAATGAGGCAAAGGAGGTTTATCAATTGGGCCAACCCTATGATGTATCCATCAGGAAATAGGTGCAGGGGGGAAAATTTTTACCCCCTGTGACCTCACGAACTTCACCAAATTGTTGCGACTGACGCTGAGCCAATTTCATGCAAGCAAAATGGAACAATCTCTAGGGCTCTGATGGAAGGATACACCTTCCCTTACTTCTCTACTTACTATTAATTGATCAAATAATATCGATGCAATAATGCATAAATATTACATAATAAAACAATGCAATAGAAATAGACCGAATGATTAGTGAAAGATGAATAATATAAATTATGAATCAACAGTACCACTCAAGGAGGGCAGATCCCCGCCACGATGGTTACAATACGAATATCGTAGATGAAAATAGGATAAAACGAAAGATGATTCTTAAAATTAAATTCAACCTAGTTATATATAAAATAAATTCATTTGGAAAACATAGCCGACGTGGCTATGTTTGGTATGTAGCATGACTCCCCTCCTCGGAAAGCTTTGTCCTCAAAGCTGGAAATGTCTGGAAAATACTCTCAGGTTCCCATGTAGCGTCTTCTTCTGGTAGGCCCTGCCATTTGATGAGAAATTCTTAGATGTGACATGACCTCAGGATGCGTGTTCTGCTTTGTAGAATGGCTTTTGGTTGGAGATATATACACCCTTCTGTATCTAGTATTGGTAATTCTGACTGAGATTTCACTTTTTGGACGATCACCTTCGTGAGACATTGTCTGGCATGGTCATGGGATCGTTTGGGTGGTAGTCCTTTTGGTTCATGAAAAACCTCCTCAATTTTGGCCACAACATTTTGTAGATCTTCTGCTTGGATTTCTGGCACCTCTTGTACTACTTTTTCCATGCAATTAATTTGGCCTATGAATCCGTAGCCACCTTTTCTTGACATCTTTTCCATGCTATGTGAGCTTACTATTTTTGATGGAGGTGTTGGCATTCCTTGGAGGCGAATGGTCTTCCCATTTTATTTCCATTCAACAAAGTGTTGTTTGTAATTAAAACCGACCGTGGTTTCCATTTGTTCCATCCATGCAACGCCCAAAATAACTTCTGAATTCCCTAATTCCATGACAAAAAGAGGACCCTGCCAGGTATAACTTCCCATTTGTAATGAAATTGAAGATGTCTTACCTAGGCATTGACAAGTTTCCCTGCCTGCAGTTCTAACTTGAAATCTATCTTGACTGGAAGAATAGATGGGCAAATTTAATGTCCTGGCAAGTTTTGCGTCAATAAAGTTGTGAGTACTTCCTGAATCAATTAATACTATTACCTTTCTTTGTCGAATGAATCCTGCTACCTTGATTGTATGGTGAGAGGATAACCCCATAAGAGCATGTACTGAAATAGTCATGGTATCTTCTCCATCTACAACCACCTTGTGTTCACTTTGGTCATCATCTAGAGAATTATCAGGTGAGTTGTTCTCCTCTATTTCGTCATCTTCCTTGTCAACATATTCAATTTGAAAGTTCTGTCTTGGTACACATGCCTGATATTTTGGATGGTGAGTGCGACATTTGTAGCAAAAATATCCTGATGGTTGATCATTTCTATGAAAAGAGTTGTGATATTGAGGTTGACCATATGAATCACGTCGTGTGGATGTTTCCAGTTGCACCTTCGTCTCTACCAAATTGGCAATCCTTATACATTCATCTAACCGGGATGGATTTTGTAGGTCCACTTCAACTTTAATATTTTCTTTCAATCCATTTCTAAAAGCCGCTACCACCACGTCTTGGTTGTAGGTCTTGTGCATAGTGAAGCATACTAGTGAATTCCGAGATATAGTCCCCTACTGATCCTATCTACTTAAGTGACAACAACCGTACTGTGTAGGAACCTGTGGGACCTTTGTCGAATTTGTGAAGAAAGGCATCCCTGAAATTATCCCAAAAGAGAGCCTGGTGGTCATTCTCACATTTGTACCATGTAAACCATTGATAAGCTTCAGTGCCTAATTTGGTTGCCGCAAAAGGAACTTTTTCCTCTTGCCGAAATTGGTAGAAGTCTAAGATGCCTTCCATTTTGGCTATCCACCCACGTGGATCATGACCTTCAAAGGTGGGCATGTCAATGCATGGATAATTGACTCCAATAGGACCTCTTGGTTGGTGGTGAACATTGTTCCTATCTTGTTCCACATTATTCCTTTGTCGTTGGATGCGATTTTGGTAAGGTCTATCAGAACCCCTTTGTTGCTCAAAAACTTCTTCATTACCCATATCCTCATTATTTCTGTGGTCGTTGAGATTTGGGGACTGACTATTATGACCTCTTTGGTGTGTATAGTCTTCATAGTGAATGTCAGTACTCCAGTGGTTGGGACTAGGAGGATTTGGTTGGGGTTGTTTGTGGACTACTTGGTTGAAGCTGGTAGTCATATTCTTAATGCTTTCTATTAATTGGACTAACAATTCATCAGTGACCTTGGGACGACCATTTTCTACTTGAGTGAGGTTCTCTTGTGAGGATTTTGGAGAGGTATTGGATGCCATTGTGTTGATCAATGGATGACCCGGATTATAACTACCAATTCTGAAAGGAGAAGGAGAATTTTTTGTACCTTTGTTTCGACGAGGTCTTCTTGGTGATTTAAGTTCTCTTTGTTGGGAGTCTCCGAGCTTGATAGTCGATCGTTGGATCCTTTGGTCCACTTTTTGTTCATGCACTTTTTAGCATAACCTGCTTAGGAGCCTTTGAGCTTCAATTTGCTACAAAAAATTTTGTTGAATTGCCCAAAAATTTGGTTTGTGTTCCACCCAATTGTCGCTCCCACTGCAATGCGGATTAGAATTTTGGCTCGCCTCCTTGACAACGAATTTTGACAACTTTCAGCAACTTTGAAAATTTTTGACAACTTTCAATAACTTTGACAACTTTTCGAAGATAATTTACTTGACAAGCGAACTAGGAGAGTTTGGCAGTTTTCTTGACGAGTGAGACTAGGAGACACAGACTCAAGGACTAAAGAGCAGGATACGTGGCCACCATCGAGGAGAACACAGGATGCGACTTAGATGACTACACTTGTGATATAGGTGGAACAACCAGACGCGACTCTGCTGACTACATGTGGGATATAGGTGGAACGCCCAGACGTGAACTGGGACAAGATGCGCTAACGTGGATAGTAAGGACCTCGAAGGACAAGATGCATGACCTGACACCAGGGATGGAAGGACGAACATAGCGACATGACACAACACCCTAAGGACAATGAGAACTAAGGTGGAAAGGATGCAAGGACAAGGATGAAAGACCGACATGTAAGCAAGACAACCAAGACACTCGAACTGACACATAGGACAACCAATGACTGACAAGTGGCTATGAAAGGCGACAAGCAATGTTACACACGAAGGAGGAAGAGCAGCGTGTGACCAAAGTCACAGTTGAGTAGTTGCTCTCTTATGCTTTTAAATGCCACAGCACCCCAAACACCCTCGATGTGGGAAAATTATCCCAAAAAAAAATTAAAAAAAAATGACGTACCTTAACCTTAGCGTATAATTTAATTCTCGCTCCTGATTGGCCCGAATTGAATTTGCCTGAAGATGGATGCCGTGCTCGATTTTCTATGGTAATTTTGTTTGGATTGAATGCGTCTCATTCCCAGATTATTTGTGGATAATGTGTAAAGCCAATTGAACCCTAGAAATGCAGCGGTGATCATTCCCTCAACGTGGAGTCATGGTAAAAATGTAATTTTCTTCGTTTGCCCAGTAACACTGGTTTTGGACAGTTTAACTCAACCCCCTTAAAAAATTTCATGGTATGCAGATCATTCACTGGCTGTTTACAAGGTAATTATTCATGTTTATCCGTAATGACTCCCGACACTCCACGTATTGCTTCGTTGGCTATACCCAACGCTAGTGGAGAACAAAACTGGCAGTGTAACAACGAGCATCCACTACCAGGAATTAGGATCGATGGTTAAAATGATACCACTTGGAATGATACACCTTCCCTTCCTTTGCTACTTACTATTAATTGATCAAATAATATCAAGGCAATAATGCATAAATCTTACATAATAAAACAATGCAGTAAAAATAAACCCAATTAATTAGCGAAATATGAATAATATAAATGATAAATCAACAGTGCCACTTAAGGAGGGCATATCCCCACCATGATGGGCATAATGCGAATATCCCAAATGAAAATAGGATAAAACGAAATATGATTCTTAAAATTAAATTCAACCTAGTTATATATAAAATAAATTCATTTGGAAAGCATAGCCGATGTGGCTATGTTTGGTATGTAGCATCTGAATACCATTGATATGAAAGCCTCTCCCTGAGTCAAGATAAGTATTTCATGATGATGAAAGGAGGCATTGTTTTAGGACATTACATATCAGAGGAAGGTGTTAAAGTTGATCCTGCAAAAATTCAAGTTATCCAATCCCTCCAACCTCCAAAAACACAAACGTAGGTAAGATGTTTCTTAGGACATGCAATATACTACCATAGATTCATTAAAGCTCCTATGCTTAAGCTCTTAACCAAAGAAAGTGAATTTAATTGGATTGAAGCATGTCATGAAGACTTCAAAATTATAAAGAATAAATTGACTATTTCTCCAATCCTAAGGGGACCAAATTGGGAATTGTCCTTTCACATACATAATGATGCTTCAGGCTATGCAATAGGAGCAGTATTGCAACATATAAAGAATAAAATATCTTATGCTATCTATTATGTAAGTAAAAATTTGCATGCGACTGAGATTAATTACATAGTTACTAAAAAAGAGTTCTTAGTTGTAGTTAATGTTATGAATAAATTCAAACATTGCATAATAGGGTATGAAGTATTCATTCACACTGATCACTCTGCTATAAGATACTTAATTAATAAAGATACAATAGGAGGTATAGTGGTTAGGCAGCTTAAATTATTGCAAGTATTTAATATCACAATTATAGACAAAGTAGACAAGGATAATATCATTGCGGATCATTTATCTCGTATGCAAATATTTGATAATGATGAGTTAATTCCTGATAATTTCCCAGATGAACATTTGTTTGCTCTCTCTATTTTTACTCCTTGTTATGCTGATAATTTTTACCTTAAACTTTTACACCACATGAGTGTAGAAAACTAATACATCAAAGTGCCCCTTATATGTGGATTAATGGAGTCTTGTTTAAATCTTGCCCTGACCAAGTAATTAGGATATGTGTAAAAGAAGATGTATATGACATCATTCGGGTAGCACATGAAGGACCATGTGGAGGCCATTATGTCGCCTAAATAACAGTCAATAAAATGCTTCAAACAAGTTACTTTTGGCATACTATGAATAAATATACCTATAAGTTTTTTGATAGATGTGATGATTGTCAAAGGTCTAGTAAACCTACATATTCAATGGAGATGTCTTTGGTACCGTAAATAATGTTTGAACCCTTTGAGAAATTGGAAATTGATTTTGTCAGACCAATAGACCCTCCAAGTGCAGGTAATAAGCACATACTTGTGTGTACATATTATGTCACCAAGTGGGCTGAAGTAAAAGCTTTGCCACGAGCACAAGCTAAACCTATAGCTAATTTTCTTTATGAAAACATCATGCAATGCTTTGGAGTACCTAGAGAACTAGTTTTAGATCATGGATCCCAATTTATCTCCAAAGTAATCGAACATTTTGTTGAAATATATCAAATAAAACACAAGAAGACTTCACCATATCACCCTCAAGCTAATGGACAAGTAGAAGTTACAAATAGAGAACTTGAAAAGATCATTACAAAATCTATAGCTGTTAATAGGGTTAATTGGGCAGAAAGATTAAAAGAAGTTGTATGGGCATATAATACAACTTGGAAAACTACCACAGGATTTTCACCTTATGAAATGGTCTATGGCAAGCAAGCTATTATACCTATTGAATTTGAGATAGAAACTCTTTGCACAATAGTACAGCTTGACATGAACTTGGATCAAGCACAAAAAGCTAGATTGAAAAGTAAAATATTCTAGATGGAAGAAGACTAGAGGCATTACACAGAACTGAATTAACTCAGCAACAAAGAAAGTATTGGCAATTTGAGTTATTTTATGTTGTCATTGATGTCACATGAATTATTGATGTCATATGGATCACATTGAGTTTTGGTGGGAAAATGATATTTTGGAAAGCACGGATAAATTTGGGGTTTTTGTGAAAACCAAGGCAGACAAAATAAAAGGTTTTATTTAAAACCATGGATGTCAGATTTGAAATGGGTTTTTCTTAAAACCTAGGTTGGCCTTTCGTTTCGTCGAAAAAGGTGCCTCGGTGATGGAGATATTTAATTTTAAATATTTAGTTTAAATTTTAATTATTTAAAATTAAAATTAAAATTAAAATTTTAAAATTAAAATTAAAGTTAGTACCGACGTCTAAAGAAAGAGGGAAAATCAATAATGCACCGACATCATCAAAAATGAGGAGAAGACTATATAAAGAGGGATCCTAAGGTTCATTTGAAATTCATTCTTGCTCGTGTTAATCGTTGGCTAAGCATCCGAAGGGAGCTCATGCGAAAATCGTTTTGAAAAGGGAGACAGTGAAAAAATCCAAGGTTGGTCTAAAGCCCAAGACATTGTTGGCAGAGTGGCGCATTGGCAATTAGATTTTTGTTAAGGTGTGTGGCAGCACTTTATGTCAAGGTTAGAATCTCCTTGACTGCATTCGAAGGCATTGGAAGGAAAGCGCTCGAAGTGCTTTTGGTTTGCGTGGAAGGGAGGAAGGACTTAAGGCACGTCATACCTTTTCCTTTTGAATGAGCGGCTAGCTCATGTGGCAACCTTAGCCACGGCTAAGGCGTTTGCGGTGTGGGCATGTTGGTGGTTCGAATCCCCTTGAGGATGTAATTATGTTTTGCTCTAGTTTAATTTCATTGATGCCCTAGGATAGGAGTTATAAGGTGGTTAAGGAATAATTAAATATTTTAATTAAACTTTAATTTTATAAGGGTTGTGATTATTATTTCAAAGGTGGATGAGTTGCTGATTTATTTTGATATTCATGAAATTGAAAATTAATATTTAGGATAAATAAGGAGTTATAAAATATTTTTGAGAGCCTTATTGATTATTATTTTTGATAAGGATTTTTATTAAAAAGGACTTTGGTGGATGTGTTTATTAAGTTGGAGTAAAAAGGTGCAAATTGAGTTATGCTTATATTGTGATTATTATTTGAAGTCCACTAACCCTTATTGAGTTTGGAAATTAAAGTTGTGTTTAGTGTGGTAGTGGACAACTTCTTGGCATCAAAAAGGTATGGGAACATTCTCCTATTGATTGTTTATGGTGGTTGATTTCTAAAATATCATTGGAGGGAAAAGGATTGATTGTGGTTTCCTTTTCGAAAGTGGTTGGTTGAATGCTTCAAGGTTTTTTGGTTGAGAGTTGTGTTTAAACCTTATTTTATAAGCATAGTTGTTGAAGCCCATTGGTTGTGAAATAACTTGAAAAGAACATGAGTATCATTGTTATGTGAGATTTGTGGTTGAGCATTGTTGAAAATATTTGAGTTAGTTGATACATGCTTGGACTAGGGTTTTTGTGAGAAATAATAGTCCATTGTGGTGATTGTTTGAGTTGAGTTCATTGAGCCTATTCAAGTGGTTGTGTGAGGTGATTGGTCAAGTTACATGAAACAAACCATTCCATAATTCTGATTTGAGTTGAGATTGAGATTAGAACATAATGAGTCTCTAACAATTCTCTTTATGCTTCTATGAGTTGACTTGAGTTGAGTTTAGATTGATATGAGTTGAGTTGAGTTGATATTGAGCTTAGAACATGTTGAGTCTCTAACAATTCTCTTTATGCTTCTATGAGTTGATTTGAGTTGAGTTGAGTTGAGATCATTGTGGATCATTGTTGTCATCCATTGAAGAGTACATTGCCATTCATTGTTGAGTTCATCTTTGAGCTTTGCCTTGATAGATTTGTGGATGAGATTTGAGTGCTACTTGAGCATTATTGATTGAGCCTTTGAGAAGGCCTTTGTGGATAGTTTTGGGATAGACTTTGTGGACAGTTTTGGGACAACTTTGTGGATAGTTTTGGGACAACTTTGTGGACAGTTTTGGGACATATTTGTGGATAGATTTGAGCAAGTTCTTGGTGAGCTTGCTAGAGAAGATTTGGGAAAATTATTGGTGAGCTTGCTAGAGTAGATTTGGACAAGTTCTTGGTGAGCTTGTTAGAGCAGATTTGGGCAAGTTCTTGGTGAGCTTGCTAGAGTAGATTTGGGCAAGTTCTGGGTGAGCTTGATAGAGTAGTTTTGGACAAGTTCTGTGTGAGCTTGTTATTCAGTTTTGGACAAGTTCTATGTGAGCTTGTTATTCATTTTTGGACAAGTTCTGTGTGAGCTTGTTATTCAATTTTGGACAAGTTATGTGTGAGCTTGTTATTTAGATTTGGACAATTTTTGTGTGAACTTGTTATTGCCTAGATTTGAGAAGATAAAAGAAATCATTGTATTGGATAAGGATTCTTATTTCTGTGTGAAATATTATAAGGATATTATCTTGTGGAGTACCCCACATTGGGGAAACACGTTAAATATTATCTCTCAATTGTGTGTGGTGACTTGTGCTCTTGCTTACTGCTGCTATCTGAGTTATTAATGCACACTGCTATATTTAGTCATTGCAATTAAGGACATTAATTGATATTGATTGGGAAAGAAATTAAAAAATGGTATTATACTGTTCACCCCCCCTTTTAGTATAAGCTTATGTTATTTAATTGGTACTAGAGCGGGTTCCTTCAGAAAAGCTAACAAGTTGAGGGTGGATTCTACAAGAACACATATGGATTCATAGAATGGATCATCTACAAATAAGGCTTCATTGTTTGATGGTAACAATTATGCTTTCTAGAGCATGAGGATGAATAACTACTTGATATCATAAGGATATGAGGTATGGAAAATGGTTGAAAAAGAGGATAGGGTCAAAGGTGATCCCGAGGCAGATAAGACTATCAAGAAATTGGTTGAGATCAATGGAAAAGCAATGAATTGTATTTTAAGTGGGATTTGTGAGACATATTTTGCAAAGGTTATGGTATGTAATTCAGCTAATGATATGTGGACCAAGTTGCGGAATACTTATGAAGGAGATTCTAAGGTAAAGTTGGTAAAACTACAAACTCATAGAAAAAGATTTGAGGAATTGAAAATGGAAGATTTTGAAGATATTGCAAAGTTTTTACTTCATGTTGATGAGATTACTAACACCATGAGAGGCCTAGGTTTTGAGATGAAAGAATCAAAAGTTACTCAAAATATTTTGAGATCACTTCCCATGAAATATGATTCTAAGGTTTTAGCAATAGAAGAGACAATGGATATCAACAAGCTAACAATGGAAGAATTGCAAGGAACTCTTACAACTTATGAGATGAGGGTAAGTAAGCATCAGGTTCCAATAAAAGAGATTGCATTCAAGGCTTCAAAAAAAGAGAAAGGGAAAGTTTTAGAGATAGATAGAGTTCCATATAATGATGAGGAAGATAACTTCATCAAAAGGAATAATGAATCAAGGAATTTTAGGGATATAAGGAAAGTGAGATGCTACAAGTGTGGTTATCTTGGTCATTATGCATACAAGTGTCCACATGAATAAAATAGTGATGATGAAAAATAGGGTCATAGGAGAAAAGAATATGGAAAGCATAAGCATGACAAATATGACAAATACAAGCAAAACAAGTATGAGAAGAAGGCAAAGAAATCTTACTACATTGTAGAAGCAAGTGATAGCTCAGATCATAGTGATAGAGATAAATCAGATGATGAAAAGGAAGAACATCTATTCCTAGGAATAGAAGGTGAAAGAGATCAGTGCTTTGTGTGTGGTCAAAGAGATCATATATCAGGATATTACAATGGTTTCAGTGATAGTGAAGATGAGATGACACATCAAGGAAACAAGCATGGTCAAAGAAATCTTGAGATTTTGTTTGCTATAGAATATTATAATGGTCTCAATGACAGTGAAAACAAAGAAGTCTCACTTTTGGTTATAGAAAAGGAAGAGGATGAGCTAAGTAAACAAAAATTAGAAATCAAAAGGCTAAAATAAGAATATAGGAATATTGAAAACAAGATTCGAACAGATGTCAAAATCAGAGAAGAACTACTTCAAACAATCAGTAATCTCAGAGAAGAGCTTCAAAATGCAAAAAGGATAGAAGAAAGGATGAATGAAGAACTAAGGGTAACCATGGTAAGACATGATACATTAGATGAAAATGTTTAAAAATGAGTGGAAACTTATTTTAAGGTTGTATCTTACTTCCAAGAAAAATCACACTCAAAAGAAAAGGAAGTTCTAAAAAATGAAAGCCAAGAAGCACCTAAGATTTGTGAGGAAAGTTCCAAAGTTCATATGGCTCCAAATATTCAGTTTGATTCTTGTTTTGAGAGAGGTGAATCAAGATCAAAGGGAAAAGCAATTCTTGAAGAGAAAAACAAGGAAGAAACTAAGGAAGAAGTTTTAGATGCTACAAAGAAGGTTCAAGGATGCAATGCACAAGTTGAAAATGATTATAATGATAATGGTCAAGAAAGTTATGAAGAACCAAGGCATGAACAAAGGGCTTTTCAAGGACATTGTTTTTATTGTAATGGATTTGGACACAGGGTTATACACTGTAGGGTCTATGGATCAAAGAAGTTTGATTTTGCTAGAAGAAACCTCAAAGGAAGAAGATATGGTTTTCAGGGGTATTGCTTCTTTGGTAACAGGATTGGTCATAGAACTTTTTAGTGCAAAGGAAATGAGCAACATGGTTTTGGTTTTAGAGCTACACAATTCAGAAGTCATGGTCATAATGGTCATGAAAATCGAGCTTCACAATACAAGGTTCGGGAAAGGAATGGATATGGAAATTATTTTAAGAATGAATTCAGGACATGGGCACCATCCAAAGGCTACAATATCAAGTGTTTTATTGCAATAACTTTGGGCATATTACAAAATGGTGTAGGCCTCAATTCCAAACAGGTTCAAGGCAAAAAGGTCAAACAGGTTCAAGGCAAGAAGTGTTGGCAATTTTGGGTACTTTGAGTACTTTGCATTTGCTCAAGTGAATAAGTTGTCATTGATGTCAAAGAGCTTTTGAAAGAATTTGATTTGATGTAAAATAATGTGTTTTTGATGAAGGTTCGTCTTGACAGGTTCGAAATCAGTAAGTTGGAAAAATGTCGCGATATCATGACATGTCGCATTTTTGTGACTCAGGCAAGAGAGAGAAAGATTTTTGAAAAAGTGTCACGATATCGCGACATGTCGCATTTTCGCGACTTAGGCAGGAGAGAGAAAGCTTTTTGAAAAAGTGTCACGATTTTGCGACATGTTGAAAGAGAAAGAAGAAGCTGGCAAAACTGTCGCGATTTCGTGACATGTTGGAAGAGAGAGAAGAAGCTGGCAAAACTGTCACGATTTCGTGACATGTTGGCAGAGAAAGAAAGCAAGGTGGAAAGTGTCACGATTTCGTGACATGTCGGGTTTTCACGACCCGAAGAAAAGAAAAGCGCTAAGGAGGAAAAGTGTCGCGATTTTGCGACATGCTACAGAAGTTGAATTAAGAAGCATCGCGATTTCGTGACATGCTGCAAAAGACTAAGTGAGGACTGTCACGATTTTGTGACATGCTGAAAAGCTCGAAGTGAGAACTGTCATGATTTCATGACATGCAACAAAGGGAAGAGTCTAAAATGAGAAGCGTCGCGATTTCGCGATAGGCTACAAAGAAGTTGTACGGATGCAGAAAGTGTCACGATTTCGCGACAGGTTGAAGAGAAAGCTTGCGAATGCAGAAAGTGTCACGATTTCACGACAGGTTGAGATGGCAGCATTGAGTTGGAGAAAGTGTCATGATTTCACGATAGAAACAGTAAGCAAGTCTTCAACAGAAGAAGCGTCACGATTTCACGATGAATTGAAGAAGGAAGAGCTCGAAGGCGAAAGCGTCACGATTTCGTGACATGTTCCAGTTTTGCTAGTGTCTACAGAGAAGAGTGTACGGAAGTGAAAGGCGTCACGATTTTGTGACATGTTCCAGTTTCACGGGCGTAAGGCAGAGAAAAGCTTAAGGCAACGAAAGTGTCACGATTTCGTGACATGTTCCGTTTTTGCTAGTGCAAGCCTAGAAGAAGGCCATGAAGACAAAAGGGTCGCGATTTCGCGACATAAGTGAAGATGACGTCAGCAAAGGTAGGAGTGTCATGATTTCATGACAAAAGCGGAGAAGAAGGCCATGAAGACTAAAGTGTCACGATTTCACGACAGGAGTGAAGATGACGTCAACAAAGACAAAAATGTCATGATATCGTGACATGTTGTAGTTTCGCGACAGAAGCTACAGGAGAGTTGCAGAGGCGATTGAAGCCGACAGAGTTAACTTTGAGCCGACGAAGATTAGGGCATGCAGTCGACGGAGTTAGGGTTTGCATTTGCATAACAGCCGACTAAGATCAAAGTTTTGATCTTAAAAGTATTGCTATAAAAGGAGGGTTGTTTGGAGAGATTTGGCATCGATCGAAGTGTGCGTTCGAAGTGCGACTTTCGTAGAAGCAGAGTGCGGGGAGAAGTTCGATCATCGAGGAGCAGAGTGTGCGAAGATAGTGCTACTGTGTTTGCATAGAGGTGCATAAGTGGATGTTTGATCGAGTGTTGTAATTGCACAGAGGTGCAAATTTCGAGGACATTAGTGCCAGACCGAAGGACTGTGTTTGGTGCAGATAAGAGGACCAGCTTTGGAGGTGAAAGATTTGAGGACAGAGGTCTCTAGCTAGAGTAGGGAAGATAGGTGTCTTCTATGGATAGAGTTCCACTTGCTAAGGGCAGCAGAGGCAGAGGTCTTCTAGAGGATCACCAGTTAGAGCAGAGCTAGGGGAAGGTATCTCCTTTGGGTTGGTGCCCATAAACTTTGTAATCGGGAAAGGTTTTCCAGAATTTGAGGTGATAAAATTTAGTGAAAAATTTTATCCGTGGAGTAGCCCACGTTGGGTGAACCACGTAAATTGTTGTGTCTCTTTTGTGAATGGTGTTTTTGTGCATTGCTTTGCTTACTGCTATTGATACTATTTTTCTTTACACTGCATAATATTGAACTGCAAGTTGAATCGAAGGAAAAAGTAAAAAGTGGTCTTATACTATTCACCCCCCCTCTCAGTATAAGCTTGTGTTCTTCAATTGGTATCAGAGCGGGTCTCTCCAGAAAAATCCTAACAGCTTGGAGAAGGATCTATCAAAAGAACATACAGATTCAAAAAAGGATGAAGAGGTTAAGTTCGATCTCAAAAGTGAATTCTTTTGGACTTTAAGAAATTTTAGGGAAGAGAGTTCTGTTCTCAAGCATCATGACAGGAAGAAGAGACAACAAGATCAATCTTCATCCTGAAGAACGATGGATTCCAGTTGGTCACAAGAAGAACAATCATCCAAGGCATCAAAATAGGTTACATAATACTTTCCATGGCTACTATTTTTCTTGCAAGAAATTTGGTCACAAAGCTATGCATTGCAATAAATCCGTGAATAGCCATAGTAAGGAAAATGTTAACTCTTTTGCACCTCTTATGGATAAAAATGTCATGTGTTACAAGTGCAAGAATTTTGGGCATATAGCAAGGATGTGCAGTTTGGATAGATCTAGGCTTGAGTTCACTAGAAAGAGAAATGAGATCAAATCTAAGTCAATGATAGTTCAAACTGCTTTTCATGCTCAAGACAAAGTAGAGAAATGGTATCTTGATAGTGGTTGTTCAAAACATATGACTGGTGAAAAGGAAAAGTTTTTGGTCTTAAAAAACACAAACAAAGGAACAGTTAGTTTTGGAGATAACAGGTCAGCTAAAATCTGTGGTAAAGGGACTCTTAGTTTGGATGGGAAATCCAAAACAGAAAATGTGCTTTATGTAGAAGGCCTAAGACATAACCTTCTAAGTGTGAGTCAACTTTGTGATCAAGGACACATAGTATCTTTCTTTTCAGATAGATGTGAGATACGTAAAGAAAAAAATGGAAAACTCATTGCTAGTGCTACAAGGACTCCAAACAATCTTTACATGCTAAGTGAGATAAAAAGGGAAAAGTGTTTTCTAACCCAAGAAGATGAGAGTTGGTTATGGCATAAAATATTGGGGCATTTGAGCTTTGATAATCTTGTCAATATTAGTAACAAGGAAGCAGTTAGAGACTTGCCCAAAATAAAAAGGCCCCATAACACCATTTGCGGTCCTTGTCAACATGGAAAACAGGACCAGAACCGATTTTAAATCAAAAGGGTATACTTCTTCAAAACCATTAGATCTTATTCATACTGATTTATGTGGCCCCACCAGAACTCAGAGCATTCAGGGAGAAAGCTACTTCATGTTGTTTATAGATGATTATTCCAGAATGACTTGGGTTACTTTTCTCAAAGAAAAATCTGAAGCTTTTGAAAAATTTAAAGCGTTCAAAGAAATGATTGAAAATGAGACTGACAAGAGAATCAAATGCTTAAGATCGAACAGAGGAGGAGAGTTCACGTCTAATGAATTTGTGGAATACTATGAGCAACAAGGAATCAAAAGAGAATATTCAACAACAAGGACTCCTCAACAAAATGGAGTAGTTGAAAGAAAAAATAGAACTATTGAAAATATGGCTAGAGCTATGTTAAATGAGTCAAAACTTTCAGATGGTTTCTAGAAAGAAGCAGTCAGTACAATAGTCTACATTATCACCAGGGCCCAACTTAGAGTCAACCATCATAAAACTCCTTATGAGTTGTGGAAAGGAAGACCAACTACAGTAAAACATTTCAAAGTGTTTGGGAGTAAGTGTTTCATCAGAAGGGAAGATCAGAATTTGGGTAAGTTTGATCCTAGGTGTGATGAGGGAATTTTTCTTGGTTATTCCAGCAGAAGCAAGGCTTACAGATGCTTCAACAAAAGAACGCATACTGTCATAGAGAGCATAAATGTAATAGTTGATGAAAAGACAGGGATGAGAGAACCTGTCAAGGAAATCAGTGATGAAATTTGTCAAGAAGAATTCAGAGAGGTTTCAGATGAAGAAGAGGAAAGACAACAACTGCTTCCCAAAACTCCTTCATGATATGTTCAGAAATATCATCCCAAAGATTTGATCATTGGTGATCCAAACAATAGGCAAACTAGAAGAAGAGTCATTCCTTCACACGATTCTACAAATATTTCATTACTATCTCAGATTGAGCCAAAAGATTTCAGTGAAGCCTGTGCAGATAAATTTTGGGTAAAAGCAATGGATGAAGAGCTAAATCAAATAGAGAAAAGTGAAACCTGGGATTTGGTTCCAAGACCTAAGGACAAGAATGTCATTGGCACAAAATGGATATTCAAAAATAAACTCAATGAGGATGGAAAGATTGTCGAAACAAAGCTAGGTTGGTTTGCAAAGGGTATGCTCAAGTAGAAGGTGTGGATTTCGAAGAGACGTTCACTCCTGTTGCTCGTCTCGAAGCTATCAAAATGTTTTTGGCTCTTTCAAGCTTCAAAGCATTCAAGGTGTATCAAATGGATGTAAAGTCGGCTTTTTTAAATGGAGTGTTGGATGAAGAAGTCTACACAGAATAGCCGGAAGGCGTGTCTCTCTCAGATCAATCAGACTATGTGTGTAAACTAAAAAAGGCCTTGTATGGGTTAAAGCAAGCTCCTAGGGCTTGGTACTCAAGACTTGATTGGTACCTTCATGAGCAAGGCTTCAGGAAAGGTGTGGCAGATAGCAATCTGTATATTAAGGATGAAGGTGATGATATGTTGATTGTAGTTGTCTATGTTGATGATATCATTTTTGGGGGAAATAATACTCAGTTGTGCAAAGACTTTGCTAACACCATGCAAAAGGAATTTGAGATGTCTATGATTGGAGAGCTGTCATTCTTTTTAGGTCTTCGATTGCTCAATCAAAAGATGGTATATTTCTCTCTCAAGGAAAGTATATCAAAGAAATGTTAAAAAAATTTGGGATGATGGACAGCAAACCTGTATGTACTCCAATGACTACAGGGTGCAAGATGAGTAAAGATGATGAATCTGCAGTGGTAGATCAGAGGTTGTACAGATCAATGATTGGCAGTTTATTATATGTTATAGCTACCAGACCAGATATCATGTAGGCTATTGGGTTAGTAGCCAGATTTCAGGCAGCTCCTAAAGATTCTCATGTTACAGCAGTTAAAAGGATTTTCAGATATCTGAAGGGCACTATGGACTTTGGGCTTTGGTATCCCAAAGGTGATGATTTCACTCTCACAACCTATACAGATGCAGATTGGGCAGGCAATAATGATGATAGGAAAAGCACCAGTGGTGGAGCATTCTTTCTAGGAAAGAGTCTGGTTTCTTGGCTAAGTAAGAAACAACCTTCAGTTTCCTTATCTACGATAGAGGCTGAATACATAGCAGCAATGGTTGGGTGTACACAGGTTTTATGGATGAAAACCACCTTGGAGGATTTCAAAGTCAAGCATGAACAACCCATCTCCATATTTTGTGATAATACAAGTGCCATAAGTATTTCCAAAAATCCGGTAATGCACTCAAGGACAAAGCATATTTCCATCAAGTATCACTTTCTAAGGGAGAAAGTGCAAGACAAATAGGTCAAGGTAGAATATGTGTCTACTAAAGAGCAGATTGTAGATATCTTCACAAAACCTCTTCCAAGAGATACGTTTGAGTATCTAAGGGAGAAATTGGGAGTTGTACTCCCACCCCAGAATTAATCACCTCATCAGGAGGTGGGGGAGGGACTAAGCTAAGAAGCTCATTCTTAGTCCCGAGCCCCAAAGGTGACCCTTTGCCATTGATGACAAAGGGGGAGAGATATGAGTAAGGGGGAGAGCTTCAATGTGAAGAGGAAAGCTTCAAGTCAGGGGGAGCAAAAACTTCAAAGGCAGAGTCTCAGTTATGGGCGCAGTTTCTCAGCTGTTAACTCAGTTGGTTTCAGTTTTGGCTCTTAAGACGTGTTTTTAGTAAAGGGTTGCCATCAATGACAAAGGGGGAGATTGTTGGCAATTTTGGGTACTTTGAGTACTTTGCATTTGCTCAAGTGAATAAGTTGTCATTGATGTCAAAGAGTTTTTGAAAGAATTTGATTTGATGTAAAATAATGTGTTTTTGATGAAGGTTCGGCTTGACAGGTTCGAAATCAGTAAGTTGGAAAAATGTCACGATATCGCGACATGTAACATTTTCGCGACTCATGCAGGAGAGAGAAAGATTTTTGAAAAAGTGTCACGATATCGCGACATGTCGCATTTTTGTGACTTAGGTAGGAGAGAGAAAGCTTTTTGAAAAAGTGTCACGATTTCGCGACATGTTGGAAGAGAAAGAAGAAGCTGGCAAAACTGTCACGATTTCACGACATGTTGGAAGAGAGAGAAGAAGCTGGAAAAACTGTCGCGATTTCATGACATGTTGGCAGAGAAAGAAAGCAAGGTGGAAAGTGTCACGATTTCATGACATGTCGGGTTTTCGTGACCCGAAGAAAAGAAAAGCGCTAAGGAGGAAAAGTGTCACGATTTCGCGACATGCTACAGAAGGTGAATTAAGAAGCGTCACGATTTTGCGACATGCTACAAAAGACTAAGTGAGGACTGTCACGATTTCATGACATGCTAAAAAGCTCAAAGTGAGAACTGTCATGATTTCGTGACATGCAGCAAAGGGAAGAGTCTGAAATGAGAAGCGTCGCGATTTCGTGATAGGCTACAAAGAAGTTGTACGGATGCAGAAAGTGTCACGATTTCACGACAGGTTGAAGAGAAAGCTTGCGAATGCAGAAAGTGTCATGATTTCACGATAGGTTGAGATGGCAGCATTGAGTTGGAGAAAGTGTCACGATTTTACGATAGAAATAGTAAGCAAGTCTTCAACAGAAGAAGCATCATGATTTCACGACGAATTGAAGAAGGAAGAGCTCGAAGGCGAAAGCATCATGATTTCACGACATGTTCTAGTTTTGCTAGTGTCTGTAGAGAAGAGTGTACGAAAGCGAAAGGCGTCACGATTTTGTGACATGTTCTAGTTTCATGGGCGTAAGGCAGAGAAAAGCTTAAGGCAACGAAAGTGTCACGATTTCGTGACATGTTCCATTTTCACTAGTGCAAGCCTAGAAGAAGGCCATGAAGACAGAAGGGTCATGATTTCGTGACATAAGTGAAGATGACGTCAACAAAGGTAGGAGTGTCACGATTTCATGACAAAAGTGGAGAAGAAGGCCATGAAGACTAAAGTGTCACGATTTCACGATAGGAGTGAAGATGACGTTAGCAAAGACAAAAGTGTCGCGATATCGCGACATGTTGTAGTTTCACGGTAGAAGCTACAGGAGAGTTGCAGAGGCAGTTGAAGCCGACAGAGTTAACTTTGAGCCGACAAAGATTAAGATGTGCAGTCAACGAAGTTAGGATTTACATTTGCATAACAGCTGACTAAGATCAAAGTTTTGATCTTAAAAGTATTTGTTAAGATCCTGCTATAAAATAAACTCAAATAACACACTCTCACACAATTGCTTGGAAATAAACTCACATAAACATCACATTAATATAACAGAAATTTGCATAAAGAACAATCTCACAATAAGATAGAATCACGGGCCTCTTCGAGGGGGCAACCTCCTTCAATACTTCATTAATTTTGCCAAAGATGGTTACATTGGTGCCTTTTCGGGTATTTAAGGAGTTTCCTTCCAAGGTTGGCTTACATGCAAAATGCCACCTGGATTACATGCATAATGCCACCCGAATTACATGCATAGTGCCACTTTGAATTACATGCACAATGCCACTCGAATTACATGCATAATGCCACACGAATTACATGCACAATGCCACATATCTACCATGTGTTACATAAAAAAGGGTGCCATTTGTCATAGGCACTACCTAAGCTAAAACTTAGAACATTACAAAATATTAATCATGGGTACTACCCACGTTCACTAGGAATTATTACATCAAGTAAGTTATTACATTAAGGGTTAGGATGAGATCCTAACATGCCCTTCTCCTTGAAGAAGCTTTGTCCTCAAAGCTAAAAATGAGGAAACTATTGCTGGAGATGATGGAGAGACTCCCACTGAACCAGGACCTCTGTAATGGTACGGTTGCGTAGAGTGCGAGTTCGACGATCCAGCAGCTGCTTTGGTGCAAGTAAGATGGAGCCTTCTTCATCCAATTCGGGGAGTGGTGATGGAACCTGTACCTTGGAGCTGCCCGAAATGTAGGAGGAATGCGTGAGTGGAGGGCACCCGTAAACTACCTCAAACGGTGTGAGTTTGGTGGCGGTATGATAGGAAGTGTTGTACCACCATTCGGCCAAAGAAAGCCATTTTGCCCAATGAGTAGGATGATCGGAGGCAAGGCAGCAAGGGTAAGTTTCCAAGCATTTATTAACAACCTCTCGTTTGACCATCCGTTTGCGGATGGTAGGCTGAACTCATTTTGAGTTGAGTCCCCTGCAACTTAAACAACTCTTGCCAAAAATTGCTAGTAAGGCTGGGATCACGATCAGATACAATGGAGGTTGGCATGCCATGAAGGCGAAATATGGAGTCAAGAAAAATTTGGGCAATAGTGAATGTTGTGTAAGGATGGGTTAGGGCACAAAAGTGAGCATACTTTGAAAGGCGGTCCACTACCACAAAAATAACAGACTTGTCTCCAGATTTAGGTAGCCCTTCTATGAAATCCATAGAGATGTCAGTCCACACCTGATCCGGTATCGACAAGGGGGGAAGAGTGCCCGAAGAGTGCACTGTTTCTCTTTTCATCCTTTGACCTGTGTCGCAGTCTGCCACAAAAGAGCGAATGTCCTGTTTCCTACCTTTCCAAAATAAGGTGCGCTTGAGTCGCTCATAAGGTGGTCTGATATTGGGAGGTGTACTATCCGACAATAATGGAATGGCATGGTCGTGAGAGCGATGCAGTGGTAGTGTGATGGGTTCTGAAAAGATGGCCTCATGTTTGTGGAGAATATGTTGCATGTCTTGTGGGATTTCACCCATTGGAGATGTGGATGGCTGGATGGAGAATAGTTGTGCAATGACCCCACGTGATGATTTCTTTAGCAATTTCTCCATGCCGTTTGAACTGATAATTTGAGGTGTTCCTGTCGGGGAGCCCTTGATGATGTGTGTTTGTCCGTTCTGGAAGAACTGCATCCAAAGTTTAGCAAAGTTCCAACTGATAGTGCCCAACGTACTCAACCATTGGCATCCCAAAACAATATCACATCCACCCAAATGGAGGGCAAACATGTCCTGCTTGAGTTCATAGTCCCCTATCTTGATTTTAACATTGTGACACTTTCCTTGACAAGATAAGGTTCCCCCATTGGCTACCATGACCTCAAAGGAACTACAATTGTGGATATAGCAATTTTCCCGTTGAGCAACTCTAGGGTCAATGAAGTTGTGCATGCTTCCCGAATCCAAAAGGATGGAAAGACGTTGGCCCTTGAAACATCTTGTAACCTTCATGGTTTGAGGAGTAGTAATGCCTGCAAGGGCATGGATTGTAATTGATGTCTCAGGTTCCTGTTTCCCTTCTTCTTGTGGAGGAGGTGTTTCTGGAGGGTCCTCATCCTCATCACTCTCGTCAGTGGTATCAGGTTCTCCAACATCTATCAAGAACAATTTTTTGTGTGCACACTTATGCCCCTTGAAAAACTTTTCATCACAATTGTAGCATAATCCTTGGGCACGACGTGCATCCATCTCTTCGGTGGTGAGGCGCTTGGGTGCAGCAGGTTTATTATCATCTGGGTGTTGGGCTCTAGGGGGAAATGAAGGTCTATTTTGAGGAAACTTTGATGGGTGTCTTTGGGCAGAGAGTTTAGATTCGGCCAAACGGGCCAAACTGATAGCTTCCATCATAGTTCGTGGTTTCAACATTTTGACTTCTGCTTGGAGTTCCATCTTCAACCCACTGATATAACAACTCTGGAAGAACCCTTCACTCAATCCTCTTGTCCGATTGGCCAATTTTTCAAATTGAGCTTGGTACTCTCGGACTGACCCTGTTTGTTGTAGTTTGGTTAAGGCTCCTGTAAAGTCCTCAAACTCACTAGGACCAAATCGAGTGAGTAGTTGGGATTCAAAATCCTCCCAAGAGAGATTTGGGTAGGCAAGATGCAACCATTGAAACCAGTGTAGAGCCTCAGATTCCAAGTTAAAGGAAGCCATCTGGACTCAATGAAATATGGGTACATTATGAAGTCGAAAGAATTGGTCAACCCGACATAGCCACCCATCAACATCCTTCCCACTAAATTTGGGAAAGTCCAATTTGGGCATTCTAAAGGGTGGATCATGGTCACGATTCCTTGTAGAACTCTCAGCTTGGTATTCTGATTTGGGTGGTTCTCTTCTCAGTTTGCTGTCCACTTCTGTCAGTGCTTCTTCTAGGCGGTTGCTAGTGGCCTCATGCTCTAGGCGAAGACCTTGGACTTCTTCCCTTATGGAGTGAAAATTCGAGTGCAAGTTCTCAATGGCTTTTGTTAGGGACTCCAAGTGTTCTAGTTCTTTCTGGTGTCCACGAGTACCCTGGGCCATTTTTTTGACCTTTTGTGACCAGTTACTAAAAATAGAATTGAATTTTTAGGACTTACTATTTTTAGTAAGTGCCCAAAAAAGTGCTTGGGTGCTATATATCAAAATGATCAGTAGAAGGAGGTGGTCACAATGAGCTATATATCTCAACACTACTTTTTGGCACCCCAGACTTTTTTTTTTTTATCTCCTGTTTTGCTGAGTCTAACGGTGTTTACAGATTCTGATTCTGAGCTACTGAGCAAAAGTTGGCTACTGGAGCACTATCTATAACTGGCCGTGTTTCACACTCAAGATTCTCTGTATTTTGTAGGTGACTGATATGACAGTTCTGTTCTGACCCTGAAGACTGTGAATTCTGCCCTGACTGTGCTGACCTCTCTGACCTGACTGACCTGACTGTGACTGCCACTGTAAATTTTACTGTTATTCTCCAGACTTTCAACTTAAGTGTCACCCTCATGGCTTATCCCGAATGCATGTCCCTTCTGTTATTTTTTTAGTAGAGGACTCCTTTCTCATATGCTCACTTTTGAAATGCAGGTTTACGAACAGGGATGTTTGGATTTTTATTTTTATTTTTATTTTTTATTTTTTGCATTTTTTACAGGTTGAAGTTTTAACAGAACCAGGGAATGCTAAGTATAGGAGTATGTACCACCCATAGGCCCTCTAATATACCGACAGTGACGAACAATAGTGCTCGGACCAATATTTCAGGCCACTACTCAAGGAGGATTCCACACATACCCTTGAGCACACTACCTACCTCTCTGACAATACGGGAGGGTAATCGTCCAGGATGATGTGTCCCGTAGACTATGAGTAATACAAGGCCGAAGAGCTTCCTAATGGCTAAAAGTTTGTTTAATCCTAGATGGTCTCCCGATATACCCGAAGATACGTGGGAGCTCAAGTCCATGCACGAGTTCTGTCTGAGGCCTGGGTATTGGAGCCTGATCGCCCCTCACTTCACTAGATGCTTTATGGGCTATCTAGCTTAGCCAATAATGATAGATCCTTCACGATATTTTAAAACCCCCGATACAGGGTTTCTACCTACTCAACTAACAATATATTTTTTTGTTTCTGGTCTGGAAAAAAAAAAAAACACACTGTATTTTTTTTTTGGATTTTTTTAATAAGGAACAATAGAATGGAAAAAACACATGGAATTTATACCTAACAGGCGGATTGGATGGCAAGAATCGTTACAGTTGCAGCAGAACTTGGCCCTAGAAAGCGCTCTGATACCACTTGTTAAGATCCTGCTATAAAATAAACTCAAATAACACACTCTCACACAATTGCTTGGAAATAAACTCACATAAACATCACATTAATATAACATAAATTTGCATAAAGAACAATCTCACAATAAGATAGAATCGCAGGCCTCTTCGAGGGGGCAACCTCCTTCAATACTTCATTAATTTTGCCAAAGATGGTTACATTGGTGCCTTTTCGGGTATTTAAGGAGTTTCCTTCCAAGGTTGGCTTACATGCAAAATGCCACCTGGATTACATGCATAATGCCACCCGAATTACATGCATAGTGCCACTTTGAATTACATGCACAATGCCACTCGAATTACATGCATAATTCCACACGAATTACATGCACAATGCCACCTATCTACCATGTGTTACATAAAAAGGGTGCCATTTGTCATAGGCACTACCTAAGCTAAAACTTAGAACATTACAAAATATTAATCATGGGTACTACCCACGTTCACTAGGAATTATTACATCAAGTAAGTTATTACATTAAGGGTTAGGATGAGATCCTAACAGTATTGCTATAAAAGGAGGGCTGTTTGGAAATATTAGGCATCGATCGAAGTGTGTGTTCAAAGTGCGACTTTCACAGAAGCAGAGTGCGGGGAGAAGTTCGATCGTCGAGGAGCAGAGTGTGCGAAGACAGTGCTGCTGTGTTTGCACAGAGGTGCATAAGTGGATGTTTGATCGAGTGTTGTAATTGCACAAGGTGCAAATTTTGAGGACATTAGTGCCAAACCAAAGGACTGTGTTTGGTGCAGATAAGAGGACTAGCTTTGGAGGTGAAAGAGTTGAGGACAGAGGTCTCCAGCCAGAGTAGGGAAGATAGGTGTCTTCTATGGATAAAGTTCCACTTGCTAAGGGCAACAGAGACAGAGGTCTTCTAGAGGATCACCAGTTAGAGCAGAGCTACGGGAAGGTATCTCCTTTGGGTTGGTGCCCATAAAATTTGTAATCGGGAAAGGTTTCCCAGAATTTGAGGTGATAAAATTTAGTGAAAATTTTTATCCGTGGAGTAGCCCGCGTTGGGTGAACCACGTAAATTGTTGCGTATCTTTTGTGAATGGTGTTTTTGTGCATTGCTTTGCTTACTACTATTGATACTATTTTCTTTACACTGCATAATATTGAACTACAAGTTGAATCGAAGGAAAAATTAAAAAGCGGTCTTATACTGTTCACCCCCCCTCTCAGTATAAGCTTGTGTTCTTCAAGAAGGTCAAATAGGTTCAAGGCAAGAAGGTCAAACAGGTACAAGAAGATCAAGTAATTCATCAAGAGAAGGATATCAGAAAAACATGTAAGGAAGTTGATAGAGGAAAGAAATAATGTGATATGGGATTAAAAGTACTCCCACCCCAAAATTAATCACCTCAAAAGAGAAGGTGGTGAGGGGGCTAAGTTTAAAAGTCATATCTTTTAGCCCCATAGGCATCCCTTTTGCCATTGATGTCAAAGGGGAAGATATTTGAGTAAGGGGGAGAGCATTGAGTTAGGGTAAGCAACCTCCAAAGAGAGAATTGAGTTAGGGGGAGCAGCCTCCATAGAGATTATTGATTTAGGGGGAGCAACTTTGATTCTCAGAGATGGTTTTGGCGGTGATTATGGTTTTTGCTTTAGAGGTGTTGCCATCAATGACAAAGGGGGAGATTGTTGGCAATTTGAGTTATTTTATGTTGTCATTGATGTCACATGAATCATTGATGTCATATGGATCACATTGAGTTTTTGTGGGAAGATGATATTTTGGAAAGCATGGATAAATTCAAGATTTTTGTGAAAACCAAGGCAGTCAAAATAAAAGGTTTTATTTAAAACCATGGATGGAATATTTGAAATGGATTTTTCTTAAAACCCAGGTTGGCCTTTCATTTCATCGAAAAAGGTGCCTCGGTGACGGGGATATTTAATTTTAAATATTTAGTTTAAATTTTAATTATTTAAAATTAAAATTTTAATTTTAAAATTAAAATTAAAGTTAGCGCCAACGTCTAAATAAAGAAGGAAAATAAATAATGCGCTGATGTCATCAAAAATTAGGAGAAGACTATATAAAATGGTATCCTAAGGTTCATTTGAAAATCATCCTTGCTCGTGTTAATTGTTGGCTAAGCATCCGAAGGAAGCTCGTGTAAAAATCATTTTGAAAAGTAAGACAACGAATAAATCCAAGGTTGGTCGAAAGCCCAAGATATTGTGGGCAGAGTGGTGCATTGGCAATTGGATTTTTGTTAATGTGTGTGGCAGCGCTTTACGTCAAGGTTCGAATCTCCTTGAATGCATTCGAAGTCATTGGAAGGAAAGGGCTCGAAGTGCTTTTGGTTTACATGGAAGGGAAGAAGGACTTAAGGTACGTCATGCCTTTTCCTTTCGAACGAGCGGCTAGCTTATGTGGCAACCTTAGCTATAGCTAAGGCGTTCATAGTGTGGGCAAGTTGGGGGTTCGAATCCCCTTGAGGAGGTAATTATGTTTTGCTCTAATTTAATTTCGTTGATGCCCTAGGATAGGAGTTATAAGGTGGTTAAGAAAAGATTAAATTTTTTAATTAAACTTTATTTTTATGTGGGATGTGATTATTATTTCAAAGGTGGATGAGTTGTTGATTTATTTTGATATTCATGAAATTGAAAATTAAGATTTAGGAGAAATAAGGAGTTGTTATAAAATATTTTTGAGAGCCTTATTGATTATTATTTTTGATAAGGGTTTTTATTAAAAAGGACTTTGGTGGATGTGTTTATTAAGTTGGAGTAAAAAGATGTAAATTGAGTTATGCTTATCTTGTGATTATTATTTGAAGTCCACTAACCCTTATTGAGATTGGAAAGGAAAGTTGTGTTTAGTGTGGCAGATTTTATGGACAACTTCTTGGCATCAAAAAGGTATGGGCACATTCTCCTATTGATTGTTTGTGGTGGTTGATTTCTGAAATATCATTGGAGGGAAAAGTATTGATTGTGGTTTCATTTTCTAAAGTGGTTGGTTGAATGCTTCAAGGTTTTCTGGTTGAGATTTGTGTTTAAAAAATGTTTTATAAGCATAGTTGTTGAAGCCCATTGGTTGTGAAAGAACTTGAAAAGAATATGGTTATCATTTTTATGTGAGATTTGTGGTTGAGCATTGTTGGAAATATTTGAGTTGGTTGATACATGCTTGGACTAGGGTTTTTGTGAGAAAGAATAGTCCCTTGTGGTGATTGGTTGAGTTGAGTTGATTGAGCCTAGTCAAGTGATTGTGTGAGGTGATTGGTCAAGTTCCATGAAACAAACTATTCCATAATTCTGATTTGATTTGAGATTGAGATTAGAACATATTGAGTCTCTAACAATTCTCTTTATGCTTCTATGAGTTGACTTGAGTTGAGTTGAGATTGAGCTTAGAACATATTGAGTCTCTAACAATTCTCTTTATGCTTCTATGAGTTGATTTGAGTTGAGTTGATTTGATATCATTGTGGATCATTGTTGTCATCCATTGAAGAGTACATTGCCATTCATTGTTGAGTTCATCTTTGAGCTTTTCCTTGATAGATTTGTGGATGAGATTTGAGTGCTACTTGAGCATGATTGATTGAGCCTTTGAGAAGGTCTTTGTGGACAGTTTTGGGATAGCCTTTGTGGATAGTTTTGGGACAGCTTTGTGGATAATTTTGGGACAACTTTTTGGACAGTTTTGGGATAGATTTATGGATAAATTTGAGCAAGTTCTTGGTGAGCTTGCTAGAGCATATTTGGGCAAGTTCTTGGTGAGCTTGCTAGAGTAGATTTGGACAAGTTCTTGGTGAGTTTGTTAGAGCATATTTGGGCAAGTTCTTGGTGAGCTTGCTAGAACATATTTGGGCAAGTTATTGGTGAGCTTGCTAGAGCAATTTTGGACAAGTTCTGCATGAGCTTGTTATTCAGTTTTGGACAAGTTCTGTGTGAGCTTGTTATTCAGTTTTGGACAAGTTCTGTGTGAGCTTGTTATTCAGTTTTGGGCAAGTTCTGTGTGAGCTTGTTATTCATATTTGGACAAGTTCTGTGTGAACTTGTTATTGCCTAGATTTGAGAAGATCAAAGAAATCATTGTATTGGATAAGGATCCTTATTTCTGTGTGAAATATTATAAGGAGATTATCTAGTGGAGTACCCCACATTGGGGGAACCACGTTAAATATTATATCTCAATTGTGTGTGGTGACTTGTGCTCTTGCTTACTATTTCTATCTGAGTTATTAATGCACATTGATATATTTGGTCATTGCAATTAAGGACTTTAATTGATATAAAGTGGTCTTATATTGTTCACCCCCTCTTAGTATAAGCTTGTGTTCTTCAGAAATAAAAGACATGATAAACACATTATACCATAAACATTTCAATCAGGATATTGGGCCTTGTTACTTGACTTCCACTACCAATATTTTCAAGGTAAGTTAAGGACAAGATGCTTAGGACCCTATGAGATTGAAGAAATGTTTGGAAATTGTATAGTTAAACTTAAGCCTATAGATGACTCAATAAGAAGATTACTAGTAAATGGACATAGACTTAAACTCTACAAAACAACAATATCTAAAGAAGAATTCATACACCCTATCAAGCAATAAATTTTTTTACAGTGCATTTCTGAACTACAATAAGTCATTATTGAATGACAACTTTTCTTTCTCTTAATAAAATAAAATAAAATAAATAAATGTACTATACACCACTTGGCAAAAGAATATTATCATGAAAAAAATCACTCTCTAAACATACTTCCTTTATTTCATGATGGAGTTCCAATATCTATAATGTTTTCATCTTATTTTTCATCAATCTTTAGTCTCAATATTATTGCAAAAATATCCAAAGAAGACATCTCTTGTAGTTAAATCAGTTTGAAAACTTATAGAGAAATTACTGCCACATCTTGCATCACACTTTGTTGTTAAACAAAATCTAGGTGTTTTCAACCACTCAGCAATCACTAGTATTTTAAGAAAATCTCCATTGAAAATTGAACAATCCTTAAAAGTGCCATAGGTTATTTCTGGTCAATCAAGTTTTCTCTTGGATTACGCACGTTATAACAAATAAAAACATTGTGAATTTGGGAAAGAATAACTCATGAAGTTACTATTGCTATAAAGTGAACGATTTCCCCTACTTATACAATTATGCGCATGGTCTAGAAAGCTAAAAAAATTGCAAAAGGACAAGCTCCACCTTCAACCTTGAAAAAAAAAATCCCTTGCTCTCTCTCAAAATGAGCAAGTATCCCAAAAATCAATAAGAATTTCCTTGTTATTCCTCAAAACGAGCAAGTACCCGAAAAAGTAATAAAATCCCCCTTGCTCTTCTTCAAAACGAGCAAGTATCCTAAATAAAATCCAATAAAAATGGAAAGGAGGTTGAATCCCTAGAATTATTAGTGTTTCAAAAACCATGGGTGATTCTCATTACAACAATGGGTTGAATGAAACCCACCTAGAAATAAGGTATCCTTACAAGGTAGTGCCGAGTCTGTACAAGACCTATGGACACTCATAGATAATCTAGCTTGTTGGCATAAGTGACCAATGGATTAGTCAAACTCATAATGAGAAATGAATATTCACTACACACATAGTTGGTCCTTAAGATGCTTGAAACCACTAGGACAAACTTAGCATCATATCGATTCATGAGATGAATAGATGATTTTTTTAAGATAAATAGGATGTTTGATTCTTTGTAAAACAACTCTAGATCATTTATACCTAAGGCAAACAGAGTCATAAGCAAGTATCCATTCCATACCACTATCACATTGCCATACATATACTATAATCCATTTCATCCTACCTTAATTTTTACTTGTAGGGACAAAGCAATAAGGATAGGGTTACAATTACCATCAAGACTTTGGTAGAGTGGTAGGGAATCCAATTCCCCAAAGCTTCACACCCCTATAAGAGTAGCAAATAGATGTATATTTCTATAGAAAAGGCCATCAAGATAATACTAGAATGACTATCCTATTTGTTCTCTTTCCAAACAAGTTTTGAAACAACCTATGCCTTTGGTGAAGATCTATTTTGCAAATACTGATGACTGATATCAAGTTTAAATCCATCATTTTCTCTCACATAGAACTCCTTAATGAAAATTAAGGAAGAAAAATAAGAAAATAATATCCCTAGGGCATTGGAAGAAATTGTTAACAAGACCATGGGATCATTTATTTAGAAGCCAAGAAGGTAAGTACATTTTGCAAAAAGATTCATTATTTTACAAGCTTATTTAATGGTTTGCCAAGCATAAATAATACATAAGTAAATCCCCCATATTTATAATTAAATAAATAAAACAAATTACTATATATAAGATTCGCCATAATATAATTTCCATAGAATAAAACCCTTTTCTATCTTGTTTTGGCTATATAGACAAAAATACAGTTTGGAGGGAGTTAAGTAAAAGATTCATTTGAAATTCATGATATAGTTTGGGGGGAAGAAAAAAAAAATGAATAATCAGGTAAAGTATTCTTTTAACTATACAATTACAGTTTTTGTAGATATTTTCTGTAGACAGTTTCTGTAGACATTTTATGTAGATAGTTTATGTAGATAGTTTTTGTAAACATTTTCTATAGATATTTTTTGTAGACAATTTATGTAGACATTTTCTGTAGATATTTTATGTAGACATTTTTCGTAGATAGTTTTTGTAGCACATTTCTTTAAAATTTTCTAAGTGTTAACACTCATATTTGCGCAAAAAAAAGACAACACGTGTCAATGCAGAATCATATAAGGTAATTATTAAAAAATTATTTATACAAGGGCTTTTGAAGAAAAAGAGGTAAATTCGTATGAATATTTGAAAATTATCGTAAATACCATGGCATGAACATTTTTCAAACCTATGAATCATGGCATAGAAATCAAAACATGGATTCAGTATTGGAAGTAATGCACAACAAAATGGTATGATTGAAACTTGACTTTGGGAATCGTGCATAGAAGGTTCATGAGCCGAATACTCTAAACTTTGCACATTGAAAATTACAACCCGAAGCACTAAAGGATGACATGTATATTTATGATTGGTCGAAGAAAGGGTGTCGTGAACACGATTCTCATTTTAGGGAAGAAAAGTAAAGTGCGAATCAAATAACACCAATTCATGGAAATCATTATGTGGATATCGACCAAGAGGTAAATAAAAATATATATAGGGCATTGTATGGGGATTATAAAGTTTAAAAATTTAAAATATTATAGGAGGCCTACCATACACATGGAAGATTATAGGATAAGATAATACACGTGATTAACCATGGCAATAAGACGTCGATGAAGAAGGTATGCATGCATGAGTTCGAAGGGAAATAAGGATTAAAGGTTTTAAAGTTTTATTATTTAAAAATAATCTCCCTTCGGCAATCGAATTCATAACACAAGACATTAAGGTATTAAAAATATTTATTAATTTTACCCCATGCAAGGTGGCGGGAAGTGTCATGCCAAAAGACGAAACATGCAAGGAAAATCAACCACCTCATGACCCTAGTGTTGATTATCGACACTTGGCCATACAAAAAAATGAGAGAATATGTCGTAAATCATGATTCTTGATCTCCGATTAGGAGGAAATGGAGGGCCATGATATGGTTTGGTTAAAATCACATGGCACCGATGGAAGCTTCCCTTGCAATCTAGCATCGACCACCGCGTACAAAGAAGAGCGATCATTGAAACTTGGTTGTGGGAAGTGAATAAGGAGCACAGTGGAGTAGAGTTATGAGTCATCGATTGAAGAGAAATGAAGGGTTGAGATTTACCCATGTTTTGTGTTGCATGATAAACCTAAAAAAAAATTAAAATTGACCCTAATATTTTCATAGCAAGCTATGTAACTACGAGGGGAATCCATTGTGCGATCAAAGATTTTTGAAACCACCATGGTTGAGAAATGAAACCAGTAAGCAGCAGACAAAAAATACTAAGTGGTGATGAAGGTCAAAGGAGAATTGTAGATGAAGAATGATGAAGGAATGAATGAAATCGATGACGGCGTGAAATTACATGAAGACGACTAGGTAAGGTGGCAAACTTGTTTTCAAAATAGATAATATTTTTTTAATAGAAGATATTTTATAAATTTGTAGAATACATAAACATAAAAAAAATTATATCTTCGTTAAATCATTTTGAAGAAAATTCTCGAATTCATCATGCAATAAAATAAAATAAAATACAGGGTGATGCATTCAAGTAATTTTTTTTCCTTTTTGATGTTACATTTTTCAACATAGGGTTAAAAGATATACACAAGAATTTCTTTTTGTATTATATGCATGTAAACGATTTTATTGAATTTGTTTGCAGGGTTTTCACTGAGCTAAGAAACTCCATGATAATATTTTAAAAAGGCTGAAGCACATTTTAAATTACCCTACCTATATTCCACTAAAACCCTACAATGTCCATTAAAGTGGTCATCATGCCTAGAGATACCTTCCATAAACGGAGTGAACCCTCGTCTATCTATACCAAAAACTCTAGTGATGCCATGAAAAAGTTGTTCTAAGAGGCACAATGGTGGGATGTCCTACCAAAATTCCAAGGGCACGATCAATGCGTGGAAAAGCAATTCATCATGAACTGCGATCCCATGACCATGGTGACCCACATAGGTAAAATCCAAATTAAAGTAACCTCTAGCCTGATATCTGAAGTTCTAAGCCTTTCTGAAGTCGATCAACATTATTATAAATCTACCTACAAGGGGGTAAATCATATGGTCCGAAGGTTCGATAAAATATGCACTGTAACCCGAGATAGAGACGGGTGAATAAAATGTGTAGCGACTTCTTCACTCCCTATCAAATGGCAAGAAGCTGCCATAATTCTTATGAAATTATTTACCCTAGAGGGGATATTATCCAATTATGGGGGTTACCACCTCAAGATGATGTTGAACCTTAAATACCCGAGGCACGAGGACTATATAATAAAGCTCCCATACTTTCTTTACTGCTCAATTAAAGCTACAATTACCCGAGTCCAGCCTAAAAATTCCAAAGGCAGTCCCAAGTTTCACTTAATCTCCCATCACGGGTTAATAAAACTAATAGTCTTACATAAAGTAGGTGAGACTAGGATTCCATATGATAGTATAGTAGAAGAAGCTAACCTCTCCATTTATTTTGAGTTGGGTGTGTTGGAATCCGTAGGAGATAGTGCATCTGAGGAAAATTATGAGTCTAAGATTCCAAGGACTAGATGACAAGCATGGACAAACCAAACACAAGGATAATGTGCTAAGGAGCCACGTGGACAAATGTTATAGAAAGATGCTATGAAATATAGCTACAAAAAGTTGTTACATAAGGCATCTACTGAAAGCCATTACCAAAAAAAGGTTGGCTAAGTCAAACTATCCAACGTGTTGTTGAGCCATATCCAGTGACAACGTAGCAGTATTAAAAGGCATACACATTCAACATAGTTGACTGACATGTTGGCATTATGCATGAGATTGTATATTTATTAAAGTTGTAAAATTATTACGTTGTTAAGATGTTTAGATTCTGACACAAGCCTATTTTATCTCTTTATGGATTGAAGGATGAATAGTTGTATTTGCTGCGTCAGTAGATTATTTAAATTAGGAACTTTTGTTATGTTAGTTGTCAATTTGCCACTTGGACCATCATGATTGTAACAAAGTCCAAGGAAGTTGCAAAACAATATTAGTTTAGAATATTATTGTTAAAGAGTTAGGAGTCGCATCATCAATCCGATAAGACACATGGCAATTTCATTAAGAATTTCCAAGCAACATTATAAAATACAAGGGAGACCTTTGAAAAGGTTAATGTTGAAATGCCAAATTCTAAATATTGAATTTTCAAAATAGTGGAATTCTAATGTCGGATGTATTTTACTCTGAAGGCATGATGTTCGAAGGTCCTATACACTTGAACTTTTAGTAATAAAGCAACAACACTTTTCGTCATGTATTTGGTAACTGTGTCATTTACTTCATTATGATGTATTTGCTTATGTAGTCTTTATTGTATTTTTCTGCATTCATAAAGTAAAATAATATTAGTAGTTTTAATGCACATTAGTTACTGAAGTAAAATAGTTTAGGGGAGAAAGATTTACACTGTCCTCAAGGAGGCAGGGCCCACTCCTACATTCAGTCCCTATTCTCTTACCCCTAAAATAGGTTAGGAATAGTTAGTACATATATTAACTTTGAATTATCAATTAAATTAAATTACATGATTTTAGATTGTAAGGTAAAATAAAATAGTTAAATCAATAGGTTGCACGTGGACCCATATCAATAAATATAAAAAGAATTCAATTCATATAAATCATAAAATTGTAATTTATTTCAACTCAACACAAATTATTTTCCTATAACCTTTAATATTTTCTGCAAACTTGAAACTAAGAAAAACATAATTAAGTCTAAGACTAACCATTGTGGTATAATCTATATTTGATTATTGCTCTTTAAATCATTCACCCTAGATTTATAAATAAGTGTTGAGTTTACAGCTAGACACTAGACATGCCTCCACCCAGAACAAACCTCTGCCCACCATTCCTTGATCTTTATTTCCAATTCAATATGCGAGCACCACATAGCCTCAAATCAGAATGATCTAGGAAAGAATTCCAATTGTTGAGGATTTTCAAGCCAACGTGGGTTGTGGTCCAAACCCATTTTATGCAAAGCAAACAGAAAAAAATCACCAAAAAAAGGATACTTTAATTGGAGATGAACACTCTATCCAATATGATAAGAATGAGCTGGTCCCCTAAACGTCTATTGCTCCAAATAAACCTGGACCCTTTTAGATCAAGGTCCATTAGTTCACATCGAATGACAAAATCAATAAAATCTTCCATGCTTCTTTCACAAGGATAGTTGCCACATTTTTTATCTGAAGGGAATAGAGGGGATTTGAAATCTCCAACTAAAATCCAGACCTCCTCCTTAAAAATCTCCCTCATCTCAAGCAGTGAGGACCAATTTTTTTTGTACAAGGGCCTGAATTCAGAGCATAGATATTTGAAATGACCCATATACATTTGATTTATTTACAAAAAAATAAGATATTAATGACTCTATCCAAGGAGGAGATAATGTGTTTGTCTACCTTTGATAGTACCTAGAAGTAAATAAACCTCCCATAAGAGCCATTAGTAGGACTACCCACAAAATCAACATGCTTCTAGATAATTATATTTCTTGAAGGACGAAATCAATCTTCTTTTGGAGAATCCATTCAATCCTCTAATATTCCAAGAGAGGAATTTCATTTGTGGATTTTGGATCCATGTTTCTTTTCGCTTACGATTGGCTGGGAAGAATTCTAAAGGCTTCCAATATTGATTGTTTACCTCCTACATCTCTTTTACTATCCACCTTCAGAAGGGCTTGAGATCCATAGGCAATCTCGAATTCATATTCTTTCTTCCTCAAATATTTGTTTGTGGGCTTACCCATATTTTTCTCTATTCCTACATCAATACGACCCTTACGATGGCTCTTGGTTCTTGGACCAGGAGAGTCTTTTTCCATTATAGACTTGGAAGAGGTAGAAATCTTATAATCCGATTGTAATATTTGTTGAACCATTGGCTCCCCCATATCAATACCTTCAAAGAAATTGAAAAGGACCAAGTCTTTAGGACTAACCTTGTTTAGCGAAGGACCAGGTCGATAGTTGGCTTTTGGTTCTAGTGTCTTTGAGATAACCTATTGCACAGGCCCATGTTCAAACTTCTCCTGACCCCTCCCAAGATGACTATATATGCCATTATAAGCTAGTGGTAGAGGAGGAAGACTCTCTTCTTCCTTAGGATGAAGTTGATCCTCCTTATCGAGCAAAATTGAGGACAAGATCAAAGAATTTCTAGAACTAGGAGCCTCAACCACAATAACTTCTTCCTCTATACTGGATTTTTTCTAAGCCCAAATTTTTCTTTTTTCTTTTGCTTTTGAGGCTACATAGGTTTGTCGAGCAGGATAAAGGTCTGAGGTGTGACCATGTTTTCCATAATGTTGACATAGTAGTGGTCTATTCTTATATTCCATTGGCTAGATCCATGAACCTAGTTTAAAAATGAGCTCAACATAGTTAGGAAGATAAGCCTCTAGATCAGTCATGATACACATTCTAGCGAAGACCATTCAAGTTTTTGTCATTTTTACAACATCAATGGAGACTAGATCTCCAATATATTTTGTGATGCCTCTAAGGATATCATGGTACCAAAAATGCATTAGAAACCCAGGTAACCTAACATAGAGAGGGACTAGGTTAACCTTCTAGGTGTAGGGATTGAAATTAGTTCCCCGTTTATGGAGGGAGAAGCCCTTCTTACCAAAGAACCAATTCCCCTTTTCAAAATCCTCTTGGAGTCCTCACAATTAATCTTGATAAGGAAGAAGGATTTGGGGATTGCTACTATGTCAATGGAACCTAGAGGCTTCTATTTAGCTATGACCCAATGGTGTCCATATCAGGTCTACTACCCTGAAATTTGCTAATTAGGTCTTAAGAACACTCTTTTTTGGCCATGTTGATTATATCACTCAAGATCCACAGTTTGTATGACTCAATAAAAGGGTCAAGTTAAACCTATTTCCTGATATAATTAGACTTTACCGCCACTTTGGCAAAAGAAATAGTCAGGGTCACATGAATCCCACTAGACTGACTCACCCGACCAAGGGACGAGACCTGAATCCTATTAACTTTGCTAGTCCAATCCAAGGGAGAATGGATCCCACCTTTAAACTTCCTAGGATCTCATTCTTGATATTCCACCAGGACCAGTGGTCCTTTGAGCTTGAATTGGATCCCTTCAATCACCGCTAGCTATTCAGCAACTGGATATCCCCCTTCAAACCTACAATATGATACCTCGCTCAACTTGCAATCTTGCAACACCAACTTCTTGCTCTCAACCATTTTTAAAATATTCTAATATTAATTCCTGAGGACTTTATAGATTTTAAGTAATAAAACTATTAGTCCATTATGAGTGGTATCATAGATATGCTCTTGAACCTATGGTCTAACTTCTAATTGTTGTTTTTCTAATTCTCTAAAAGACTCAAATAATAGTTTTTGGGTATATGTAAATTATATAAATTCTAATATGAATAATACCCAACTATAAGTAATGGTAGAATCATTACAAAAAAATGTAATTAAAATAAATGAATGAAAGATTCAACAAGAAATAAGAAAGTCTTAAAAATATTGAATCCCTAATATCCAAACTCATCACTATCAAGGCCTTGTAAAAATGAAATTTGATATTGGGGCTATGGGTCCGCATGAGTGGTTAAGAGCTAGAGGTATTAGACAAGAAAACATAGTCTTTCATAGTAATTTTGACCTCAAACGACTCAAGATTTGTGACTTGCATATGGAAAAGATATGTATGATTAATTCATTAAGTGAAAGTGGACATGGAGCAAGTAGAGCACAACACAAGGGAGTAATTATGGGAGAGGATTATTACTAAGGTAATGGAAACCCTATCTATTATATTACAGAAGGAAATTGATGTAGAAATGGAGGAAGTGACTTTCCTTAAGAGCTTTGGAATAACTATAAAAGAAAAATAACTAAGGGTTGGATGCGCAGGTAAGAATACCTTAGGTGACACAAAGTGAATACCGCCTCCCAAAGAGTGGGTGAAGGCTAACATAGATGGGGCTTCTACTAAAAACCTTAGAAATTTTTATTTTCACCTTATCATAAATATTTCGAAAGGAGAACATGTGTACTGGAGAGTAGAAGGTATGGGGGAGACAACATATAATTAAGCAGAGGGATATGCAATCATGTTGGTGTCAATGATAGTTTTTAATATACACTTACATAAACTATGGGTAGAGACAAACTCTCAGGTATGGGTTGGAATCTTGATCTGATAATACCCTTCCATATGCTAGGAATTGGGGAGAGAAGGAAGGTGGAAGCAGTTCAAAAGATTTGAAAGATTTTTCAAGATGTCTTTATTACACATATCAAATGAGAGAGAAAGAGGATGGTATATTTTTTAGCAAAATAGGGAGAGGAGTTGAAGAAAGGGCAATATGTGGACTCTTAGAGGGAAAATCAAATAACCTAGTGCTAAATAATCCAAGGGATATGAGAGGTGGTACAAGCAACTAGTAGAATAAGTAGCAGATAGTGATTCTAATGAATCTATCATAGTTGGCCTAGTAAGAAATAGCCCCAAAGGAAATAAATGACAAGTTATCCTAGTTTCAAGCTAGGTAAGCAAGTTTCTTGGCTTACTATCATAGGTTCATGTGTCTTCATTTTTAGGCCACCGTTACTCTACTATATGAAATTACTACCAATAAACTCATAGTAGCTAAGGTGGATGGATTTCAAAAACAAAGTACACACAACCATAGGTATTTTATTGAGTATGGTTAGATTAAGATAAAATAAGGCTCCACCCCACAAAGCAATATGTATATTAGACATGATCAAGATACCAAGAATGACTTCAAAATAATATGAAGTTAGATGGATGGTCTATGGAATTTATATGAATGAGAAAAATTTAAACTCAACTCAGGTTTTGTTGATGTGTTTGGATAACTATATAATGGTGGCCTTAGGTGTTTTTTCAACGAACCCACCTATCTACCAAGGCAGGTTCAAAACTAATCAAGTTCCATTCTAAGACAAGCATTGATGATGAGGATAGCACTTCACCATGTGTATATGCAAAGTGCCACTTGATCTAGAATCTTCTACCAAACATCGGTTACATTCTTGATAACAATTTTTGGAATATATTACATCATTTTTTACATGCCAATGTACCACCTTGGGTACATCATTAGATTAGGAGAGTATCTTAGATTAAGGTTTGAGTATTTACTTTATGCAATGTAATAAATGCATAAGTATCAGAATGTGCAATGATGTAAATATGTATGTAGTCCACATGTACATGAGTCATAAAATAGGAAGATGAAGAGTCATAGGTAGGTGAAAGGCCAAGGTTCATATCTCTCTATATATAGGCTTTTTGATAGAAGAAGAGGAGCATATAGAATAGAGTGAGAATATAGGATAGTATAAGAGAAGTTAGATACAATGTAGATCATGCAAGAATTTTTGGAGTATTTAAGACCTACATTATATTACATTGTACTATTTTTGTGAGCTTTCATTAGTGGTTATTTTTTAAATTATTATAGAAGTTTCTCATATAGTTTTTCTGTATATTATATTGTCATTATCATGTACTTGACATTGTTTGCTCATTTTAGATCTTGTGATTGCATTTCCTTTAATATTTATTATCAAAATTTAACAGTGGTATCGGAGCACAAGGTAGATTGATAGGAAATAGAGAGAGCCACAAGAGATATTGAGAGGAGATAGGAAATCTCATTTTCAAAAATTTTGTTACATTTTGCTAGAGTCTTTCCATAGAGTTGCATAAAAACTTGTGAAGACTAGGACTCAACATTGATTCAATTAGACTGATAAATCAACTAGTGAATATTCATTATCTCCAGGTTTAAAGTTTTTCCATTACAATTTTTCTAATACTTTGTTGCAGAAAATAGGAGATTCAAAGAAAGTTGGGAAGCTTCCTACAAGAGCTAGGAATAATATCTTCTTTAGAATAAATCCAACACTTGAAGCAACAAGTTGAAGACTGAAGATTTTGGAGGCCTTAAGGAAAAGGTCCTGTTGAGTGGTATTTTCACCCGATTGTGAAAGTACACTCTCCTTTAGGATTTGGGTTCCAAATCCCCTTTTGCAAAGAAGTTAAACAAACGACTTCTCCAAGGTCTCCATTGTATTAGCATTTGCATATGTGTATTAGTAATCTCAAATATAAGATATTCAATTTGAATGCTTGGAACACCTTAGTGATTGCAAGTAACTGTAAACAAGGGGCAATGTTGGTTTATTTCATCATGAAACTTTAGTGATTGTTCATTGATTTTGATATTTTTTATTTTAATGTCTTGAAAAGTTAAAACTTCTGGAAAAATATAAAATGCAGAAAATGAAAATGAAATGCAGAAACTAAAACTAAAATGCATTCAGTATGATGCTATCCTATTTTGACAAAACCGAATATGTGAGGTTTCCATGCATGCAACCTAACCTATTGGACCTACAAACAAGCACAATCCGGATAAGCTAAGTGCTGGTTCCTAGGGTACGAAATAAAATTCAAATTTCAAATATTCGCCTAATGTAACCCAAAGAAATGGCATCAACATTATCTATAAATTCAAAATCTAAAAAGATGAAAGAATAAACATTAAATTCATAGCATGCAAAGAAAATATCCTTCTTTCTTGCCCACAAGATGCAAAATTTTGAACACTTTTGCATTAAAAATGTGTCATTTTACAATAGCAAAATTTCTGGTTTTCCCAAACCAGTCCATGGAAGAGAAACGACTCAAACAGGTCCAGAATGGCCTCATTGCCTTCAAGTCCACAAATATGCTCACAAAAATTTCTGACCCATGTCCATGAAGAAGAAAAACCAGGCTATGGAAGAAAAACAGCCTAACTAGGTCCAGAATGGCCTTATCGCCTTCAAATCTGCAACGCTACTTGTAGCAGTTTTCCACCCTTCTGGCCTCTTTGAGTGTCATATTTAAACTTGTGAAAACATTGTTTCTCCTTCCATGACGGTTTGTTTCATTTGCCGATGGCTATTCGTTTCACCTTCCTGACTGTTCATTTCATCTTCCCTGTATGCGTGTGCTTTGCTTTCCATTTTATGGCCCTTTGCTGCGATTTCTCCACCTGGTTTTGCATTTGTTTCCCTCTGTATGTAACGACCATCTTAAATGATTTCAAATAATTAAAGATTCCTTATGTAATGCTTGCATTATTCACTGGATTTTATCCTTATGTCCACGTCACTATGCAGGTCCGTTACCTTGGCAAAAATGGAACATGTCGCGATATAGCGACACTTTTGCCTCCTTGCTCTCCTTGGTTGCTTTGAATCATGAAAATGGAACATGTGATATCACGACACTTTTGGCCCCTTCCATATTTTGTTTCTTTGAATCATGAAAATGGAACATGTCACGATATCGTGACACTTTTTCTTTCTCTGCTTGTCTACCCATTTTGAATCATGAAAATGCAACATGTCGCGATATCGCGACACTTTTTCTTTCTCCTCTTTTCCTTTGATTTTGGTCGCGATGGAGCAACATGTCGTGATATCACGACACTTTTTCATTTTTGGCCATGATGGAGCAACATGTCGCGATGTCGCGACGCTTTTTCATTTTCTGCCGTGATGGAGCAACATGTCGCGATATCGCGACACTTTTTCATTTTTGGGTGCGATGGAGCAACATGTCACGATATCGCGAAACTTTTCCTCTTTGTTATATTTTGCTTTTTTCCTTGATATTTAGGCTATGGGCCACTTCGGTATTCTTGGAACACAGTATTCTTGGAACACATGCAAAAAATGTGGGTCCCCAATTTTGGGGTACGTTGTGGATCAACCACAACAAATGGTGACTCTCTGGGAAATGCTCCTGAGCATTTCGGTGAGAACTCAACCTGAAAACACACAGACTCAAATACGAACATTAGCAAATATCCCAAGAATGAAACTAGATGAGAAATACATGAAACATTAGAATTATTAAGCATCATATCAGTGTGTGCAATGTGCTTCATTCCCTATCGTTTGAAATTCATTCAGCTTTCCATTGTCAGCTTCACTTATGATTCGTATGCAAGGCTATGAATGATTTGTGCAGGATTTGACGTATGACAACTATATTAGAGATGTAACAACCTACTTTTACAAAAGCTCAGAACTTCTAGTATCATGAACAAACATATTAAAATTGTCAAACCCTCTTAGGACCAAAAATATGTATACTGAATTAATTTACTAGATCCCAAAGTTGGTTATGTGTCACCACCATCTTGAAACCATGTGCAGGTGTAAGTGAAATTAGAGCTTTGGGTAATTGGATTCTAAACCTAAGTGAGATGGGAATTTAACCCTATCCTTACTACTCTGATCTGGAGTTCATTATCTCATCTTGAACAAAATGATTTAACATGTTATGGATGAAACTGTCAGGCTAGCCTATCCATTTGAGCAGTTAGTGGTCTTGCTTTTAGACAAGACATATTTCCACGCATGAGCATGCTCCACTGCCAGCCAGACATCTATAGCCCCAGTGGAGATTAACCCCATAATCCAGGATTTGACTTTACTGTGATTTCTTGGACCTTGGTGATGACTACCCATCCTTGCAAGGGACATGTAGTACGATCCTTCTAGTCCAATATTAATAAAGAAATGAAAAATATTTTCTTTTGAATTTCAAGTTCTTGAGTGGGAAAAATGGAAGCTTTGGGGAATCGATTCTCAACCTAAGTGAGATGAGAATTAGATCGTATCCTTACTACTCCATGAAGGTCAAATCAAAGCTTTGGGGAGTTGGATCCTCAACCTAAGTTTGATGAGGATTTAACCCTATCCTTACTACTCTGATTTTAGGCTTTAAGCACTATGGGAGTGGTGAAAACCACTGTTTTAAGGATTATGTTGCATAATCGGACTGACACGAAATACTCCTTTCGCCTCACCTTTTCTTCCAAGTATGGTTTTGACCATTTTGCTCAAGATTCTCTTTAATATGCATAGAAAATGCTTGGCTCAAGGTAGTTTAGACATCAGTTCCCAACCTTAGGATCCTTTTAATATATGTTATGTAATAATCCTAAGAGGATTCGACACCTTCTCAATGATTGCACATGAAATGATGATGCAATTGAGATGAAATGTATATACAATGTGAAATGTACATGAGATATGAATGCAGTGCTCCTTTTGAAATGCGGATGGGGTATACCACCTACTTTGCCATAATTTATAAAACTGACAACTTCCTGCATCATAAGTTCCAAACGATATTCTTTAATGTGATTGCAAAATTTGTGGAGCTTTCTGCAATACAATTTCGATGTTTCATATTATCCTAATCTTAGTCAACATTCATAAGGATCTAACTTAACAAACCAAAAATGTCCAAAGGACCAACACACAAAACTTAAAACCAAAATGAGATCTAATCTAAAACTAAAACACGAAAACCAAAAGTATATACAAATGTACAAAAACAAAACAAATTTGGATTATTATTTCCCCGAATCCCAAACCTGATTAGAATTCTTTAAAAGATATATGACGTGATACGCATATCCAGCTTTGCAGGAATCCAAAAAAAACAAGATCAACCCAAACAAAGAAACAAATATCCACTTGCCCCTCTCACCATACCAATTTGATTTAGTTTCATTGATAATCCTATGGTGGAGTTTCAAAATTTCAAATTGATTAGGCAATGATTGATATTCAATTCCTTTATGTCTATTCTTTAAGATGTCCATTTCGCACTTTGATTCACAATGTAGAAATAAGCTTTCGTTTTCCTTCAATAAAGCCATAACATTAATGATATTTGAATCAAACCATTCATTAGGAAAACCTCCATTCAAATTCTGCATGGTGAAACCAAAAAAATGAGATTTTACCTTTGGCATGCTTTCATTTGACCTTACCTGAAGAGGATTTGAAAATTCTTTTTCCCTCTCATGACCTTCATCATCACATAGCACTTGTTCTTTCTCAATGACCTGTTTATCAAAGGCACCAAACTTAGGTACCCAATTGAAAATATGTCCATCCCTTTCAAACCATAAGTCTTGTTTATCTAACGCCTTTTCGTGATCAGTCACTTGGGTTGTCTTGGGTAACATGAGATTTTCAATTGGATCATTAGTGATATCAAACCCAAATGGTTCAGGTTTTGTAATTTTCTCTTTCTAAAATGGCATAATCATCGTAGCGCAAGTACATGGATCAAGATTTTTGATTTCTTTTCCTTCAAAGGGATCTAAAACAAGTGACTCTCTTTCTTGGTTCATGGTCTTAGAATCCTTATCATGTTCTAAAATTTGATGAGATTCAAATTCCTCTTCCAAAACTTTCTCAAATTGTACAGTATTCATAGTATCCTCATGCGAGGAAGCAATTGAGTTATACTGCATATTGTTTGATGCAATAAGTTTGTTAGAAGATTCAGATTGATAATACTCTTCCCATTTCTTCCATGAATCATAGTAATCATCTTCCAAGTTCAGGTCATGACGCTCAAGCACTTCTTCTTCATCTTTTGATTCATCAACATGTTTCTCATCCAATTCATCTTCTGATTCATCAACATATTTCTCATCCAATTCGCCTTCACCTTCCATAGATGGTCCAGTTATTTCCAAAAGTGGTTATTTATTGAATTCAAATTGGTAAAGCTATCATAATCCAAATTTGTAACCCATGATTTAGTTTTATCACAACTTGGAAGGTGTGGATCTTCCTGGTCATCACTCTCTTGACGATATAGAGTTTCCACCACTAAAATGTTGTCCACTCCTTGCTGATGTTGGGGTGGACCCTTATTTGGCACAAGTTCCAAATCATCCACTTGAGCTTGGATACAATGAGTATACATAGCAATTTTGGGACAATTCCTTTCATTATGCTCCTTTGTATCATGCAATCTACACCCGTTTTCCCATGCTAAATCAAAAAAATTAAGAATGGAACTAGAGTGACTTGGTCCTGCATAAGTATCTATCTGATTAGCAATAGGGGAAGACACACCCCCATTGTTTGGCTTCGTATTCCACTGTCTCCCTCTATTGTTGAAACTTTTATTTGGGTGAGGGGCATGGGATTCATACTTCTATTTTTGAACCAAATCATTACTCAATTTGTGAACCATATTTTTGAGTTCTTCAACCTCTGAATAAATCTCTTTTGGTTGAGCTATATTATTGCTAGTTCCAATAGGATTTGCATAATTGGTGAGATTTTGACTTAACATTTGAGTTGGATTTTGAGCCACTGGATTTGCGTAGGGATTCACACTTTGAATCAAAATTGGATTGGGAAAAGGAACTATAGCCTGAGAATTAACCGGGCTAGCTCCTTGCATAGTCTGCTGACTATTTTACAAAAATGCAGTAATGGGGGGGATGGATGTGATCGATTGAATTGGAATGGCTGCGTAAGCGGGTGTTGATGAATATGGTTGTTGATAAGGCAAAGCATTTATGCCTGATATTTGTGGTGCCATGATCTGATTCATCATAGGAGCTTGACCATATGGACCATATTGTCCTACCATAGGCATCTGGGAAAACCCATAACCCTGTGGTGTCATTTGCTGCTCAATGGTCATAGCTTCATTGTAGGCTAGAGCAAGCATTGTAACTTGAGGATTTTTCCTTGCAAACATTGTCGTCATAGGATCCAATGCCCCAAAATATATTTGCAAAGGTACTGTGGGATCAATGGCAAAATGCCAAATTGCTCGATTATAGCACTTCTGAAATCTCTGATTAAAAGTTCATATTGGCTCACTCTGGCCTCTTTTGCATGTGATGAACTGATTATAGATGATTGTGGGATCTAATGGTGACCTGAATTGGTTGACAAAAGCATTCTCCATTTGTGTCCATGACATAATGGAACCAGTAGGTAAGCAAATGTACCATTCGTAGGCCACTGGGTCTAGGCTCATGGGGAAGAGTATGCAAGCCACATCTTCATGTTGAACTTGCAATCTTATCAAAACATCCCTATAGGCCTGAATATGTTCTTCCGCGGTCCTTGGGCCATCCGATTTGTATTTGGGCAAAAATCTCTCTATATTCCTAGGGATCTCGTGGATATCCCCTGCAATATTCAAAGGAATGTTATGGGCTCTGTACCAAGGAGCTGGTGGAGGTTGGGCCATTTGATTCAAAATCAATGATGATAACCCTACAAGAACCTGAAAAAACTCTCAGTACCTTACAGAAAACCCACGACACACAGAAAATCCTGCAGTTAATGAAATTCAAAGAATAACCTCAAAATCAATTTGTTAGTCATGAAAGAAGGAACCTTGACAAAGCAGTATTCTAAAAATGTAAACTAGTTTTTGATTCACCAGATCGCATATGCGCAAGTGAAGAGCATACTCCTAGTGTTGTAGGCTTTCTGATTCACAAGATTGCATTACGTGCAGGTGAAGAGCATAATACTGAAAACAAATACATTTTTAGATAGAATAATTCCTTACAAATAAGCATGAAATGACTAGCAAATATCAAATATGTAATTTTGAATAATCATGTTAGCATCAACCAAGAGGTGTATCCATTAAAATCAAGTGAAAATAATTGCATGGAGACAACCTCGTTAGTCAAGAAATATATATATATATATATATATATATTTTAAATCAAATCAAAACACATTATTCCTGTATGAACAATCAAAAGTGTTAGAACAATGCATATCAATTCATGTCCTCCTTTTAACACTACAATGTTGTATTGTTAAAAGAGGGCTAAAGATAATAATCAATAGGGCATGAACTATTCAAAATTTAAATCCCTATAGCATTTAAATCACACTGAAATAAACCAGTTCGGGCCCTCCTTCTAGCGCCAATCTGTTGAGTGGTATTTTCACCCAGCTGTGAAAGTACACTCTCCTTTAGGATTTGGGTTCCAAATCCCCTCTTGTTAAGAAGTTAAAAAAACGACTTCTCCAAGGTCTCCGCTGTATTAGTAATCTCAAATATAAGATATTCAATTTGAATTCTTGGAACACCTTAGTGATTGCAAGTAACTGTAAACAAGGGGCAATGTTGGTTTATTTCATCATGAAACTTTAGTGATTGTTCATTGATTTTGATATTTTTTATTTTAATGTCTTGAAAAGTTAAAACTTCTGGAAAAATATAAAATGCAGAAAATGAAAATGAAATGCAGAAACTGAAACTAAAATGCATTCAGTATGATGCTATCCTATTTCGACAAAACCGAATATGTGAGGTTTTCGTGCATGCAACCTAACCTATTGGACCTGCAAACAAGCACAATCCGGATAAGCTAAGTGTTGGTTCCTAGGGTACGGAATAAAATTCAAATTTCAAATATTCGCCTAATGTAACCCAAAGAAATGGCATCAACATTATCTATAAATTCGAAATCTGAAAAGATGAAAGAATAAACATTAAATCCACAGCATGCAAAGAAAATCTCCTTCTTTCTTGCCCACAAGATGCAAATTTCTGAACACTTCTGCATTAAAAATGTGTCATTTTACAATAGAAAAATTTTTGGATATTTTCGAGTAGCAAGTTAGATGAGTATTAAAGCTACAAATTGGTGAGTTAAGAAGATATTTTGGATAACAATAAAGAGCTACCAATTCATCAAGTTTTAAGGCAGAAATTAGGTGATCCAAATCACCAAGAAATCCATCATCAAACCGAGGTCATAAAGGTATGCAACTTTGGTGCAAAAGGTTCATTATTTGAACACTTAAATTCATCTTATTATTAAGTTTTATTAAGCACCAAATTCGAGTTAAAATTTGCAAAGAGAAAGTTTCAAATTTAAAGTCTTCAAGGAAGTGCAAAAGATAGTTTTTTACAAAGTTAAAACCTGCACATAAGAAATAGAAGTTAGATATATTTCAAGAGAAAGAAAAATATCAACATCCTACTATCTATTGGAAGTAAAGAAGACATTATTCTAAAGCATAGGTTGCTTAAAATTTAGTGCATAATACAAGTTATTTCTAAGAGTTATTAAAGTGCATTAAGTATTAATCAAGAAAGGGAGATTAGTGCACAAAATCAAGGTTGATTTGAAGTGTCAAAAGACACCATTGAGCGCAAGAAAAACTACAATAAATCTTGGTGAAGGGAAGCCACCAAAATGAGCATTATAACCACCTGGGAATAGAGAAGAAGCCTCCATACTAAAGACAAGGAAGAAAGTTTCAAAATGAGACTAAAAGTTCTCAAATATTCTAGTGCAAATCAAGTCAAGGTGTCTAAGGACACTACATTCGGTACCATAAGTCTCATGAAAGCAATGCCAATAGTGCAAAGGAACCTACAATTAGAAAAGAGACTAATTAAAGGCAACATAATGACAATAGCATAGACAATATAACATAAAAAAGATACAATTTGCAAGGACTATAACATAAGGGAATAATGCAAATACCAAGGTGCAAGTAGCAAATAGGAAATGATAACAACTTGGGAGAATAGCCACCTTTTGTTGAAGAGGAGCCACCATACGTTGAAGAAAGCATGATAGTATTAGAAAAAACCATAGGAGGAGCCACCTTTTGTTGGAGAGGAGCCATCATTCTTGGAGAGGAGCCACCAGACGTTGAAGAAAGTACGATGATGTTAGAGAAACCAAAAAAACTTGCAAAAGTTAGCAAGAGTGTAAGAGCGCTTACTAATACTCAATAACGCCTCTGGAATATAACATGTGCACAAAGATAAGAGCACCTAAAAATACTCAATAATACCTTTGGAATATAACACTTCCACAAGGAGAAGAGCACTCAAGTTTGAAGTAATGCTCAAGGTATTATTGGAAGGAATCAATCATCATTACTTCAACATTTAGAGGATAATATAATGCTTGCATCACCTATATCAATGCCTTCCAAAGTTTGTAACTCTCCTATGTCACCTAAAAAGAATATTCAGGTTCAAGGGGAACGTAAATGTCATGTGGCATTCATTCCAAAGGAAGATAGAAAACTATTAATACCCCTATCCAAAGAAAGCATGCAGATCTTGCTTACATAGGTCAATAGCATTGAAGAAGAGGTGAAGATGGTCCTAAGTGCACCATAGAATACAAAAGCATTTAATGCATAGTGCCATACCATGAAGACTAAAGAAGTTATAGCATTCTAAAGTCTTGAAAGTATGGTCCGAAAGAAACCAATCAGCATGCAGTGCATCACAGAGAGGTATATTTGCATTGATTTAATATTTGCTTTCTATCAAGTGCAAAGGAGATATAAGGCACTTTATTTCTAAGGTTAATTAATTATTGCAAGGATATATAAGGAACAATAACCTTAGATAAATCATTGATGATTTAGAAAGCAATTAAAACAAGGAGATTATATCTTTAAGCGCTATTTCAAATTACATTTTTGAGACTAAAATATTATCAAAGTATTTGCAAAATATTAAACTAGGAGATATAAGGATTTCTACATTGAAAATTGAAGCATTATTTTTTGCAAATATTATCATTTTCTAAATTTTTAAATTAGGGAGATATAAGGAGTACTACATCAAAATTTAGATCATTGAAATTTAGAAAACTAAACCATTGAGAATTAAAGGATAAAGTAAGCAAAGCATAGAATCACTTAAAAGTTGGAAATTATTATACTAGTTTCTTATACAAATTGAAGGGACAAAATGAATCCAACTATAAAATCTTGAAAAATAAAGAACATCATCAAATTGAAAGTGCATTAAAATTATTTATAACTTTCACAAATAAGGAAAAATAAGGTAAAAAATAGAATTTGAATATTAGGGATTCAACTCAAAAGAAATCTAAATAAAGCTAAGCACATTATCAAAACTATAGTACCCTCAAAACTCTAAGGAGATATAAGGGGTTCTACAAAACTTGAGATTGGAAAATATTTTATCAAACCTGATCACATACTCTAAACTAGGGATATATAAAGTCGTCTACAAATATCATCATGACATCAAACAAATTTATTCTTACAAAATCCCAACTTCTTAAAGAACATAATTACTCCTCATGGAAAAACAAAGTGAGGTCAATACTGATAGTTGAAAATATTTGGGATATAGTTAAAGGAGAAAAAACTAAACCTACTACAGGTGATGGTGAGATTCAAAATTTTGAAGAAAATGAAGCAAAAGCATTAATGATAATAATTTTTGCCATTACAGATGAAATACAACCTTAAATTAGTTCAAAAAAATCATCTACAAAAGCTTGGAAAACCTTAGCCAAAAATATTTGAAGAAAAGAATAAAGCCACTATCTTAAATCTTCAAACTCAATTGCATTCTCTAAAAGTAAATAGTGGTGAAAGTATAGAACTGTTCCTAAGGAAAGTAGCAGATATAAAGGAAAATTGTTAACCTTGGGAGAAAAGTTGGAAGATAAGTTTCTTGTTCAAATAACCCAGAGAGCACTTCCAAATAGCTACAAGCATTTAGTTACATATTTACAAATCCTAAGTAAAGATACATATTTTGATGAGTTAGTCAATATTCTTTAAGAATATGAAGCAAAAAATACAGTTAAAGATGAGATGACTAACAATGTATTAGTTTCAAAATATAATCCATAGGGAAATGTTGCCTCATCCCCAAAAGGATGAAGACAATAAAATAATAGATATTGTCAAGTATGTAGGAGGAAAGGACAACACCAACTATTGTAGATTCAATACTAGAAACTAGCATCAAGGAAATCAAACAAATCATGGAAGCCAAAAAAATAGGCCATTCCAACCAAGATCATATCAGATTCAATATAATCCACATCAGAAATAACTTCAACATCCATACACTTCTCAGAATAAATACAATTATCCTCAAGTGCAAAATAGAGAAGGAAAACAAAAAGGACACTTAGTTCAAGAGATTCAATAAATTCAAGAACTGGAAGAACCTACAGATGAACATGAAGTTAAAGATATCACAACAAAAATTACATTTATTTAAGATACTAACTACTTACTTGATCAGGATACAGATAAGAAGTACAATAAAGAAAGCAAGAAAGAAGAGCTCAAATTCCATAACCAAAGCGAAGACCGTATTGAAGACTAAAAGTCTTCAATACCCAAATAATGTAATACAAGGAGGTGTTGGAATATATTACATTATTTGGTACATGTCAATGTACCACCTTGGGTACATCATTAGATTAGAAGAGTATCTTAGATAAAGGTTTAAGTATTTACTTTATGCAATGTAATAAATGCACAAGTGTCAAAATGTGCAATGATGTAAATGTGCATGTAGTCCACATGTACATGAGTCATAGAATAGGAATATGAAGAGTCATAGGTAGGTGAAAGGCCAAGGTTCATATCTCTCTATATATGGACATTTTGATAGAAGAAGAGGAGCATATAGAATAGAGTGAGCATATAGGATAGTAGAGGATAAGGTAAATACAATGTAGATCATGCAAGAATTTTTGGAGTGTTTAAAACCTCCATTATATTGCATTGTACTATTTTGGTAATCTTTCATTAATGACTATTTTTTGAGTTATTGCAGAAGTTTCTCATATAGTTTTCCTGCATATTATATTGTCATTATCATATAGTTAATATTGCTTGCTCATTTTAGATCTTGTGGTTGCATTTCCTTTAATATATATCATCAAAAGCTAATAACGATTACATGAAATGACCCCACTTGTCTAAGTGCCTTACTTGCCATATACCATTACAAAAGTATTGCAAAATAACATTATAAGTGGGTCCCCATATTGGGCGTGGGTCATTACATAATCAATAGAGAATTACAAAAATAATGTTAGGATGAGGTCCTAACATATATATGCCCAAAAAAATGTATTACAAAAGATTATGCCTAGAGTGGGGTTTTCATTGCCCTCAAGGCCACTTAGGATTATGCAAACTTCTATACAGAGAGAGAAAGAAAGGGAAGCTTTACAAACTTGTCAATACTTCCTAATGACAAGCTAGATATTATATATCAATTACAATAGGGAGAGTTTTTCTCCAAAAATTATAGGTTGTTCTGACGATATCAATTGCCTCTTCTAGGGATTCTAAAATTTTTATGAGGTATCTTCTATCATAGTTGTCAAATTTAAAATTTAAGCCACCATGTCTAACTCTACTTTCTTTCTAGATTGTTTTTATGATATGACATTGGTAGGTGGTCCTTATATTTCTAGTAATGTCACATTCTTTCATCTCACCTACTTTCTTAGGGCCTTATGCATCATTGCTTCCTGTTTCTAACTTGATGCGACTTATCCTCTGAGTTGGTGGTTATAATTTTGATATTTGGCATACCCTTAGTTTCTTTAGGTTTTGATATGCTCTTATCTACTAGTTGGGACTTCATGTCGCTAGCCCTTGTTGGGTCTTGCAAAATTTTTGCTACAGGGAGTCATTTTATAACAACTTCAATCTTTGAAAAGATTCTTTAACATTTTGCTTTCAATATTTTTCTTCCTTCTACCTTATCGATATTTCAAAAACTTTTTACTATCAAAATCTTTCTTGTCCTCTTGCATTCGCACTTGGGACTTGGCTTGTCTCCTTTGTTTATGATTTTCATAAAATTATGACTGCCTCTTATCGATACTTTTGTGCCCATTGAGAGTTTACCTTGTTTTTCTTTGTGAAGCACAAATTAGTTATGAGAAGTCACTACAGTTTTGGTGGGTCATAGAGACCTTCTAGCTTGCTTGATGAAGAACACAAAATTGTTGCCTTCATATTTTGGCATAGGGTCACTTGCAAAAGAAGGTTAAAAAAGATAAAAATAAGATAAAACTACAAGGTAGATAGCTTACCTAGTGCTTATTTGATCTCCACCTATTCCTCCTTCAATGGGCATTGAATCTGCTATTCAATGGGCATTGAATCTGCTAGAATTATTCATAAATTGTGAGCACTTCAAATTTATCATCTTAGAAGAAACTTTTTGTTTCACTTCATGCACTCATATTTTTAATTCTTCCAAGGGTCTAATAGCCTAGGATATTTCCTTTGTACTAGGGAAATTTATTTTCTCTTCAAAACCAAATAGTCCTTCCTTCTTTTGCTTGATAAACCCTAAGTACTCTTCTTCTAAACAAATTTGGACTAATTTTTTTTAGGGTCAAGGAATCTTTGCTTGAATTAAAGAATACACCTCTCCTTTGAGTATTTTTTTTAGATTTGGTTATTGTGAGAAACCTCTATGACCGACGCACAGGGCTGAGCAATCTCCTCCCAACCATGACCTTTCCTAAATTCGAGAGCTATACTTATCAATAGGAAATTTAACACAAAGCCACCACACATCCACCCTCTCACACACTCGCCCACGTCCCGGTTTGAACCTCGGACCTCTCGAAGAAGAGCCAAAGCCCTAATCGTTGCGCTGCACCCCAAGTGCCTCCTTTGAGTTTTTTGATGGTGATATAGAAGGTGATTATATTACTCATGCATTGTTATTAATATAAAGTATTGAGTAATTTAAATTTGAAGGAATTGTACAACATTTTTACATTGTTTTTACATCACCATAAATTTTGAAAGTAAATTCATTATGAATGGGACATAACAAAAATATATAATCAGTATGAATTGAACACATAAATACATAATGGCCTAAACAATAATGTGAAGAAATTTTTTAAAGATAAGCACATCATAATATTTGTGATGATGTAAGCAATGATGCAAAAAAAATATTTTGGTCATCTAAAAATCAATTATATATTATTATTTTTTAATTATAAAGCACTTATATCTTATTATTGTTTTATATTAAAAATAGTTAGATTGAATATAAGTATTTTTAAAATAAATTTTAATGAGTACATAAATATATATTTAAAAAAAATTATATGTTTTACTAATTTTACATCTTGTTTATATTATTTAAATTTTTTCATAAAAAATGTTAATCTAATAAGTATTTGAGACAAACTACTTTGTTTATAAAAATTGATGTTGACTTTTGATGAACATGAATAGTGAATATTTGATTTCAAGTTAATAACATAATTTTAATATAAACTAAAGTCTAAAATCTATAATAATTTGTTAAAACTTATTTACAAAATAATAATAAATAATTAAATATAAATAATATTTCATACAATAAAATACTTAAATGTTAATTATAGTATACTTTAATTTTTTATTTATAATTTAAAAATCGTAATAATTAGATGTGAATTTTTCTAGTATAATTTTAATAGTACGCGAGGGTTAGGTGGATTGGTAAGTACTTGTTTGACCAGGCATTTACTAAGAAGACACCCAGGTTCAAACCTTGGGGGCAACCTGTTTACAAAGGTAGTAGTTTGATCTGAATCCTCTGAGTGCGCACCAGATTGATGGTCCCCTTTACATCGGGTCAACAATAACGAAGCGAAATAGATTTGATGGAAGCAGCCCATGTGGTTTGAACTCTGCACTTGTCAGTTACTAAAAATATAAAATAGTGTGGTTGTGACCAACTCTTCAATGTGACAAAAAAAACAATCAAATTTTTAATAAACTAAAATCATAATTTAAAATAAATTTATATAAGAATAAGTTTATATAATCTCTATCTATTTAATATTTTAAATTATTTAAAAAATAAATAAACAAATAAAAAATAAACTTTCCACAAACGTATTGATTGAAGAAGTGCTTCAACGTTTTAAAGTCTTTATTTTAACTAGGACATGATTGTGCTTTTGTGGTAAATGCATCTCAACCAACGCATCTTGGACTTCACCGCACCACTACACTGTGACTGGCCGACAGCATCTTTAGCTTTTAGAAAAGAGATACAACATTTCATAATGATCATACACACGTTACTCTGCTGTATGCTTCCGCTTGATTCTCAGTGGCGGACAACATCATATCTTTTGTAAAAGAGATGCAACATTTCATAATGACCATACACGTTAGTGTGATGTGCGCTTCCGCTTGATTCTTCTCTTACCAAGTAAACTCACATTTAAGCTGAGTATAGTCCAGCTTCAGCCCCCTTTGGGTAGGATTGGTTATAAAATTGGTCTTTGTGATATACCTTGAGCCAAGCTGTAACAAATCAAATATGGCCGGTGAGATTGCAGCTGCTGTTATCGAAAATCTTGGGCGGGTGGCCTTGGACCAGGCATGTGTGGTCGTGAACTTCACAGACGACTTTCAATGGTTGAGGGACGAGCTCACAAAGTTTGCAGGTTATCTCAAATATGCAGACAACCACACTATACAAAACGAGCCCGCCAAAAGATGGATCCAGCAAGTGCGAGATGTTGCGTGGGATGCAGAGGACATTATTGAAGAATGTGCTGTGGAATCTCTCTACGGCAATAGCTCTCAATCATCTTGTCTCTGCAGTTATAGGCGGATCATCTTCCAATTAAAATTCCGCTATAACATGGGGCGAAGAATAAAAAATGTCAGACAAAGAATGATGTCGATCATTCATGATGCAAGGGACATAAAGATCGCAGTTGAGGTGATTCATCTAGACGACCAACCCTCAACCAGTAGATCGGAAACTCTACAACAAGTGCAGAAGCCATTAAGTCGTCTAGATAGCAAGTCACCACATGTTGCTATAGAGGATAAGGTTAATCATATCCTCCAGTTGTTGCAGAATCCTGAGTTTCCAGTTATTGCCGTTGTCGGCATGGGAGGCGTGGGCAAAACATTTCTGCTTCAGCATGTCTACAATTCTGGAAAACAAAGGTTTGCAAAATCCATTTGGCTGTCTATATCACAAAAATATTCTATTGCACGCTTGCAGGCTGATCTAGCCTCCCATATTAAAGAGTGGCAATCTGATGCACATGCAAACATGCTTTTGCAAGATGTTGTGAATGGAAGCCTAACTGTAAAGCGGGCAGCAGAGTTACTTTATAGTTTTCTAGAGAATACAGAGGCTTTGGTCGTCCTCGATGATGTCTGGAGAGTAGATGGGGGTCATGACTTGATAAGAAATCTTGGTCTTCCCACGGGGCAAAATATCAAATGTAAAATTGTGGTTACCACAAAAAGCAAGGATGTTGCCAGAACGATGAGTGCCTCTTACACCTATGAGATGAAGGTTTTGTCAGACGAAGAGAGTTGGAAGCTGTTCTGTTCTTATGCCTTTCCGGATTTCCCAGAAAATAGACCGCCTGATTATCTTATTGCATCAGCCCACGCAGTTGAAAGAGAATGCGGGAATCTACCCTTGGCGATCAAGACGGTGGGAGCATCTATGGCGCACAAAACCCTCCAAGAGAATGGGAGTCGAAGTCAAGTCAGCTGAAAAAGGTAAGCACCCTCCACGACTCCACAGACCCCATCATGTCCATTCTTCGGTTGAGCTATGACTCATTGCCAGCTCACCTTAAGCCATGCTTTCTGTATCTCGCCTTCTTTGGAGAAGACGAGGAGATAGATCCTGAATATCTTGTAAGTTGCTGGATAGCTGAAGGCTTCGTTCCCGAAGGAGAAGGGCAATGGGACCTTGCATTCAACTATTTATATCAACTTAACACTTTATGTTTGGTTGAAGTAGAAGAGACCATATGGCTAGACAAATATTGCAAAGTTCATGATTTGTTGCTTGATTTAGCGATTTCTATATGTAAAGAAAATAGATGTGCAGTTGTTGTTGAAGAGGCCTATACGAAAAATCCCTCAAGCAGCAGCAGTGGGTGCCGTCGGATTTTGTTGGCCAAGAAAGGTATAGATAATAATGCTATTGCTAACCTTCATTGCCCGCGATTTCTTCGCACTCTGTCATTGTCCCTGAATAACATTGAAAATATTCCAGCAAACTTATTCAGCAGTGTGAGAGCACTGCGGGTCATTGACTTGAGCCGTACTAAAATCTCTACACTGCCGAAACGTTTTGGAAATCTGAAACTCCTCAGAGTTTTGAATTTGTCTGAAACACAAGTTAATGAGGTACCAGAGTGTGTAAGGGATCTTAAAAGCCTTTGCTTTCTTGGTTTGAAATATTGCGGAATAGTACGGTTACCTGCGTGGATAGGCGAACTTCAATGTCTGCAATATCTCAATATCTTCCGTGCTACAAATGCACTACAGCTGCTACCAAAGGAAATATCAAACTTGGTCTCTCTGCAGATACTCCACGCAGTGGCTTTAAAGCTGTCAATTGAAGAGGATGAGTTATTAAAGATCAACGATGTGGCCAAGTTGATAAATCTGGAACGGTTAGCAATAGAGTTACAGCATGAATTAGAAATTGAAAAGCATAGAAGAAGGGGTCCTCGAGCAGTTGGTCAACATGCGGAGGCTGACGATACAGAATCGGATTCCTCAACTAGGGGGCACCGACAATCTTCCGTGTTTTCCAGACAAGATGAAATCAGTGAAGCATCATCTTGAACGTCTTTCTTTAACTAAATTTCTGTTGCCAATTTGGATGTGTGAGTTTGCAAGTGTCAGGGTACTTGAGCTATATGAGTGTCAGTTTAGTGATTATCCAGCACTAGAAGCAATGCCCAATTTGACGTGGTTGCGCTTCATGAATTGCAAAGAACTTCGAAAGGCGTTTGGAAAGTCGGAAGGCTTTTCGAAGCTTCGCTGTCTTGAAATTTATAGTTGCAATGATTTAGAAGAGTTGCCGGAATTGAAGGATGGAGCGATGGCAGGCCTTGAGCAGTTAACACTATACAATTGTAGAGCACTGCAGAAAGTCCCAGATGGATTGCAGCACTTGAAAAACCTAAAGCTTCTCTACCTGTCTGAGAGCGGGACAAATGAATTAAAAGAAGGATTAAAAGAAGAAGGAGAGGACTGGAAAAAACTCAAATCAAATAATCCTTCCCTCATTACTGTGGAGTGAAATGTAAGAATGGTTAAATGGTCAAATTGTACTCAAAATTATTTTATGAGACATGTGTTTGGTCTGTCCATTAAACACACAAACGGTGTTTTATTTATTTTTATTTTATTCAATTAAATCCAAAAAAGAAAACAATTACTTAAAAAACAATGCTAGACCCAACAACCTCAAGATTATGCATCATGAATACAAAAGTATAGTACCATGAGCAAGAGTTTTGAAAGGGAGGAATTTTGAATTTTGGGGAGGAAAAGGCCCATGTATTCTTTATAAATATGTTTTCTTTTTCTTATGTAATTATCAAAAGTTATTTATTCTTTTAAAAGTGTTTTCTTTTATTCTCTTTTGTGTCTTAAGTTAGTTTAAGGCTTTCTTTTTCAATTGATTAGTTTTTAAACATTTTTCCTTCTCATGTATGTAACTTAAGACTCATGATAATGGAAACTATGATAATTTATGAAATTTATGTCTTAATTCTAGTGTGGGTGTTTTTTTTTATGGCATAATTTGGAGGGACTTGTGTTTCTCAGTTGTTGTCGATTACTCTACATGTGTTCACTTCAACCCACCACAACATGGAGGGTCTTATTAGATCTTTGGCTTATCTCCTTCCTTAGATACGCTAGATAGGATTTGTTTTCCATAATTTATGTTTTCTATCATTTACTATTTTTTCTTCCTTTCCCTTTTCCCTAGAGAAACTTGATAGAGTAGGCTAGTGTAGAAGGAGAGCTGAGGTTTGAAGATCACATTAGAACAAGGAGCCAGCCTTGGTTAAAATTCTAGAGGTTGTTTGAAAGAGTTGCATCTCATGCTTCCTTGGACTTCCCAAGACTTGCACCCCGTATGGGACAAGGTTCTAAATATATCCACCCATAGTGATGAAGAGCAAACCACGACTATGGGGGGTTGTAGTGCCTAAGGTGTAAGGGATCATTCTTGGCCCCCAACATTCCAAATTGGCATGCTTTGTGGGACCCAAATTGTGAAAATTGATTCCTTAATCAATAAGTTAGACCATGGTTTTGGCGAAGGCCATGGTCAATAGTTTGTTGAAGCATCCTAAAGATTCATTTGGTGACTCCACTACAAAAGAAGAAACTAAAATAAATTGCATATTTTAAAACATGGTTGCAGTGGAAGCCTTTCTCTAAACAACAACAATCCTCCCTACTTGGTGACTTTGCATAAAAAAAAGAAACCAAAATAAATTGCTATTTTAGACTTGAAGAAGCCACCTAGAAGGACTTAAGATTGAGGTTTCAATGAAGGCCTCAATATTTCTACTTCTAGAGCATCAATCACATTCACCTGGGAACTTTACTATAGTAAAAAGATTCAGCATGGCTACCCCCAATACCTCTTGTCTTAGATGATAGAAGCTTGTTGAAGCCCCTTGAGTCACCAATCAAATAGAGAAAGTTGCCAATATTAGCACTATAAACCCGACAAAAATATATCGATGAAGTCCCAATTACCCCTTTAGAACACTTGTGGGAGATGGTCTTCATGTCCCATATACACTACATCATTAAGAAAGGTGTAGCACTCAAACTATTGGCAACCTCACTTTGGATAAAGGCCCAACAAGGTTTTGACTCCCTTCTCCCCACTCCATCACCAATTAGGACCAACTGGTTAATTAGTATCCTCTTGAACAAATTTGAGGAGACAACTACCAAAGAGAACCAAGGCTAACCAAAAATGCCAACAGTAGCACCACCCCAACAAGATCTTGTGAAGGAGACCATCCCAGTACATAATATTAATCAAGAAAACCTGGAGCTCTAGGATGAATCATCCCCAAAAGATACCATTGCTCATAATTACTATAGGGAAGAAGTCTCATTCTTGTCAAATGTCTCCATCGTTCAAGAAAAAAAGGGTCAAGTGTCCAATCCAAGACAAGTAACATAAATTGGAAGCTAAGTTTTTAGGGAGCAAAGCCTACACACATCTAAGGGTGGTATAGAGAACCTAAGTTACCTAGTAGATAAGTCACCTACGCCAAGTCCCAATGCAATACGTAACATGAGCCTAGGAATATGTTCATTGATGTGGCCAACTAGCAAGGGGGCCTTTGGAAGTAGCAAGTCACGTGTTCAATAAGATGAACATGTGAGAGAAGTGAAAGAACCCTTTGGTTTAGATATTGTAGATTCTAATAAAGCAGTAGCACGTGGTAAATATTGACACAAGAAAATGTGCCAAATTTTGTGTACTATAGTATAACTAAATAAAAGCTAACAATCCAAGGTCATTTAGGCATTGGTTGAGTCAAGTGATGGCATATAGATAAGGGAAAGTCAATCAAGGCTAGTGCATGAAGATAACCTTACATCTTCTCCCTTGACTATCATTGTAGTGCACCAAAAGTTCTGGTCAACCATCATTATCCACTATCATCCGTCATCAATCCAATCATTTTTGTGTCATGTGTTTTTATAGTGCATCGTGTTTACACATGACAATATAAAAAGGGATAAATGTAGACACCTAAAAAATTTCAAATTAACATTTTTCTAAGGCCAATAATCAATAATTCTACAAAGGTCCTATTGTGGCCGCTCCACAACGTACCCCAAAATTGGGGACCCACCTTTTTATTTTTGGTATTTGGGTGTTTGCATGTTGGTTCTAATCGTCTAATACTCGGTTTATTTTGAATTTGCTTTTATCATTAGTTTTTGTCAGTAGTTTTTTTTTCTTATCGACGATATTTTATTGTCGACGACCTTTTCTTGTCGACGACTTTTTATTGTCGACAACCTTTTATTGTCGACGATATTTTCTTGTCGACAATATTTTATTGTCGAGGTTTCTTTTGTTGTCATCTTGTGGTTGACGATTTTTTTTTTTGTCGTGGTTGTGTTGGTAAGTTTTTCGAAAGCATTGTTGTTAGTGTATTTTATTTTTATGTTATTGTTGCTATAATTTTGTATATTAATTTTGGTTATATATATATATATATATATATACATGGTGTTTAAAGTGGTATTTAGTGTTATCTTGTTATTAATGTTGTTTGTTATTTTTATTATGTTATGTTCTTTTTTTATGTTAATGTGATAATGGGTGTTAGTATGTTGACTTGTTAGTCTATGTTAGATGGGTTTAATGTTAAGTGTCTTATGTTATGCGTGTTATATCATATACATGGGTGTTGGCTTTAGGTTGTTATATGTTTTATTATCATTTGTTGTAGTTAATGAAAGGTTGTTTTGAATGTGTAGGTTCTAAAATGGATGGGCCAAACGAAACATGTCTTCAGGGCATGCGATTGAAGGAAGAATACGCAAACAAAGTGCTAGGTAGTTGCGGCATAGATGAAAAAAAGAGGACCCGACAACAATGAACACCATGACAATATCTTCATATGGGCAACTCTTATTGACCCATGCTTCTATTCAATGAAGAGGAAAGCAGTGGACCGGTTTTCATGTAAGATAACACCGCCAAGACATGATGACCAGCGAGGAAGTCTGCTCCAGATTATAGAGTTCAATCATCCTGGTATGGAGGCTAAACCTTCCACTGCAAGTTAGTATCATGGACGCCCGTAGCAAGATAAAGGGGTTATTTATCCTGGACGGCAGCACTAAAAAATTGCCCGAAAGCAGTGAGGATATTAGGAGAGTTTGGGAGCACTTCAACTGCGAAAGTCCTAAAGTTTGACAACGAGAAGAGATTCGCAGGGATTACCGATGGATGCACAGGTAGAATGGATGGTACTTTGACGTAGCAAGACGACAGAGAGTTATGTCGAGCGCAGGGTTAATACAGTTCGGACCAGGCAGAGTTTATTGTTGTCACGGATATTGGTCGATGACCATTTGATGCAACATTCACCGAGAGCACCATTGTTGGGATTGTAACGCAGGGCCATGCTCAAGTCTTAGTAATTGTTTATACAAGTTGTAATTTCCTAGACCTTGTCGTGTGGTCTGCGTAGCCGTCAATGGGGAAAACAATCGTAGAATGCAAGTGGATAGAGTCCTGACAGCGACAGCCAAAAAGTGAAGGAATTCGATAACCAATATCACGACGGTAGACTGAGCGAGTCTCATTGAGATTCGAAATGCAACATCATACCTAGGCATCAAACGTGTCCAATCATCATGAACTATCAAAACTACTGAGGTATTGTGGCAATCTACGAGGGTATTTATTTTAAAGGCAATGTATTCGATGTGGTGAAGATGCCCACATAACAACAATGGAATACATGACGTGTCAGGGAGTGATGCAAATGTGAAGGCTATATTATAAACTCCAACAATTACATTATAAAGCCCAATAATCATTTTTTTTAATGAATGGGACATTTATGGCAGGGCCAAGTGTTACAGTGGCCAACACTAAATGAGCAAAGGAAAGTTGTTTTAACGGAGAGCGTTATGTGCCACATGCTATACGACGCATGGCCAAGCCTATTTTGGGCATATGGCAAAGAGAAGTGAAGGAACAGAAACCCTCGTTCAAAGCATAATAAGGGGGATATTTTGATTAAAGCTAAGTGGGTTGGATTAAAAGTTAAACCTAAATTAATTTAGCAAAAGGACACAAATATTATTTGATAATTGTGATAAAAGCTATGCATACATTCCAAGTACTTTAAAATGAAGGAAATATGAAAGTTTTCAGTATTATGAAGAGAATGTAAAATGGAGAGAAGATCGAAAATAAAATGGAAACCAACCGGCTAAAAAGAAAACGCCTCGAAGTAGGAGGGATGAAATGAAATGAAATGAAAACGAAAACCAAACGACCATGGAGGAAAACCAGAAGAAAATGAACAGCGTTGAAGAATTGGAAAATGAGGGGTTTTTCATGAAAGCTTAAATACCTCATCAAATGGATGAAAAAGGGTTGGAAAATTGCTGCAAGCAGAGTTGCAGATTTGAAGGCAAGAGTGCTATTCTGGACCTGTTTGGGCTTTTTTTCTTCCATGGACTGGTTTGGGAAAACCAGAAAATTTTGTTATTGTAAAATGACAAATTTTTAATGCAGGAAATTTTCAGAAAGTTGCATCTTATGGGCAAGAAAGGAGGAGTCATTTTCTGCATGCAAGATTAAATGTTTATTTTTTTCCCTTTTTCAGATTTTAGGCTTGTAAATGGAGTTTATGCAAGTTTCTTGGTTGCTTCATGTGAATGCTTAAATCTGAAAACCTCATTTAAAACCCTAGGAGCCAACACTTAGCTTATCCGGATTGTGCTTGTTTTGCAAGTCCAATAGGTTAGGTTGCATGCATGAAAACCTCACATCTTCGGTTTTGCTGGAATAGGATAGCATCAAACTGAATGTATCATGTGTTTCATTTTCTCGCATTTATTTCATTTTTCGCATAATATTTTAGAAATTTTATTTTTTTAATTTTCAGGCATTAAAATAAACATTTAAAAAATTTCAAAATCCAAAAATAATTTCACCATTGCGTAGGTTATACTTCATACTTCCAATACGCACTTTGAAATTTCATTTTCGGAGTTGTTTAGTATTTTTAAAAATTCATCGAAGTTGTTGTTTTATTACAGATTTTGAAAATTCCGAAAATAGAAAATTTCCATTTTTGGACCGAATTTCATTTTTTCAGTTTCATGTTTCATTCATGAGCCTATGATGACATTCCCTTCATGAAAATTCCAATTTCATTGAAGGATTTATGTTTTATGGCATTTTACAAATTTCCATTTTTGGAGCCTAAAATTGCCCTCTCTTCATAAAAATTCTGATTTTACGAAAGAGGGGTAATTTGAGCATCACATTGAAGGTCATTGATTCAAAGCACTTAATTGTTCATCTTTATGAAAATTTGATTTCATTTAAGAGGGATAAGTTGAGGTGACATTTAAAGCCCTTACTTTAAGGCCATAAATTATTGCTTCTTTGTGAAAACCAATTTCACCAAAGAGGGATAGTTTATCTATCACATTGAAAGCTATCTTCATCTTCATGATAAGAAGCCATATTTGGACTTAATAAACAAGATAAAATCTATTTTAAAACCCTCAAGATAAAAGGAATTAAGGCACTACATCGTGGTCATATGAGGGCCAACTCACATTTGCTTTATTTTGGTTCAATGAACAATCACTAAAGTTTCATGGTAAAATAAACCAACATTGCCCCTTGTTTACAGTTACTTGCAATCACTAAGGTGTTCCAAGCATTTAAATTGAATATCTTTATTTGAGATTACTAATACACATATGCAAATGCTAATATAGCGGAGACCTTGGAGAAGTTGTTTGTTTAACTTCTTTGCAAGAGGGGATTTGGAACCCAAATCCTAAGGGAGAGTGTACTTTCACAATTGGGTGAAAATACCACTCAACAGATTTGGCGCTAGAAGGAGGGCCTGAATTGGTTTATTTCAGTGTGATTTAAATGCTATAGGGATTTAAATTTTGAATATTTCATGCCCTATTGATTATTATCTTTAGCCCTCTTTTAACAATACAACCTTGTAGTGTTAAAAGGAGGACATGAATTGCTATGCATTGTTCTAACGCTTTTGATTGTTCATACAGGAATAATGTGTTTTGATTTGATTTTGAAAAATTTTGGTCTTGACTAACGAGGTTGTCTCCATGCAATTACTTTCATTTGATTTTAATGGATACATCTCTTGGTTGATGCTAACATGATTATTCATACGTTACATGTTTGATATTTGCTAGTCATTTCATACTTATTTGTAAGGAATTATTTTGTCTAAAATGTATTTGTTGTCGGTATTATGCTCTTCACTTGCGTGTAATGCGATCTTGTGAATCAGAAAGCCTACAACACTAGGAGTATGCTCTTCACTTGCGCATATGCGATCTCGGTGAATCGAAACTAATTTACATTTTTAGAATATTGCTTTGTCATGGTTCCTTCTTTTATTCATGACTAACAAATTGGTTTTGAAGTTATTCTTTGAGTTTCATTAATGGCTACAACTGCAGGATTTTCTTTGTGTCGCAGGTTTTCTTTGAGGTGTTGAGAGTTTTGTCAGGTTTCGTAGGGTAGTTTCATTTACAAGCTGGACCCACCACATCGCATCGCAACTAGGTCCAAAACAACCGAGGAAACCATCTTCCAAAGCCTCTCACCCACTCATAGGAATCCAAGGAATAAAACCCAGCAAATTGTGATCCCATCGGATACCCTTGTTATAGAAGATCCTTCTATTTTAGGTGCATCTAGCGGACTTGCACCGGTGGTGTCAATTGCCACTAGTGTACCAATTATCAGTACCATTTCCATGGTTCTTGTAGGGTTATCATCATCGATTTTGAATCAAATGGCCCAACCTCCACCAGCTCCTTGGTACGGAGCCCATAACATTCCTTTGAATATCGCAGGGGATATTCATGATATCCCTAAGAATATAGAGAGATTTTTGCCCAAATACAAACCGGATGGCCCAAGGACCGCAGAAGAACATATTCAGGCCTATAGGGATGTTTTGATAAGATTGCAAGTTCAACATGAAGATGTGGCTTGTAGACTCTTCCCCATGAGCCTAGACCAAGTGGCCTACGAATGGTATATTTGCTTACCTACTGGTTCCATTACGTCATGGACGCAAATGGAGAATGCTTTTGTCAACCAATTCAGGTCACCATTAGATCCCACAATCATCTATAATCAGTTCATTACATGCAAAAGAGGCCAGGGTGAGCCAATTCAAACTTTTAATCAGAGATTTCAGAAGTGCTATAATAGAGCAATTCGACATTTTGCCATTGATCCCGTAGTAGCTTTGCAAATATATTTTGGGGCATTGGATCCTATGATGACAATGTTTGCAAGGCAAAATCCTCAAGTTACCACGCTTGCTCTAGCCTACAATGAAGCTATGACCATTGAACAACAAATGACACCACAGGGTTATGGGTTTCCCCAGATGCCTATGGTAGGACAATATGGTCCATATGGTCAAGCTCCTATGATGAATCAGATCATGGCACCACAAATGCCAGGCATGAATGCTTTGCCTTATCAACAACCATATTCATCAACACCCGCTTACACACCCATTCCAATTCAACCAATCACATCCATTCCCCCCATTCCTTCATTTTTGCAAAATAGTCAACAGACTATGCAAGGAACTAGTCCGGTTAATTCTCAGGCTATAGTTCCTTTCCCCAATCCAATTCCAATTCAAAGTGTGAATCCCTACGCAAATCAAGTTGCTCAAAATCCAACTCAAATGTTAAGTCAAGATCTCACCAATTATGCAAACCCTACTGGAACTAGCAATAACATAGCTCAACCAAAAGAGATTTATTCAGAGGTTGAAGAGCTCAAAAATATGGTTCACAAATTGAGTAATGATTTGGTTCAAAAATAGAAGTATGAATCCCATGCCCCTCACCCAAATCAAAATTTCAACAATAGAGGGAGACAATGGAATACGAAACCAAACAATGGGGGTGTGCCTTTCCCTATTGCTAATCAGATAGATACTTCTATAGGACCAAGTCACTCTAGTTCCATTCTTAATATTTCTGATTTTGCATGGGAAAAGGGGTGTAGATTGCATAATACAAAGGAGCATAATGAAAGGAATTGTCCCGAAATCGCTAGGTATACCCATTGTCTCCAAGCTCAAGTGGATGATTTGGAACTTGTGCCAAATGAGGGTCCACCCCAACATCAACAAGGAGATGACAACATTTTGGTGGTGGAAACTCTATATCATCAAGAAAGTGAGAATGAGGAAGAAGAGGATGAAATCTTGGAACAGGAAGTGCAAGCTTTTAGAGAATTTAGAAAGGGGAACCATGGATACCATTTGAGGAGTAAGTTCAAAACCCCTAAAACATCCTCAACTCCACCAAACAACTCTATCCTTCCTCCTGATACTAAGGCTGATAATAATCCCCCTCCTCCATCTGGAAGAGAAACATCTAAGGCCATGCAAAAAACATTGAAGCTTGAGAAGTCAACTTATGACATAGTGGAGGATTTAAGGAAGTCCAAGTCTAGCCTTTCATTTTTAGAGGCGGCTAGGTTGCCTGGCCAAAAGGAAGCATTGATAAAGGCTTTGGACTCACCTAGTCAAATACAGGAAGGAAAGGAAGTTGAATCTCACATGGTTTTACGAAAGGAAAGACGAGATGTCCCTCCTTTTTTATTGACTGTGAGGATTGCTGGCAAAAATTTGCACAATTGTTTGGTGGACACAGGTGCCACAAGTAACCTCATGCCTTCAAAAATTTGTCAAATGCTAGGCCTAGAGCCTGTTTCTTCTAAATGCAAGGTTTTGCAATTGGATCGGTCTGAGGTAAATGTGGTAGGGACCCTCTACGATGTTAAGATCCAACTCAATTCTGAACCTAGGGTCCAACAGGTGGTTGATATTTTGGTTGTCAATATCCCAAGTCGATATGGAATGCTACTTGCTAGGGATTGGATGAAAAGTTTGAATGGTTATTTCTCCACTGATTGCTCACACATGTGGCTACCCTGGAAGGGAATTGCTAATCAAATTAGAGTGGAAAATGAGCCAAGGCTTAAGGAAATCATCACAGAATTCAACAAGCCAAATGAAGTTCAATTTTTTGAACCTGAGTTAGGAGTCTATGCTTTTGATGTTGAAAGAGCTACCGAAGAACCTCAAAAAGAAACATTTTCTTGTAGCTCTTTTGAAGAAGATAATCTCGTGTGGTTACTCAAGTTTGATGGATCTAAGTCAAAACAAGGGGCAGGAGCTAGAGTTGAACTCACTTGTCCAGGAAGTAAACCATTGTTTTCTGCCTATAGATTGCAATTTCCTTGCACTAACAACGTGGGAGAATATGAAGCTCTTATCTTTGGATTACAATTGGCTTTGAGCAAGAAGGTTAAGTGTTTGAAAGTATTGGGAGATTTGGAGTTGGTGGTCAAACAAGTTAAAGGACAATATACCTGCCGCGACAAGAGATTGAGCCTTTATAGAACTAGGGTGAGGGACCTCATTGAGGAATTTGATGCTTTTAATATATCCCTTATTTCTAGGAAAGGAAATCGTATAGCTGATTCTCTTGCAGTCGCTGCAGGCATGCTAAATCCAGTTGACATAAAAAAATGCAAGAAGTTTTCCATTGAGTTAGTCCCTTGCCCATCGATACTTGATAACGTCAAAAACTTGCAAGTTTTTGAGAATGATAGACACATTTTCAAATTTGTCACCAATTCGGGTATTTTTGAGGACCAAGTGATTGATGAAGATCAAAGGTGGCAAGAAGAAATAGAAGAAGAAAGCGAAGCTACATTTCAATCCAACAAGATACCTAAGAACATTGTTTCATTGGAGAAGATGTTTGATATGGGATATAAAGCTAGAAAAGGAAAAAGGGTTCCACTTCCTAAAGATGCTTGTGACCTGATCAATATAGGGAGTGTAGATAATCCGCATGAAGTGTACATTGCAAAGGCATGTACAACTTATGAGAGAGAAAATATAATACGTGCATTAAAGTATTACATGGATTGCATTGCTTGGAATTACAATGAGTTGAAAACGTATGATCAAAATGTTATTATGCACACCATCCCTTTAAAACCAGATTCCAAACCCTTCAGACAAAGACAACGACCTGTTAACCCATTACTTGAGCCCTTGATAGAGAAAGAGGTCAAGCGATTGTTGGACGCAAAGATAATATTTCTCGTTAGGCACTCAACTTGGGTCGCTAATCTTGTTTCGGTGAGAAAGAAGAATGGAGAGATAAGGCTATGCATAGATTTTAGAAATCTCAACAAAGCCTCACAAAAGGATAATTACCCACTGCCATCAATTGATGAAATCTTGCAAACGGTGAATGGGTCTGAAATGATGTCTTTTCTCGATGGGTATTCTGGATACAATCAGATTCTTATTCATCCCAATGATAGGATGAAGACGGCCTTCACAACCAAATGGGGAACATTTGCCTATAGAAGAATGCCTTTCGGATTATTAAATGCAGGCGCAACATTTCAACGTGCCATGGATTATGCGTTTAAAGGGCTCATAGGTAAATGTATCATTGTGTATGTGGATGACATTCCTGTGTTTTCAAAGGAAAGAGAAGACCATGTGAAATATTTGAGGAAAGTTCTCCAAAGGTGTAGAGAACACGAAATTTCTTTAAATCCCAAAAAATGCATCTTTGGAGTGACAGAAGGAAGATTGCTTGGCCATATCATTTCAAAAGAAGGTATCTCCATTGATCCGAAAAGGATAGAAGCTATCCAAAACTTGCCTCTCCTAGGTAGCAAAAAGGAATTGAGATCTTTCTTTGGGAAAATCAATTTTGTGAGGAAGTTTATTTCTGGCTTCGCTGAGATAGCTAAACCACTGAATGAGATGCTTAAAAAGGATGTGAATGTCAGATGGAATGAAGAAAGTAGGGTTGCCTTTCAAAGCATCAAGGATGCTATTTCTAGAGCCCCTGTCCTTATAAGTCCAGATTATTCTAAGCCTTTCTTTATTTATGCTTTTGCATCTGAACACTCTTTTGCGAGTGTCTTGACCCATAAAGGTGAAGATAACACAGAAAATCCCATAGCTTTTCTAAGTGCTCCTTTGAAGGATGCTCAATTGAGGTATTCCATTCTCGATAAGCAAATGTATGCACTTTTCAAAACAGTAAAAAAATTCAGACATTACATTGTGCATAGTAGGGTCTTTGCCATCGTGCCTGACCCTGTTGTCAAAACCATGTTTGTGCAAAATGAGCTAGGTGAGAGAAGAGGTAAATGGATTTCTACCATTCAAGAATTTGATCTTGAAATTCAACCCATGAAACTAGTTCATGGACAAGGACTTGTGAAAACAATTGCTGAGAACAATCCCCAAATCACGTGCCAATATTCAAATGTAGAGCACATTTCCAAAGATGATTGGTATGTTGATATTGTGTATTTTCTGCTAAATGGTAAGTGTCCATCACATCTTAATTCTACTCAAAGAAGAGCCTTGAGACTTAAATCTGCCAATTATCTTATTAGGTCTGGTGCTCTTTACAGGAAAAATCATGAGGGAATTTACCTACGATGCTTAAATCAAGAAGAAGCTACCAATGTTTTGCAAGAGTTTCATGGTAAATACGAAACTGGCCATGGTTCGAAAAATTCAACAACACATCAAATCTTAAGAGCGGGATATTATTGGCCCCACATTTTTAAAGATGCACATGCACACGTGCGATCTTGCCATATTTGTCAAGTGGCTGCCAATAGAGAAAGGAATGCAGCTATGCCATTGCAACCTGTAGTTGAGATGAGACCATTTGCACAATGGGGATTAGACTTCATTGGGGTTATTAACCCAAATTCTTCAGATTCCCATAAATTCATACTCACAGCTACAGATTATTGCACTAGGTGGGCAGAAGCAATTCCTACGAAGCATTCCACTACGGATGTGGTAATAAAGTTCCTCGAAGATCACATCGTAACAAGGTTTGGAATGCCCGATTCTATTGTAAGTGATAATGGTAAGGCTTTTGTTTCCACTCAATTTGCAAATTGGGCATATGATAATAAGGTGAGTTTAAAGTTTTCGTCTAACTATTACCCTCAAGGCAATGGTTTGGCAGAATCTTCAAATAAAAATTTGTTAACCATCATTAAGAAGTTATTGGAAAAGAATTCTCGGGATTGGCACAACCAATTAAAATTTGCTCTTTGGGCAGATAGGACTAGAGAAAAAGAATCAATAGGGAATACACCTTATCATCTAGTTTATGGGCAAGATCCAATTTTTCCTGCAAATTTGAAGCTTCAAACCCTTCGTTTCACACAAGAATACCTTGGAACTGATAATCACATTGAGGCTAGATTAAGTCATCTAATGCACCTTGATGAAAAAAGAGAAGAAGCCATGCTCCACATGAGCAAACATCAAGATGTGGTTAAAATATGGTTTGATAAAAGAGCCAAAATTAAGTCTTTTAGGATTTTTGACTTGGTTTTATTGTGGGATAAAAAACATGAGGAGAAAGGGGATCACAAAAAGTTTGATTGTCTTTGGTTAGGCCCTTATCAAATTTCTGAAATCCTAGGGGAAAATACTTTCAGACTAAGAACTTTGGATGGGAAATATTTGATGTTACCGGTTAATGGGCAAGTTCTAAAGCATTATTTTAGCCCTTAAGTCATGTGAGATTTGTACCATATTGTACATTTGTATATAATTTTTTGGTTTTTGATGTTGGGTTTGCATTTTAGTTTTGGTTTTAAGTTTTGTGTGTTGGTCCTTTGGACACTTTTGGTTTGTCTTGAAAAAAAAAAAGCGAGATGTCAACTTATGTCCTTATGAATGTTGACTAAGACTAAGAGAATATGAAACATCGGAATTGTATTGCAGAAAGCTCCACGAGTATCGCAAACACATTAAAGAATATCGTTTGGAACTTGTGATGCATGAAGTTGTCGGTTTTACAAATTATGGCAAAGTAGGTGGTATACTCCATCCGCATTTCAAAAAGAGCAATGCATTCATCCATATCTCATGTTACATTCCACATTGCATATACATTTCATCTCAGTTGCATCTACATTTCAAATACAATCATTGAAAAGGTGTCGAATCCTCTTAGGGTTATTACATAACATATATTAAAAGGATCCTAAGGTTGGGAACCGATGCCCGAACTATCTTGAACCAAGCACGTTCTACACATATTAAAGAGGATCTTGAGCAAAATGGTCAAAACCATACTTGGAAGAAAAGGTGAGGCGAAAGGAGTATTTCGTGTCTGTCCTATCATGCAACATAATCCTTAAAATAGTGGTTTTTACCACTCCCATAGTGCTTAAAGCCTAAAATCAGAGTAGTAAGGATAGGGTTAAATCCCCATCGAACTTAGGTTGAGGATCCAACTCCCCAAAGCTCTGATTTGACCTTCATGGAGTAGTAAGGATAGGGTCTAATTCTCATCTCGCTTAGGTTGAGAATCCGATTCCCCAAAGCTTCTATTTTGCCTCCATCACGCTTTAAGAAATTAAAAGCGCGATCTACACTCAAGAACTTGAAATTCCAAAGCAAATATTTTTCATTCTACTTTCATTTCATCATTAATATTGGATTGGAAGGATCGTACTACATGTCCCTTGCAAGGATGGGTAGTCATCCCCAAGGTTCAAGAAATCAAAAGTAAAGCCAAATCTTGGATTATGGGGTTAATCTCCACCGGGGCTATAGACGCCTGACTGGCAAGTGGAGTATGCTCATGTGTGGCAACATGTCTTGTCTAAAAGCAAGACCATTGACTGCTCAAACGGACAGGCTAGCCTGACAGTTTCATCCATAACAGGTTAAATCATTTTGTTCAAGATGAGGTAATGAACTCCAGATCGTAGTAGTAAGGATAGGGTTAAATTCCCATCTCGCTTAGGTTGGGAATCCTATTCCCCAAAGCTCTGATTTCACTTACACTTGCACATGGGTTCAAGATGGTAGTGACACATAACCAACTTTGGGATCTAGTAAATTAATTCAAGTATACACATATTTGGTCCTAAGAGGGTTTGACAGTTTTAATATGTTTGTTCATGGTACTAGAAAGTTTGAGCCTTTGCAAAGCAGGTTGTTATATCTCTAGCATCTTCACCATACATTAAATCCTACAGGAATCATCCATAACTTCTCATATGCATGAATCATAAGTGAAACAGATGATGGAATGTTGATCAATTTCAAATGATAAGGAATGAATCACACCGCACACATTGAGTTGACGCTGAATAATTCTAATGCTTCATGTATTTCTCATCTAGTTTCATTCTTTGGATATTTTCTGATGCTTGTGTTTGAGTTTTGAAGGTTTTCAGGTTGGGTTCTCACCGAAATGCTCAGGAGCATTTCCCAGCAGAGTCACCATTTGTTGTGGCTGCTCCACAACGTACCCCAAAATTGGGGACCCACCTTTTTATTTTTGGTATTTGGGTGTTTGCATGTTGGTTTTGAGTGTCTAATGCTCGGTTTGTTTTGAATTTGCATTTATCATTAGTTTTTGTCGATAATTTTTTCTTGTCGATGATATTTTATTGTCGATGACTTTTTCTTGTCGATGATATTTTATTGTCGATGACTTTTCTTGTCGACGATATTTTATTGTCGACGTTTCTTTTGTTGTCATCTTGTGGTTGACGATTTCATTGTTGTGTTGGCAAGTTTTCATCGATTTTGTTGTTAGTGTATTTTATTTTTATGTTATTGTTGCTATAATTTTGTATATTAATTTTTGTTATATATATATATATATATATATATATATAATACATAGTGTTTAAAGTGGTATTTAGTGTTTGTTATTTTGTTATTAATGTTGTTTGTTATTTTTATTATGTTATGTTCTTTTTTTATGTTAATGTGATAATGGGTGTTAGTATGGTGACTTGTTAGTCTATGTTAGATGGGTTTAATGTTAAGTGTCTTATGTTATGCGTGTTATATCATATACATGGGTGTTGGTTTTAGGTTGTTATATGTTTTATTATCATTTGTTGTAGTTAATGAAAGGTTGTTTTGAATGTGTAGGTTCCAAAATGGATGGGCCAAACGAAACATGTCTTTCGGGCATGCGATTGAAGGAAGAATACGCAAACAAAGTGCTAGGTAGTTGCGGCATAGATGAAAAAAAGAGGACCCGACAACAATGAACACCACGACAGTATCTTCATATGGGCAACTCTTATTGACCCATGCTTCTATTCAGTGAAGAGGAAAGCAGTGGACCGGTTTTCATGTAAGATAACACCGCCAGGACATGATGACCAGCAAGGAAGTCTGCTCCAGATTATAGAGTTCAATCATTCTGGTATGGAGGCTAAACCTTCCACTGCAGGTTAGTACCATGGACGCCCGTAGCAAGATAAAGGGGTTATTTATCCTCGGCGGCAGCACTGAAAAATTGCCTGAAAGCAGTGAGGATATTAGGATAGTTTGGAAGCACTTCAACTATGACAGTCCTAAAGTTTGACAGCGAGAAGAGATTCGTAGGGATTACCGATGGATGCACAGGTAGAATGGACGGTACTTTGATGCAGCAAGATGACAAAGAGTTATGTCGAGCAAAGGGTTAATACATTTCGGACCAAGCAGAGTTGATTGTTGTCACGGATATTGGTCGATGACCATTTGATGCAACATTCATTGAGAGCACCATTGTTGGGATTATAATGCAGGGCCATGCTCAAGTCTTAGTAATTGTTTATACAAGTAATTTCCTAGATCTTGTCGTGTGGTCTACGTAGCCGTCAGTGGGGAAAACAATCACAGAAGGCAAGTGGATAGAGTCCTGACAGCGGCAGCAAAAAAGTGAAGGAATTCGGTAACCAACATCACGATGGTAGACCGAGCGAGTCTCGCTGAGATTTGAAATGCAACATCATACCTGGGCATCAAACGTGTCCAATCATCATGAACTATCAAACCTACCGAGGTATCGTGGCAATCTACGAGGGCATTTTGTTTTAAAGGCAATGTATTCGATGTGGTGAAGATGCCCACATAACAACAATGGAATACATGACGTGTCAGGGAGTGATGCAAATGTGAAGGCTATATTATAAACTCCAACAGTTACATTATAAAGCCCAATAATCATTTTTTTTAATGAATGGGACATTTATGGCAGGACCAAGTGTTACAGTGGCCAACACTAAATGAGCAAAGGAAAGTCGCTTTAACGGAGAGCGTTATGTGCCACATGTTATACGACGCATGGCCAAGCCTATTTTGGGCATATGGAAAAGAGAAGTGAAGGAACAGAAACCCTCGTTCAAAGCATAATAAGGGGGATATTTTGATTAAATCTAAATGGGTTGGATTAAAAGTTAAACCTAAATTAATTTAGCAAAAGGACACAAATATTATTTGATAATTGTGATAAAAGCTATGCATACATTCCAAGTACTTTAAAATGAAGGAAATATGAAAGTTTTTAGTATTATGAAGAGAATGTAAAATGGAGAGAAGATCGAAAATAAAATGGAAACCAACCGGCTAAAAAGAAAACACCTCGAAGCAGGAGGGATGAAATGAAACGAAAACCAAACGACCATGGAGGAAAACCAGACAAAAATGAACAGTGTTGAAGAATTGGAAAATGAGGGGTTTTTCATGAAAGCTTAAATACCTCATCAAATGGATGAAAACGGGTTGGAAAACTTCTAAAAACAGAGTTGCAAAGCTGAGGGCAAGAGGCCATTCAGGACCTACTTTGGGATTGTTTTTCTTCCACTTTTTTTGTTTTTGGAGAAACATAATTTTGCTATTGTAAAATGACACATTTTTTTAATGCAGGAGTTTTCAGAAAGTTGCATTTTATGGGCAAGAAAGGAGTCATTTTCTGCATGCAAGATTAAATGTTTATTTTTTTCCTTGTTCAGATTTTAGGCTTGTAAATGGAGTTTATGCAAGTTTATTGATTGCTTCATGTGAATGCTTAAATCTGAAAACCTCATTTAAACCCTAGGAGCCAACACTTAGCTTCTCGGGATTGTGCTTGTTTTGCAAGTCCAATAGGTTAGGTTGCATGCATGAAAACCTCATATCTTTGGTTTTTCCAGAATAGGATAGCATCAAACTGAATGTATCATGTGTTTCATTTTCTGCATTTTATTTTTCCAGAATTTTTTTTTTATTTAAATTTTCAGGCATTAAAATAAACATTTAAAAATTTTCAAAATCCAAAAATAATTTCACCATTGTGTAGGTTATACTTCAGACTTCCAATACGCACTTTGAAATTTCATTTTCGAAGTTTTTTAGTATTTTTAAAAATTCATCGAAGTTGTTGTTTTATTACATAATTTTGAAAATTCCGAAAATAGAAAATTTCCATTTTTGGACCGAATTTTAGTTTTTCAGTTTCATATTTCATTCATGAGCCTATGATGGCATTCCCTTCATGAAAATTCCAATTACATTGAAGGTTTTATGTTCTACGACATTTTACAAATTTCCATTTTTGGAGCCTAAAATTGCCCTCTCTTCATAAAAATTTTGATTTTACGAAAGAGGGGTAATTTGAGCATCACATTGAAGGTCATTGATTCAAAGCACTTAATTGTTCATCTTTATGAAAATTTGATTTCATTTAAGAGGGATAAGTTGAGGTGACATTTAAAGCCCTTACTTTAAGGCCATAAATTATTGCTTCTTTGTGAAAACCAATTTCACCAAAGAAGGATAGTTTATCTATCACATTGAAAGTTATCTTCATCTTCATGATAAGAAGCCATATTTGGACTTAATAAAGAAGATAAAATCTACCTTAAAACTCTCAAGATAAATGAATTAAGGCACTACATCGTGGTCATATGAGGCCCAAATCACATTTTGCTTTATTTTGGTTCAATGAACAATCACTAAAATTTCATGGTAAAATAAACCAACATTGCCCCTTGTTTACAGTTACTTGCAATCACTAAGGTGTTCCAAGCATTTAAATTGAATATCTTTATTTGAGATTACTAATACACATATGCAAATGCTAAATATAGCGGAGACCTTGGAGAAGTTATTTGTTTAACTTCTTTGCAAGAGGGGATTTGGAATCCAAATCCTAAGGGAGAGTGTACTTTCACAATTGGGTGAAAATACCACTCAAAAGGTCCTAATTAATTTCAATATTTTACAAGCAACCTTAAAAACATCAATCAACCCTTCTAGCCCCTTTTGACCACTAAGCCCCATCCTACACCTAGCTTATGGTCACCTTGTGATTGTCCCACTTCCCCTAGCCTCCCCTTTAACCCTAGCATAGGTCCACCTCACCCTAGCCTAACCTACCCCCTACTCTCCATATCCCTATGCACCCACACAACCCCCCATGCTCTTTAATGCATATGGGTGGGGTGAGGACTCTCCCCACCCAAGGGCATTAATGAGGTATGGTATACACATACCACTTGAGTGGGGTGAGAACTCTCCTCACCCAAGAAGTTTATTGAGGAATGGTGCACACATCCCTCTTTGACCATCCATGTGGAAAATCCCATATTTTCCTTCCCTCACCCAAGCCACTTGGTTTCCATGTCATATCCACCTCATCTCCACATCACTACCCCTAACCCTTCTCAAAAATCTATATATAGGTCCCCATTTTCTTCATTTGTATGAAAGTGTGAGATTACATACCAAAACTTTACCAAAATTTAGTTAGAATTCTTTTGTATGCATACCACTTGCTTGCATATCAACCATGGATAACATTACAGACCTCAATTTGCATGTATTTAAATTATAAAATTGGTCATAGGTGGAAGCTCCAATAGACTCCAAGCTCATACCAAAGACACCTCATAGCTAATAGAAGGTCTCCTACAAGTTTCAACACATTCTAGGCAATATAGTCTGAACCGCCTACCCCTAGACGATTCACAATTGTAACTACCTACCCCTAGATGGATCATAGCCACAATTGCCTACCCCTAGATGATTGATCATCCATGATCAAACACAGTCAGATATCCAATCATAAATTGTTGATAGAAGTGAGCAAGGTAAGATTTTGATATTTTAATCTCATTTTGAGGTTGTTTAATGTTTAATTAAACTTGTCATTGCTTGCTCCTTTCATAAACTTTGATCCAACTAAGGGGTGCTACGAACTATTATTTTGGTTATATGCAAGACTTTTGGAGACTCATTCAACCAAGGGTGGTCATCAAGCACAAAAACCCACCCACACTTTGAGGTGGTCTAGAAGACTTGTGCCATGACATTTGCATTTGTAAAAGGGATATTCTACCTTGGAAACCCCTCTTATATCCCATGGGGCATTGTAAAAGCATGTATTGTAATATCTCTTGTAATGAATAAAATGACATGTTTTATATTCCACACATATATCCTAAAGTGCTACTTAAGAAATTTCAAGGGTTGTGTGATGGTAATGATTCCACACAAATAAGTAAATTAGAGGTTGAGATAGAAACCTTATCATGGGCTCATTTGATGCTATTGATGAGTTTATTAATCAGTTCAAGAGACTATATATCCAAATTACAAGAGGACTATCCAAGGAGAGAAGAGAAGGATAAGAAGAATAGGAAAGAAAAGGAAAATTGCTCAACTTTATCTTTAATAGTGTGTCTTAAACAAATGAGATAGTTTTTCTTTATATGCTTCATGTGTACATTCTAGATTCTCCTCCATCACCCATTGATGAGGCATTTAAGTAGTTTTTGCACCATTAGGCTAGGAGAAATAGGTATAACAAAAATTATATTTTTAATCAAATTGACCCTAAAGAGGTTGTTGCTAAAGTTTAGAATGATAAAAATCCAAATAGAATGAGAAGCCCAAGAATCATACTTGTGAGTTTTTCCAAAAGTAAGGGAACAAAGGTAGCATTGTATAGGATTTGGATTAAAAAACTTGATGAAGAAAAAAGAAATATGATGTTGATGTTGTTCTCTTCTATGCACACAATGAGGATAATTTTTATGGAGAAACCTCATAGTATCATGTAGTGGTTCATTCTAAATATTGGACATCCACTTCTGCTACAACCCTAACACAGTCGACTATGTTAGGGTCGTAGCAGAAGAAGACTATGTTAGGTTCCAAGTGAATTAAATAGTTTCACTATTTAGGTTAGAATAGATTTATTTTAAGAATCATCTCTCTTATTCTTTTATCATCTGCAAATTGCATTACTGCCTTCACGGCGAGGGTGTGCCCACCTTGAGTGGCATTGCATTTCATTCATATCTTCATTCATCGTTTATATTTATGACAATTAATTCCATTCGATAATATCTCTATTTGCATTATTCGTTTTAAGTAGAAATAAGGAAGGAAGGTGTACATATCTCCTTCCAAGTGGTATCAGTTTCAAACCACGATCCTGGCGTAGCGCTCTTGGATACTCGAAATTTTTTTAGACGCGAGACAATACGTTCGTTAGCCGAGATAGTGTTGTCAACGCACTCTGTAAATCCCGAACGTTGTGTTGCGATATTAGGAGGGAACTCTTCTGTCGTCGGGTCTTCCAACGGGGTCTTCGATTCGGTTGAGAAGGAGCTTAAGCATCTTCAAACAATGGTCGTTTTGCCGAGAAATAGCTACAGTGAATCATTTTGAAGTCACGCTACGAAAGAAGCATTCACAACATGCTGCAGAAAGCGTCTCCGTAACAGACGATCATGAGGAAACCACCATCCTTGGAAATGTTATTGGGCTGGTGAGGTACTAATCATAGAAGCCACATGAAACGCAATCAGATTCATAGAGAAATAGTAGAAATATCGTAGTTTATTCTCGTAGAGTCGCTAACCAATCATCGAGCACAAAAAAGGTAATTATTAAGCCATAACCTAAGGTCTCGATAAAATAATTAAGCGCTGACGTCACGTATTGGCGTTGCCGATATTTTTTATTTTTTTTGTTCATCTAAATATCCCACATTCTTGTTGTGTTGGTCCACACACGGTTTAAGTGTTGTTAGTCACCCCTGGTTGGTCGTGACTGCGGTCACGTGGTAGTCTTTCCGTCGTGAAGCTTAGTGGTGTTTAGGGTCATCAGGTGTGGTTCTTCCTCCATGTGTTGTGTCTATTACATGTCGCGTCAGGCTTGTCTTGTCTCGGTTATCCTTCTTGTCGCATCAGTACTTTCATCATGTCGTTGTCTCTTACGTGTAGCGTCGAGGTTGTTTCTTGTCGCGTCAGTACTTCCGCCATGTCGTTGTCTCTTACGTGTAGCGTCGGGGTTGTTTCTTGTCACGTCAGTACTTCCACCGTGTCGTTACCTCCTAAGTGTCACGTCAGATTGTCGTGTCGCTGTTCTTCCTTCGTATCACGTCAAGTTTGGTTTCAGTTCTTCCTTCGTGTCGCGTCAGGTGTCACGTCAGGTTTAGTTCGGTTCTTCCTTCGTGTCGCGTCATAAGGAAAGATCTCGCCATTACGACATCAACTACATATTCCGCGTCACAGTGGGCATGACAAATAAAGCGAAAAACCAATTTTTTTTTTAGGGTTCTTGACAGTGCATGGTTAAAAAGTGGTATAAAGGAGCTGACGGTCGATTATCAAGTTGGGAGTCTCCCCAAGAGATAAGAAGACCTCGTCGAAGCCAAGGTGCAAAAAGTTCTCCTTCCCCTTTAAGAATTGGTAGCTTCAATCCGAATCACCGAGCAATTAATCCAATGGCTTCCAATACCTCTCCAACTTCCTCACAGGTGAATCACACTCAAGACGAGAATAGTCATTCCACACCAATCAATAATGATATACTACTAAAACTAGTATCCAGCATTGAAAATCTAACACACCGCATAGAAAATTTGGCTCAATATACTCATCCTAGTAATGATCACTGGAGCACTGAGGTTCACAACAACCACAATACATACCAAACAGGCCAAAATAATCAACCACCCAACCACAGCGATCAGGATGAATGGTATACCACAAATACGTGAAATCCACCAAGGGACAATAACAGGACCTACCAAAATAACAACCAATGCCAAAGGGACTATAATGAGCATGAAAGAAACAACTATCAACCACGAGGTCCTCCTAATTATCCTCGCATTGACATGGCTACCTTTGAAGGTAATGACCCACGTGGATGGCTAGCCAAAATGGAGGGTATCTTACAGGTCTACCAAATTCCAGATGACAAAAGAGTCTCCTTTACAACAACAAAATTAGGCAATGATGCTTATCAATGGTTCACTTGGTTCAAACGTGAGAGGCCTGATGAAGCTTACTATTGGGATCATTTCAGGTAAGCTTTTCTTCACAGATTCGACAAAGGTTCCACAGGTTCTTACATTGTAAGATTGTTAGCACTCAAGCAAATAGGGTCCGTAGGGGATTATGTGTCAGAATTTACTAGTATGCTTCACTATGTAGAGGAGATAAAAATGGACGTGGTAGTAGCAGCTTTTTGAAATGGACTAAAAGCACATATTCGAGTTGAAGTAAACATACAAAACCCATCCACATTGGATGAATGTATAAGGATTTCCGAGTTGGCAGAAACAAAGGTACAAGGAGGCCCATCCACCAGACGTGATTCATATGGAAGACCACCATTCCGTAACAATAACAACTCCTTTCGTCGGAGTGATCAAGCATCTAAATACTTTTGTTACAAATGTCGCACTCATCATCCAAAGGAACAAGCATGTCCACAACACCAAAACTTTCAGATGGAATACACATACCATGAAGAAGAAGAACCGGAAGACTACGACACCCCTGAGGATCTCCCAGTGGAGGATCCAAATTCACAAGATGAGGTTGTTGTTGAGGAGGATACCATGACTATTTCAGTACATGCCCTCATGGGGTTCTCTTCTCACCATACAATCAAGGTGGCGGGTTTCATTCGGAAGCAACGGGTGATGGTACTAATTGATTTCGAAAGTACTCACAATTTCATTGATGCAAGACTTGCAAGAACTTTGGGTCTGCATGTTTTCTCTTCTAGCCAAGATCGGTTTCAAGTCAGAACAGCAAGCAGGGAAGTTTCTCAATGTCTCGGTAAGACATCTTCTATTTCTCTACAAATGGGTACGTATACTTGGCAAGGTCCTCTTTTTGTGATGGAATTAGGAAATTCAGAGGTTATTTTAGGTGTTGCATGGATGGAACAGTTAGAAACCACAGTAGGTTTTAATCACAAACATCGCTTTGTGGAATGGCAAGCCAATGGGAGAACCATCCGTCTTCAAGGACTACCCACGCCTCCCACAAAAGTTGTAAGCTCACATAGCATGGAAAAGTTGTTAAGAAAATATGGTGGGGGATTCATAGCCCGAATCAATTGCATGGAAAAATTAGATCAAAATACGGTAGAAATCAAAGAGGAAGATCTCCAACACATGGTGTCTAACTATGAGGATGTTTTCCAGGAACCCACAGGCCTACCTCCCAAAATATCTCATGACCATGCCATACATCTAATTCCTGGTAGTCTTCCACCCAATGGTCGTCCTTATCGATATCCCCAACCCCAAAAAATAGAAATTGAGAAGATTGTCCAAGAACTTTTAGACCATGGTGTCATTCATCATAGTACTAGTCCTTATTCCTCACCTGTCGTTTTAGCTCGTCGAAAAGACAATTCTTGGCGTATGTGTCCCGATTTTTGTCCTCTCAATAAAATCACAATCAAAGATAAGTTTCCTATTCCTGTCATTGATGATTTACTAGATGAGCTACATGGTGCCAAATTCTTCACCAAATTGGACTTACGTTTAGGGTTCCACCAAATCCGAGTTAGGGAGGAGGATATTCCCAAAACCGCCTTTCGAACGCATGAAGGTCATTACGAATTTCTAGTCATGCCTTTTGGTCTCACTAATGCACCATCTACATTCCAAAGTCTCATGAACCAAGTGTTTCGCCCATTCCTACGAAAATTCGTTCTAGTTTTCTTTGATGACATACTCATTTATAGCAAATCTTGGAAAGATCATTTAGTACATGTGGAAAAAGTTCTCCATATCCTACGCCAAGAAAAGTTGTTTGTCAAAAGATCTAAATGCTCCTTTGGTGTTCAAGAAGTCGAGTACTTAGGTCATATAGTATCCCAGGAAGGTGTTAAAGTGGATCCTAATAAGATTAAGGCAATACAAGATTGGCCACGGCCAAAAACCATCAAGAAACTTCATGGTTTTTTGGGTCTCACAGGCTATTATCACAAATTTGTGCGTAACTATGGTAAAATTGTAGGTCCTCTTACAAATCTCACAAAAAATGATGCTTTTAAATGGTCTGACGAAGCCACCAACGCCTTCGAGGCTCTCAAGCAAGCAATGTGTACTACTCCAGTGTTGGCTACTCCCGATTTTCAAAAGCCATTTGTCATTGAATGTGATGCTTCTGGAACAGGTATTGGAGCAATAATAATGCAGGAGGGTCATCCATTAGCATTTGAGAGCAAACAACTTTCAGGAAAGAATTTGGGTAAATCCACCTATGAAAAAGAAATGCTAGCTATTCTACATGCAGTAGAGAAATGGAGGCACTACTTAATCAATAGCCAGTTCATTATAAAGACCGACCACAACAGTCTCAAGCATTTTTTGGAACAAAGGTTTTCCTATCCGAAACAAAACAAGTGGTTGACCAAATTACTCGGATACGATTTTGTGATCGAATATAAAAAGGGGAAAGAGAATGTAGCGGCTGATGCTTTATCATGAAAATACGAGGATGAAATAGTCATCAATGCTATCTCAGGACCATGTGCACAATGGTTATCTCAGTTACAAGCAGAATGGGAATCCAGTAGCGAAACAGATCAAATAATAAAGGAGTTATCTCAGGGATCTTCAAAGTACCCTCTTTTCACCTATGACGACAAAATATTACGCAAGAAGAATCGTATTTACATTCCTCACAATTCTCCACTAAAAACGTAGATTCTGGAAGAATCACACTCGTCTCCATCAGCAGGTCATTCAGGTTTTCTAAAAACATACATGCGAATTAAACAATCCTTTTGTTGGAAAGGGTTAAAATCAGAGGTCAAACAGTGGGTAGCTGAATGTGAAATTTGTCAACGCAATAAAGGGGAAACAGTTAAGTCACCCGGGTTACTTCAACCACTACCTATTCCAGATCGTCAGTGGGAACATATATCCATGGATTTTATTGAAGGACTACCTAAGTCAGAAGGAAAAATAGTAATTTTCGTGGTAGTTGATCGCCTTTCCAAATATGCTCATTTTCAGGCTTTACAACATCCATTTTCAGCAAGCAAAGTGGCCAAGGTATTTATGGATTCAATTTTTAAATTACATGGAATGCCCAAAAATATTGTAAGTGATCGTGATCCCATATTTACCAACAATTTTTGGAAAGAATTATTTCGACTTAGTGGTACCAAATTAAGTATGTCTTCTGCATACCATCCCCAAACAGATGGTCAAACGGAGGTAGTTAACAAATGTTTGGGTACCTACCTAAGATGTTTTGTTCAGGATAAACAATATCAATGGAGTCAATGGTTGTCATTAGCGGAATGGTGGTACAATACTTCTTATCATTCTTCCACTAAGATGTCTCCTTTTGAAGCATTATATGGAACAAAGCCACCAACAATTGCCGATTATGTACCAGGATCCTCCAAAGTAGCTCAAGTTGACGATTGGTTACAAAAGCGACAAGTAATGTTCACTATCTTGAGGGATAATTTGGTACAAGCACAGAATCGTATGAAGCAGCAACAGGACAAGCAGCGTTCCGAACGAACATTCAATATTGGTGATATGGTGTTCCTACGTCTTCAGCCCTACAAGCAGCTATCATTAAAGCTCAAATCCAGTCAGAAGCTGTCACCACGATTCTATGGTCCTTATAAAGTTGTGCGTCGCATTGGCGAGGTAGCATACCAACTCGAGTTACCACAAGCCTCTCGCATACACCCAGTATTTCATGTCTCCTATCTCAAAAAGGTGATGGGCCAGAAGGTACACTCTCAGTCAGAATTACCAGTGCTGGATGAAGAAGGGCGTATCCATCTACAACCCGAGGAAGTGCTACAAACCAGATCACGCAGACTCAGATCTCGTCACATCCAAGAATTTCTCATCAAGTGGCAGGATTTACCTGAAGAAGATGCAACCTAGGAGTCTGAAAGTATTTTCCAGTCATTTCCAGCTTTGAGGTCAAAGCTTTCTGAGTAGGGGAGTCATGCTACAACCCTAACATAGCCGACTATGTTAGGTTCCAAGTGAATTAAATAGTTTCACTATTTAGGTTAGAATAGATTTATTTTAAGAATCATCTCTCTTATTCTTTTATCATCTGCAAATTGCATTACTGCCTTCACGGCGAGGGTGTGCCCACCTTGAGTGGCATTGCATTTCATTCAAGTCTTCATTCATCGTTTATATTTATGACAATTAATTCCATTCGATAATATCTCTATTTGCATTATTCGTTTTAAGTAGAAATAAGGAAGGAAGGTGTACATATCTCCTTCCAAATTCTTTGGATGAATTGATAGCAAATTCAAGGGCAACTATGCACATGATGAATCATAACATCTCCTTTAGGGCTACGCCAAAGTAGATGTAGGATAATGTGTTGTGATTGGAGATGATTCTTCATTCTAGATTGCAAGGTGTGGAGACACCAATATTGGATCTTTATCAGTTGATGAAGTACTTTATGTTCCTAATGTTGGGTCTAACCTTTTTTTTCTAATCATTGCATTATACATACAAAGAGAATAATAAATTTTGGACCTAAAATATGAGTAATTAAGAATATAGAAAACTGGTTTAAAATTGTTTCTTCTAATTTAATGTATAAGTTGAGAGAAAGACAGTCTCTTTTGCCTCTCCTAGAAAGAAAAGCTTCGTTGCTATGGTAACACATGCTAATAATTAAATTCAAAGTGGCATCATTAGCCTGGATATCTCAACTATGGTTCTTTAAGATACATGAGTCACTATCATATGGGTATTGATCTCCTCCAAGTAGTGTATATGAAAGTCTATTCCAGGAATATATCATAGGGAGACCTTTCTTAAAGGGGTTGCAAAGCGAGCATCTCATCCCTTGGAGATCATACATAGTGATATTTATGGGCCTATAGTACACCACCTCTTTTAGGAAACAAGTATTTCCTTATTTTTATTGATGATTTCTCTAGATATGTGTAGGTTGTACACCATTCACACTAGGGATGATGCTTTTAAGAGGTTTAAGAGTGGTTTAAGAGCTTCAAGGTCCTTGTTCAAAATTAGCTAGATAAAAGAATCAAATATTTAAGGATGGATGGGGGTGGTGAATATGTTAGCTATATTTTTCATATTTTTTGGCTTCTCATGGGATTGCATATCAAAGTATTGTTAAATATACTCCTAAATAGAATGGTGTGGTTGAGAGACAAAATAGGGTGATCATGGAGATGGCACTATGTATGATTCATGCAAAGAGAATGGATTATATATTTTGGGATGAGACTATCACTTGTGCATCATATATTATCAATAGAGTTCCTACTAGGACAATCTAAGGTATGACACTTCTTAAGAGATTAACAATGGATTAGCCTAATGCATTTTGATTCCATAAATTTGGGTCTTTAGCTTGGGCTCACATACCTAAGGATCTTCAAAAGGAGGCACCAAAGAGTCATAAGTGTATTTTTGTGGGGTATTTTGATACCTTAACCACATATCATCTTTATGATACTCAAAGACATGAGGTTTTGATATGAATATATCTTATCTTTAATGAAGTTCTTCTACGTACTTCCACCCCACCATATTTTGGCCACTAATTCTTCTAACCTTTTGACTATTTATGATTCAACTAGTTCTTTTGATATTCTGGTTGGCTATATTTCTATTAGAGTATATTCTTCATATTTCATGAGTGGTTGTTCTTTACCTCTTTTGACCCCTAAACAAGCAGCACCATAGGTAGCACTTTCTTCTCTAGAAGTAGGATAGGATGAGTAGGACATATTAGTTCAGAATGCTTCAATCTTGTATGATGAGATGAGTAGTAATGAGATGGATTCTTTAGTTTTAGCTTTTGTTCTTGAGTTATCATGGGATATAATGATTCTTTGGTTCATCCAACACCCAAGTGGATAATATGCTTATAAAGGATGCTCAACCTATTCTATATCTTGAGTGACATCAAAAGGATCCTTCTTGAGTATTGTTTTTAAAAGTACCATATTTTCAATATCCTCTCACATATTTTTAGTCTAAGGGTAAGCCAAAATGGCAAGATGCTATGTTGGTAGAGTATGAAGCATTGTTGAAGAACATGACTTGGGAGTTGGTCCCTCTTCTAGAAGGGAAGAACATTTTTGGTTGTAAATGGGTCTAAAGGATCAATTATACATCAGATAGTCAAGTAGAGAAGCACAAGAAATGCCTTGTTGGTAAGGGATTATCCCAATGAGAGGGAGTCAACTATTTCAAGGCTTTTATACTAGTGGTCATGATGGACTCAATTAAGAAGATTCTCTCAATTATTGCCTCTTATGGATGGAAGGTACATCAATGGATGTGAAGAGTACATTTCTACATGGGGACCTTGGTTTTTTGGCTAGCAATTTGATGTTTGTCTTCTCGTCAAATCCAAAGTCTTTTGTGACCAGGGTAATCAATTGGACAATAAAAGCCTATTTTAGAATTGGGTTAGGGCTCTTGAACTGTAATTTGCAATGTAAGTCTTGACACAATTTTCTAAAGCGTACTACTCTAGGTACCCTATGATCTCTTGCTATATTCTAGGCTCACTTTCCTGTCTTCTATTTTTACTAGCAAATTATGAATGGTAAGGGAATACTCGAAATACTGATCCCAAGGGTAAGTGAATGAATTTATTGTCGCTCTTCTATCCCCAAGCCACTATTCACAACTCCTTATAAGGTCAAGGTAGGGTGAGTGATAATTTGGCCCTAGAATTTTAGCTATGTTTACTCTTTTGATTTTATCCAATTTGTTTGATCTTTATTTTATGATATAAAGGTGATTGCACAGGTGTTCCCACTCTTTCCCAGATGTTTGTTGTCTTTGCTCGAAAAGAAGGTTAACTTCTTGTTCTAGCAGTAATTTTTTGAGGTCAAAGGATGCATATTGTTTGATGCAATTTTCTATCATCTAGCAACGTTTTTACTTCTCTTTTTATTATTTTTTCTTTTATAGTGTATAGAGATGTATATATATTTTCTCTTGTTTTTTGTTTTGTTTTTGCCAACAATTTAAAACAATACTACTGTTGTTAAGATTTTATCTACAATTCACAGCCAATGAATTTCTACAGCTAACTTTAACACATCAAGAGAAAGAATAAAATTTTAAAAATAATCCTACTGTGACCAAAACTAGGTTTAATTCACAACCAATGAATTTATACAATCAATTTTAGTACAACATGAGAAAAATAAAGATTATGTTTCTAAAACAATCTTACTATTACTAAAATTAGGTGCAACTTACATCCAATGAATTTATACAGCCAATCTTAGTACAGTAAGAGAAAAGTAAAATTTCTATTTCTAAAGCAATCCTACTATAACTAAAATTAGGTGTAATTCACAGCCAATAAATTTATACAGCCAATTCTAGTATAGTAAGAGAAAAGTAAAGTTTCTATTTCTAAAGCAATCCTACCGATACTAAAATTAGGTGCAATTCACAACCAATGAATTTATACAACTAATATTAGCACAATAGGAGGAAAATAGAATTTAAATTTCTAAAACAACTTTACTGCTGCTTAAAACTAGGTGCAATTCACATTCAAGGAATTTATATAGCTAATTATTAGCACAGTAAAGTAAAATGAAATATTGCTTGAAAAGTAAATTTTGCTGGAAATTAAATTGCTGAAATAAAAGGTTAAATTGTTGTTACTTTTTTATTTTAAGGAGCATTATGATTGTGTCACTCAATCACACCTACTTTATGTTTCCACGGGTAAAATAACCTAGACCAAAGCAAGCAATAACAACCACCCAATGCTTTGAAAATTTGCTGGAAATGAAATATTAACTATGAAAGCAGTAAAATGATCCTAAGAAAAATAACATGGCAACATCGAACAAAGGGGCTTGTTGAGACTTCTTGTGCCACTCTGACTCGTATGCACACCAAGGACTCGTACCTCTTCCCACATACAAGTAAGCCTATCTTCTTGCGCAACTAGAAATATTTTGATTAAAAATTATGGCACTGCTCTCCCTAGCAATGGTACTAGAATGTCTAGTTGTAAACTCTACACTTATTTATCAATCCAGGGTGAATGATTTAAAGAGCAGTAATCCAATATAGATTATACAATAATGATTAATCTTAGACTTAATTATGTTTTTCTTAGTTTTAGGTTTGTAAAAAAATATAATGGTTACAAGAAAATCAATTGTATTGAATTGAAATAAAATGTAATTTTATGATTTATATGAATTAAATGCTTTTTATATTTATTTATGTAGATCCACGTGCAATTTATTGATTTAACTATTTGATTTTACCTTATAATATGGAATAACACAATTTAATTTAATTGATAATTTAAAGTTAATCTACGTACTAACTATTCCTAACCTATTTTAGGGGCGAGAGAATAGGAATTGGTTGTAGGAGTAGGCCCTCCCTCCTAGAGAACAGTGTAAATATTTCTCCCATTAACTATTTTACTTCAGTAACTAATGTGCATTAAAACTCCTAACATTATTTTACTTTATGAATGTAGGAAAATAGAGTAAAGACAGCATAAGCAAATACATCATAATGAAGTAAATGACATATTTACCAAATACATGATGAAAAGTGCTACTACTTTATTGCTGAAAATTCAAGTGTACAGGATCTTCAAACATCAAGCCTTCAGAGTAAATAATCTAATGATGCATCAAATACAATTGTTCGTCCTTTAATCCAAGAATAGACAAAATAGGCTTGCGTCAAAATCTAAACATCTTAACAACGTAATAATTTTACAAATTTATAATAATAACTTTAATAAATATACAATCTCATGCATAATGCCAACATGTCAGTCAATTGTGTTGTTTGTGTGTGCCTTGTAATACTGCTACATTGTCACTGGACGTGGCTCAACAACACGTTGGACAGTTTGACTTAGCCAACCTTCTTTCTGTAACACCTTTCAGTAGACACCTTCTATAAGAGCTTTCCGTAGCTATATTCCATAGCACCTTTATGTAACGTTCGTCCATGTGGCTCCTTAGCACATCATCCTTATGATTGGTCTATCCATGCTTGTCATCTGGTCCTTGCCTTACCGCATCACCTCCTACGAAGCTCCTATAACGTTCTCCTACCAAAACACATAGAAACTTGCACACTTTTGCATAAAACACAAGCATAAATCATTTTTATCATTAAGGATCAAATTCATTCATAAATCATATATTAAGACAAAATAATCATCAAAGTACATTTATTTTCATAAATTTATAGACATAAAATGGATTAAACTTGCATAAATACATGTTGTTTTAACACTCATCATTTAGAACTGCAAATAAGCTCAAACTAATTAAAGGCAGCCTAAAAGAAGGGAATAAAGTTGTATTTGGGGACATTTTTAAATAGAAAGATAAGCTCAAAGAACTTCTTGATCTAGACTTGAAGGTGGCAGCAAAAGGTTTTTTGGTTGAGTCTAGGAGCAGAGAAATTTTTTTCTAATTGAGTTTCATAATACCTTGTTGAGGGAGGAGTTGTTGTAGAAGCAAAAATCCAGAGCCCTCTGGCTCAGGGAAGGTGATAGAAATACTAAGTATTTTCACACTTCAACGCTAAGGCATAGGATCTCAAACCATATTTGAGAAATTTTTAGAGAGGACGGTTCCAAAGTTGAGGTTATTCAAGATATTCGAGATGAGGTAGATTCCTTTTTTAACTCTATACTAGGGTCAAGGGATTGCAGGGATAAGGAGGTGGAATTTTTTTTTCTCATAGCCACTCCCACACTAGTCTCGAGGGAGATGAATATGAGCCTAGAAGCTCCTTTCCAATATGAAGAGATCAAATCTGTTGCTTTTGAGATGGGTGTTTTAAAAGTGCCAAGCCCAAATGGTTTCCCCCTCTATTTTTTTTTTTAAATTAGCACATTGTAGGGAATGAATTTTGTGATGCGGTGTAATATGTCCAAGGCTCCAACTTGATTCCTTATGGAGTGAATTCAACATTCCTGTTGCTTATCCCAAAGTCAGCATGAGCCAAAAAATTCAGTAAGTTTCAAGCGATTAGCCTGTGCAACACTATTTATAAGATTTTTTCCAAGTTGTTGGCCTATAGATTGAAACCACTTATGCCCCTTTTGATTGATAAATCTCAGAGTGGTTTTGTGACTGGGAGGTAAATTTTGGATGGGGTGTTTGTGGTCAATGAAATCCTTCACTTAGTTCAACAAAGTGGTAGACCCAATCTCTTCCTAAAGGTGGACATGAACAAAGCTTACAACATAGTGTCTTGGAATTTTTGATCGAAGTTATGTTAAAATTTGGATTCAGACAAAACTGGATCAATTTGATTAGAGCCTATTTTTCCTTGGCAAAGTTCTCAATTTTAGTGAATGGATCCCCTGTGAAATATTTCCAAAGCCTCAAAGGTCTTCGTCAAGGAGACACGTTATTTATGTATCTCTTCATCCTTATGGCTGAGGCCCTAGGAAGGTCTATCCTTTTGGAACCAACTATTGAAGATCTCAAACCAGCCCTCACATTTAATCTTATCTCTCATCATCGGTTTATGGATGACATGCTTCTTTCATTCTTAGTTTCCATGGTGCAAGCTAGAGCAATGAAGAAAATTCTATTTGCTTTTGCGAAAGCGACTAGTCAAAAGATTAATTATCTTAAAAGTTTGATGTATTCTTAAAAACTCCCTAATCTAGACAAAATTTTTTGGTTGCGGTATCACAGATTTCCCTGCTTTATACTTGGGCAAACCTCTTTTTACTAGAAGAATGCAAGAAAGGTTTTGGGACCCAATGGTGGAGAGACTGCAGAGGATATTGTCTAGTTGAAAAGGTGCCTTATAAAGTCAAGCGGGAAAAATTCTCATGGTTAAGACTATTCTCAATAGCATACCAATTTATTTTATGTCCATATTCAAACTCCCCATTAAAGTCATATCCAAATTGGAGCAGATTCAAAAGGCCTTTCTATGGGCTAGACCACAAGACCATATGAAGTTCCATCTAGTTTCTTGGAACCAAGTTTGTTCTAGGAATGTAGATGGAGGTCTAGGTCTCCATAAGCTTCGATTGATGAATGAAGCTCTGGTTATGAAATAGGGATGAAAAATACTAAAGAACAAACAAACAGAGTGGATAAAAATTGTGGCAACCAAATATATGAATCAATCTGGAAGCTTCCTAGCTGATTCTATTCCTATGGACGGCTCCATTTTCTAGAAAAATTATTGTAAAATCATAGCAGTTCTAGCCAAGGGATCTCGATGGATTGTGGGTAATGGGAGTATCTTTGACTTTTGGAAAGATCCCTGGCTTCTTGATTATCAGGATCCAACCCTTGCGTCGGCTAAATCTCTTACCAAGAGACTTTTCTAGTCTAAGGTGGTGGATTTTATTACCCAATTGGAGGGAATAAGAGTTTGGAAGTCTGTGCTCACCTCCAATTATAGTAGATAAGAAGTGGTTGCTTGGAACTCTATCTTTGAATTTCTTAAGCTACAGGTCTTGAAGGTGCAAGATTCTAAGGACTCTTTGATTTGTAAAGGTGAAAGTGATGGATCATTTTCGATCAAATTTATGTACAACCTCATTGATTCTAATCCTCCCCTTTGGGTCCCACATTGCAAAGTCTAGTTTAAGCATCTAACTCTGAAGGTTAACATATTATTCTAGTTGGCCATTTAAAATAAACATCTTTCCTTAGATAATCTCTACAATATGGGGATGATCCTACCCAATAGGTGTTATCTATGTGAATCTATAGAGGAATCATGTTTGCACCTTTTCTTTCAATGTCCCTTCTCTGCCTTTTTGTTGGTTAACATTATCCACTTCCTAGGGATTCAATGGGTATTCCCAAATTAATTTTATACTTTTGCTTGTAATGGTCGCCACCTTTTAAATCCTCATGCTTGGTTTGGATTTGGAATCTCTTGCTTCCTCATATTTTTTGGGGTATTTAGTAGGAAAGAAACCAGAGTGTTTAGTAGTTCCAAAAGAGATCCAAATTTTGTTAGTTTGAAGGTCATTGGGAGTATGGTGGAGAACATGGCTACCTATATGTCAGATTTGGATGGTGGTTTTCTTGATGAAGCAATCTTGGAACTTAGGCTCAGTTTTTCTCCAAATTTTGGGTCTGTTGGACTCCCTGCATCGGCCTAGAGAAGCTCGATTAGATGGTACCCACCCCCAATGGTTGGGTTAAGCTTAATTTTGATGTTGCCTCAAAGGGGACTCATGGACTTGCTAGGGAGGGTGGGGTTTTAAGGAATGATAAAAGATATTTATTGGGGGTTATGCCGAATCCCTTTCAATCCAATATTCTCACTTTGCGAAAGCTACAACCTTTTTCCAAGGCTTATTGTTGGTTGAATCTATGGGCTTTCAAAGGATCTTGGTGGAAGGAGATTCGCTTAATGTTATCAACTTAATCCTCTCCCCTAGCCCTCCTAGTTGGTTGATCACCAATACGATATCTAAAGCTAATAGAATTTTACAATGTAGGGACGAAGTGCAAATTTAGCATATTTTTAGAGAGGGAAATAAAGCAGTGGACTTAATGGCTAATATTGGCCTCTCCCAACATGGGCTCCCAGTTTGGAAATCTAATTTTCCTCAGAAACTTCACAGATTGATTGATGATGATAAAGGTTGAGATCTGGTGCTTGTGGAGCGGGGGGTCTAGTGGGAGGTGCAACTCTGTTGCTTTGTTTCTCCTTCCTTTTGTTTGGTAGCTTGGTGGATGGATTTCATAAAGTGTTGTTGTGCTTTGTTGGTTTGATCGAGTTAAAGACTTTTTGAATTTTAAATTCAAAATGTCGGTGCCTTTGCTCTCCACATTAATTTTTATCTTAGCAAAAGGGTCATTGGTTTTGGTTGGTTTCGAGTTGTCTGGTTATTGTATGGTTTTCTCATAGATGATCCTCTTTATCGTCATCATGCTTCAAGCTATCAGTTGGTCCCTACTCCCATTGTCTAGATGGAATGGATTAGTCAGACTCAATTTTAGTTTAAGGACGACCACCTTCTTTTCATGTGTTGGTGGGGCCCTTCGGTGGATGTGGATCAATTTGGTTGGCATAGTTGGACCTTCTAGCTCATGTCAGTTTTGATCGTATGGATGATGATGCACCCCTTCAGTTCGTCTCGATTGCTTGCTCGTCATCCATAAGTTTTACTCATGGCATTGCCACACCTCTAGCCGAGTTTCAAGGTTGTTTTTTTTCAGTGGACTCGTTGACAACTATGCAAGCCTTTCTTGGTTGAAAAACTATCATCTCTACCCATGGCAATTGCTTGGGAAAGGACACCTTAGTCCCACTTGGTTTGTGGTCAATGATGTTAAGTACGAGATCTCTTTGCTGATTTGGGAGTTCTAGAGAAAAATTTATCAATAGAGTTGTCCCGTAAGTCCACCTCTTTTTCTATGGCACTGGGACCCTCACCACTATCATAAAATTCTCATTGAAGATTATTTCATGGGTTTCTATGGTCCCTACAGTGCTTTATTTCAGTATAATAGGACAAGTCTCTCCTATCGATGTTGCGAGAGAGTTTTTTGGGTGCTATTTATTGCTCGTGAGAGGTGGAGTGTAATGGACCAAAGGTCTGCACAGATTGACATGAAGATACCTTTAGATCCAAGTTTTTTAGAGGTTGATGAGGAATTTAAGAAAATCATGTGTAAAGGTGGTTTATTGGATTGCCTTCAATTCTTTCATGGGCATCATAGGGCTCTGTCCAAAATGTTGGTTCACTCTTGGAGAAAAGGCCAGGTTCAAGATGGTGGGCTTGAGTTCCAATTTTCTATGGCTTTAAATGACGAGGTGACTAGCCTTCTAGTTGATGACAGTTGTCACAATCATCCAAACCATTCCCTTAAGAGGGAACTAGGTTATTTCCTGTATCATGGGGAATATCTACCAAAATTGCATAATGGTTTTGATGCGAAGGCTCTCAAAGCTCCCTAGAATAGTGTTATTTTAGTGATAATGGACAACTTTACCCTAGACTCAAACAGAGAGGTGATTCGCATTTATCATATGATGTTTTTGAATCAATTAAGGAAAAGACTCATGAATATCCCCTTGTTTCTTTACCACTCTCTCGATAAGTCTCTGACGGATGTTAAGGGTGGGAAAGGGCTGGACCCAATCCATTAAGGCCTGCTTTTGTTAACGTTTGAACATGTGGCTAAATTTAGAGGCATCACAGTAGAAGAAGCACTAGCAAAGATTGAATTTCAAAGAATTACCCTAGCCTTTGACCTGTCGTTGTCATCTTTGGGATCCTCTAATGAATTTGTTGAGATTGAATTTGATAGATTCAAGACTCCATTCTCCTCCTCAAAAGGTAAGTATTCACCTGCGAGTAAGATCATGGTTTCTCCCAGTGGAATTAAGGGAGGTTGAGCAAATCATTCTAAATGCCTTTCTTTGAAGTCCTTGAAGACAAAAACCTCCCCTATTTTGATGGAAGTGACGAAATCGAAAGAAAGCTTATCAGCAAAGAAAATCTCTAAGCAGTCAATGGATTTAGAGGATACCAAATAATTGTCTCCCTCCTCGAATCCCCTATCATCTAGCCCTTCTTGAGCAAGCTCCATGAAAAACACTATGTGTTGCTTGGTTCCCTCCAAATTATGATCTCTTTTATTTACGAGATTTGTGGGATGGCACAGTAGCAAAAGGACGTGTAGGATCCCAAGTAGTTGTTGGAACTAGCTCTCCACATTTAGGTATCAGTCGTTTGTGGGCTCTGAATCAGGAGTTGTTTTTCCTATGGTTCATGTCCAATTTTTGTTGGGACTGTGTGCTCCCTTGTTGGCTTTGTTGTTGGTCCGCCATTGCTAGGTAGCTTTATTTTTAATTTGTGTTGTTCTTGGTTGAGTGTTGGGGTTTGTCCTTGACCTCTTCCAGGCCCATATGTAAAGGTTTGGAGACCCTTTTAAAACCCCTTTGTTTACTTAATTAAAAAAAAATCTATAAAATATTTGATATAAAGAGGTATGAGTAATGATATGATATGGATTACCCCTCTATATATATCTTATCCAAGGGTTGTATTATAAAAGGACAACCTTTCATCTCTACTCTTTATTAAATAACCATTTAATAGGCTACTAATATGATAAGTCATATATGGGATTTTTTTAGATGCAAATTAGGCTAGTGATTTGGACCTATGACACTCCACTATTCGGTTTGTTTTCTATGTTGGTTCTAGAATGGTTTCTTGGTATTTTAGGCAGTAGTCCATTAATCTTAGTCTTTAATGAAATCTAAATACTATGTTTTCAATAAATATTCTAAACATCTTTGTCAGATGCTCATGATCTTAGAGCAAGTGGGTGATACTTGGTAGTTTTCATTCCTTCTTCACTATGGCAATTAGAGCACCATTAAGCTTGTTTGTAATCTAGTATTTCATGTATGGACCAGGCATATTGAGATTGGGATGCACTATGTGCAACAAATTTATGTTCATGGGATGCTTAATCTTATCTTCATGCCATTAGTAGACTAGCCAATCAATTTCTTGACTAAGGTTATGTCAAAGGTATTGTTTATATAACTAAGAGATCATATTGGAGTGGTAAAGTGTTCATTAAGGATGGATAACTACTAAGGGTCTCTTTATATCCCTTTTTCAACTTAAGGGGGATGGTTAGAATGTGGGATGTTAAGATTCACTTGAGACCACAAACAAATTTTAGATTATATTCTTTGTATAGCCCTTTGGGCCTTTGTACACTTTGTATAGGTAAATATATTGTAATATTTTATTATTTAACCTAAAGGTTGATTCTTTAACCTTTATATAAAGGGCTCTTGTAATTACGTATTTATACCCATTCCTACCTACTATTTTTTTTTGTAAGTAAATTTTTTTTATTAAGGTGGGTTTTGAAAGGAATCCCAAAACCTTGATACAACAGTAGTAGAAGGATTTGCTGAGAAAAGGAGCGAGAAAGTTAAAGAGACACGTAGCCTACAATACAAAAAACACAAAACAGGGGCAAAAACCCACATCCCAACGATTTAGCAAAAAACGTGAACCAGGGCACATCCTACACCACATCCCTTTGTCCACCAACTACACTGCATCCTATTTAGCATCCTTTGCCTCGTCCTTGCGTTCATCTTTCCCCACTTTTTTGATAGCCTTAGGTTTGTCAGAACCCATATGGCCATCCGCAAAAATTCCAGGGAACGATTCATAGAAGAAAATCATGTTTATGGCATTTCCCATCTCCTTCAAGGAAGACAGGAGATCCTCATTCTGGGAAATAGCAATGGAAATAGTTTTGATAACCAACTTCTAAAGCATTGTAGTGGTGTGGTCATCACCTTCGTCATCAGAGACCACCTCCGAGAACGAAGACTGACTCTAGCACATCTTTTTCTTGAGACGAATATATGATCTAGTAATGCTCACTAGTTCATCAACTTTAATCCTCTTCCCCTTTGAAACCTCAGTATCCTTAATGGTTTCTACGTATTTCCTCTTCCTCGACAACCGGGTTGAGATAGGGGTCATCACAGGGGTTGTGGAAGCATTATCCTCTAAAATCTTGGGAGGACTAGAATTACCCCTAGGGTTATCCTTAGGGATGATAGGATCAACAAGGGGGATTTCAAGGTTATGCATCAAAAGGTGATTGTAAATTATTTTGAACAAGACTTGGTGAGACGGGAAGGTTTCATTATTTTTCTTCCTACAATTCTCTATGGAGTAATTCATGGAGCGGAATAAAAACTCAAGGATATTGATAATATTAATATCATGGAAGTGATTAACGAAGGCTAAATGGAAATTGCATAAAGCTTTCTCCGGGTCATCTACAGTGATGAACTGCATGATAGGTTTCATAACTCTATTCCAGGGGGAGGCTAAGTCAGACCTAAACATACATGTCTTGGCCAACTTGAGCATCTTAACCTTGTCGGGGAACTCCTTGAGCTCCACTTCCCAATTGTGTTTCTCTCTTCTTATTGGTCTCCCGATTGCAAGCACTGGTAATCTCCACCAACAATTGTGTATCAACTTCATAATCCTTGCCACGCATGATTATATTACCCTCGTCCCAGCTACAAAGGAACACCATTGTAGTATCGAATTCGTTCCCCGAGAACTTCCTCAGAAAGGGAAGATAGCCTCTCTCATCCAAGATAGATTCAACAATCGAATCCACCTCCAAGGTATCTAGCTCCACGAAAATCATGATTAGACAGAAAAAACTCTAGAGCAAACACCAAAAAACACAGGTATGGACGAACAAAAATGAGAGAATGGAAATGGGCTTGGGAGGTGGAACACTTATAGAAAATAAAACCTTCTGCAATGGGGCATGAAAGTTCTGGGCATTGGGGCAAAGAAGATCAAAAATCACAAAGGATTTCCCGGGGCTTCTAGAAATTATGAAAATATCGAATAAGCCAATTTTGCATATGATACCAAAGAACACACGAAACAACCTCCAAATAGAACTCAAGCATCTTGGATATAGGAGGTCTTTGGGAAGCGATAAGGGGGCATGGCGGTTGGTGGCATTTGTGGGAAGGATAACGAACATGTTGGGGAAAATGCGATGATGATGATAAGTCTTGATGATTCATACCTACCATTTTATTATCGATTAGAGTGTAATTCTATTTCCTTTAGTAATATATTTTGGTGTTTATGAACATCTTTATATCATATATTATCTTTCTATAAGTTATTTCTCTTATCTAGGTAATGTAATGTTCCATTCATTTCTATAAAGTACTATGAAATCTTATAATAACATTAATCTTAGGGTATAACAATCATACATGGTTAAACTATGGTTCCCTAGGCTAAATACATAATACTCGTTAAAAATTATACAATACTAGCTCATAGGCATACAAAATTATTACATCATACAATAATGGCCTTGTGAAAAAAAGGTTATATTACACATTCATACACTCCCTATAATTTAAATTAAGGGTCAAAGGATAGGAGATACTATTGACAACATCATTTTTCCCTTAATGGAAATTCTACTATGTCGATCACTATGAAAAAAGGAGGTCCTATTGTAATCTCTCTCATCACTTGGAAGGTTATCTCCTACCTTCATAAAATTAGATTCAACTTTCTCTAGTCTCATAAATCAATTCTTAATATAGTGAACGTCAATTTTGTAGTATTTGTAAGAGATTTTTTACTTCTTTGAAGACTCTGACTTTTCTTGAAGTTTCTTAACCTTAGACTTTGTAGATTTAAAATTCTTTGCACACACCTATACTTGAGGAGAATCACAATAAATTTGAATATCCACTTAAAAGTGAATAGTAAGAGAAAAGAGAGCCTTAGTAGTTAACTTTTCATGCTTCCTTTTGGATATAGAAACCACATGAACCAATAGTCCAACAATCTAAAAGGAAGAGGAGATTAGAAAGGATGATTTTGATACATTTTACCTTCCTTAATGACAACTCACATACCAATCATATTGCACAATTGAATAAATGGAACTTTCAACAATGGTTTGGTGAATATGTCTACCAACTGATGACCAATGGAAATACACTATATATCAATCTCATTATTATACACTTTCTCCTAGATCTAATGCATGTCAATCTCAATATGTTTGGTATGTTGATGTTGAACTAGATTTTTTGTCCATGTTGATGGTACTTGTGTTCTCAATCATAAGGTGTAGGGTCTATTTCCTTGAACCTAACTCTTCTTGTATATAATGGGTCCATTGAAGGTGCTTTTTCTTTATCACCATGCTCTCATACTTTTGTTCTTTGGATGAAATAGATATAATATTTAGCTTTTGCTTAACCAAGCCATAGGGCCAATGTCATAGGTGAAGCCTATCCTAGAGTGGATTTCCTACTGTCCTCATCTCCACCATAGTCTATGTCGTAATACTCAATAAATATGGAGGTTTCATCCCTCCCATGAAAGATGCCCATCTCCAATGTTCCCTTAACATACCTCAAAATCCTCTTAGCTACTTTTCATAGATTTTCACGTGGATTTTGTTAGAACTTAAAGCTTCGAATATTTTGCATTATGGTAGTGAAGGGTGTTCAATTACATAGGATGCTTAATTTAGGCATAATAATCTTGCATCTACTTTTCTCATATACCACATGCATGGACCTTGTGAAGGGTGGTTAGATCACATGCCCTATCAAATGGACTATGATGGTGGTTATATCTTTGTCCTATAGTAGACCATACAAACCATGTGTTGAGTGTTACTCACCTTATATAAATTCCTACTATGATGTAATAATTCCTAACATAGCCCCCTTATTGCATCATAGTCAAAATTTCTATGTCGCTTATAACTAAAGAGCAATGTCTAGGGTGATGTAGGAATTTTAGATAGAAATTCCCCCTTAATGTAGGTATACTACTTTGAATACTTAGGAGTGTCATATTCTACTGATAATGCACTCCAAATACACTTATTACAAAATAATTTATTCAAGTACTTCAATGCTTCAAGTGTGTTTCCTCTATGTGAAGGATCTTTATTAAATATGTTAGGTGTTGATGAGATTAAATATTTTCCAACTATGTAGACTTGTTACAAAATATTGTCTAGAATAAGTGGTGTAAATCCAGATGCAAGAGGTTAGAACAAGAACCTCCAATCACATAATATTGTGACAAAAAGAAACAAAGCAAAAGATAAAATTCCCAAACACACTGAAGTTACAATATATGGAAATAATCTGATAAATGCTTTCTTTCTCATTCTTGGATTTCCCCCGTTTACAATGTGATACCAAGGGAATATATATCCCAAAATAAACCCTAAAACAAAAACCTAAATATTAAGCCTAAAAATAAAAACAAAAAATTATTTTTTTAACTTATTTTATTATTTTATTTTCTATAGTTTCCCTGTCGAGTACTAATTTTCTTCTTGTCAAGTACTTGCATAACTTTCTCTTTCTTCTTAGATATTTGTTGCTCCTAGTTTATGTCTTCTTCTTCTTCAACTTTAGCTTCAATCCCATGAAAATCATACAAATCTGTAACATTAAAAATTGGTGAGATATCAAAATCATCAAGCAACTCCACTTTATAGGCATTATCATTCATCTTCTTTAGAATTCTATAGGGTCCAATCTTCTTATACTTCAATTTGTTATATGTGCCCTTTGGAAACCGCTCCTTCCTGAGGTGAACCATCACCATGTCTCCCACCTGAAAGACTTTTAGTCTCCTACTTGCATTTGCTGTTGCCTTATACTTTTCATTACTATCTTGTAACTTCTTTCTGACACCTTCCTGCAATTCTTGTATGTGCTCTGCAAATGCCTCTACATCATCACTAATTTTACCCGAAATCGGTAGATTAATCAGATCTAACACACCATTGAGATTCTTACCATAAACAATATAAAAAGGAGATTTTCCTGTTGATCTGTTGACTGAACTATTATATGCAAACTCAACTTGTGGTAAGGCTAAGTCCCACTGCTTTGGTTTTTCTCCAACAATACACCTTAGAAGATTTTCCAAACTACAATTTACTACTTCTGTTTGCCCATCAGTATGGGGGTGATATTCACTACTGAACTGTAGTTTTGTTCCCATATTCCCCCATAGAGTCCTTCAAAAGTGACTTAGAAACCTTGTATCCCGATTTGAGGTGATTGTTTTTGGGATACCATGTAGTCTAACAACTTCTCTAAAGAATAAATTTGAAACTTTAGTAGCATCATTGGTTTTTTGGCAAGCAATGAAATGTGTCATATTAGAAAACCTATCTACCACAAAAAAAAATGGAATCCTTACTCCGTTGTGTGTTAGGCAACCCCAACACAAAATCCATGCTCAAATCTATCCATGGTCCGGGAGGGACGAGCAAAGGCATATAAAGTCTTGTATTTTGTGCATGGCCTTTAGCCATTTGGCACACTCTGCATCTTAACACAAACTTGGTTATATCCCTCTTTACCTTTGGCCAATGATACTTCTCCTCTACAAGAGAAATCATCTTGCTCACTCCAAAGTGCCCAACCAAACCTCCGTTGTGTAGTTCTCTAATAATGTTCTCCCTCATTGAACCAATAGGAATGCACAATTGCTTCCCTTTAAACAAATAACCATTTTGTATTAGATAATCACAAACACCACTACCAACTTCTCCCAATATTGGATTCTTACACTGCTTCACAATATCATCGAAATCTGGGTCATTTTCATACATTTTCTTAATTACCTCAAATCCGACTACTTCATGCTCCATAGTAGTCAATAACACTACACGTCTACTCAAAGCATCAACAACTTGATTTTTCTTACATGAATTATGCTTCAAAATAAACTTATACTCTTGCAAGAATGATACCACTTTGCATGCCTATTATTTAATTTATTCTAGGTATTTACATACCTCAATGCTTCATGATCAATAAATAACACAAACTCTTTAGACACTAAATAATGCCTCCAGTGTCTCAATGCCTGCACAATAGCATAGAATTCCACATCATAAGTAGAATACTTATTCCTTACCTCATTTAAATTCTCACTAAAGAATGCTATAGGTCGTCCTTCTTGACTCAATACAACTCCAATTCCCACATGGGAGGAATCACAATCAACCTCGAACAACTTGCTAAAATAAGGAAATATCAAAACAAGTGATTTTGTCACCTTCTTTAATAGTTCAAAACCCTTTGTTGTTGCCTTTGTCCATACAAAATCTCACCCTTCGTACACTCTGTTATAGGTGTAACAATGCTGCTAAAATTCCTAATGAACTTCCTGTAAAAAGTTGCCAAACCATGGAAACTCCTCACCTCTATCACATTTCTTGGAATGGGCCATTCCAAAAATGCCTTCACCTTCTCTTTGTCCATCCTCACTCCATCCTCTAAGATTAGAAATCCCAAGAACACTAGACTCTTCTGAAGGAAGCTACAATTCTTCAAATTGACATACAACTTCTCTTTTCTTAACAACTCTAACACTAGTTTCAAATGCAACAAGTGTTCTTCTTCATTCCTACTGAATATCAAAATATCATCAAAATACACAACTACAAACTTACCAATATATTCCCGCAATACTTTGTTCATCATCCTCATAAACATATTGGGTGCATTGGATAACCCAAACGACATCACCATCCATTCATACAACCCATTTTTTGTCTTAAAAGTAGTTTTCCATTCATCTCCTTCCTGGATTCCAATCTGATAGTATCCACTACGTAGGTCAATTTTGCTAAAGCATCGTGTGCCGGCTAGCACATCCATCATATCATCAAGTCTTGGAATTGGGAACTGATACTTGATTGTAATTTTATTGATTGTCCTACTATCCACACGCATCCGCCATGTATTATCTTTATTTGGCATCAACAGTGCAGGAGTCGCACAAGGACTCATACTTTCTCTAACAACTCCCTTCTTTATCATTTCTTGTAGGCAGCAAATCCACCTCCCAGAAGAAGAAGAAGTGATTAAAAGGATTTGCTCAATTTTGACAGTTTTGACACAATTGATAGTTTGCTCAAGTTTTGTAAATTGTATAGTGGGGAGCAAACCGTACAACTGGAATGGCAAATCGTACAAGGCAGTAGCAAATCGTATAGGGCACACCGAAATTCACCCAAATGCAAGGGAAATGTAATTTCAAAGTGGAATGGCACATAGATTTGCTAACTAAGGTGTTAAACTTAGTAAAAATCCAATTTAATATATTTAGTTGTATATGGGCAGTTGTAAATAACGGATTGTCTAAGAAACCGCTTTGGAATGGCCTAGGCAACGTTATATAAAGCCCCATTTTCAAAATTATAGTTTGGTTGCTAGGGTGAATGGATAGTATTGCTATTTTGTTGATTCTCTAAGTTATTACAGTCATATTCATATATTTTCCATACTGTACTTGAATCCATATACATTAATGAGCATACTTAAAATTATGGATGACTGTGTACGATCCTGGTAATGAAGAACAATGACTTGTGGATTAATATGATGTGGTTGTGTTTTCTATTAACTGTTGTAGGTTAGTATTTATGCATTGTTGCAACCTTGTGGTGGAATTTGGTACTGGTGAACCCAAAAGAATGATCTAGAAGCATGGTAGCATCAAGGAAGATGTATTGAAAGGCATTGTATGATTTCTAGACGTAATTAGGCACATGGGATCTCTCAACAGTCCGGTTAAGATGTTTTGCCTCTTGTGGATATTGTATTGATTGGTCTATCAAACCCTTACAAAACATCCCAGAGAGATATTGGAACAATGGAACATCTAGACTAGCATCAGGCTGTGTTGTTATTTCATACAAACCATACATCATTTTCCTTACAAATCGTACAAAGCACTTTTTCCCAATTTGGTAAAACAGACGATTGAGTAAAACTTGCCCGATTTAGCAGTTTTTGATCGATTACAAAATTGTGTACGACAACCTCCAAAATCAAATCTGTCATTTTTGTTGTGTGCAAGATCGTACCATCTTCAACACTGTATGATTTGATATTGTACAGTGTAGGCATTTGATGACCTTACAAGGTGAGTATAGTTTGTACAAGGGTAATTCGAGTGAGCATACGACCGTACGATTTGGTAAGTGAGTTGGGTGTAACCTATTGATCATTCTTAGCTCTGGAAAATACCTCCCCACCGGGAATACTCCACCCCTGTGCTACAGTTATGTCACTTGTCTGTTCAACTCCTTATTCTGCATGGGACTCATCCTATAGGTTGCCTGATTTGGAAGAGCTAATCCTGGAATTAGATCAATATGATGTTGAATATATCTTTTTGGGGGTAATTCATCTGGTAACTCTTTTGGCATAACATCTGCATACTCTTTCAACAACTTTGTTGTTGCAGGTGGTATAGCAACATCTTCAGTATCCACCTTCTTTGTTGTCAACACGTAACAAACCCCAACTTCTTTCATCCCTGTGATAAATTCCTTAGTCGTTAATAAGCTTTTGCTCTGCCCTTCTTCCTTATGTGGTAATAGGACCACTTTTACTCCATCATTCCAGAATGTGTAAGTATTCTTACCTCCATCATGGATCGCCTTCCTATCATATTGCCAAGGCCTCCCCAATAACAAGTGACATGCATCCATTGGAATTACATCACACCATACTTCATCCTTGTAGGTAGCCCCAATTGAAAACTTAACCAACACCTCTTATCTATAGTTACCTCGTTCCCTTTCTTGAACCATGATATGCGGTAGGGATATGGGTTCTTCTCACACTTCAATTTAAGTTTCTTGACCATTTCATCTGAAACCATATTTTCACAACTACCACTTCCAATAATCATCTTACATACCTTTCCTCCAGATGTGCACCTAGTTCAAAAGATATTCGTATGCAACCAAGAATCACCACCATCATTGTTTTCCACTTTCTCCTTCCTTGGTATGATCATCGTCCTCCTTATCATGAGATTTTCTCCCATGTCTGCAACAACTTCTGCCTCAGTTTGTTCTTCTACCTCAACCATATTAACTCTAGCTTCTTCTCCTTGTCTTCTTTCTTGTGCAGGATAGTGTGGACACTCATAAGCTTTGTGCCCTTCCTCACTGCACCTATAACATGTGTATGGTCTTCATGGGTCATCCCAATTTCGTCCTCCGCCATAACCTCTTCCTATTTGAGATCCTCCACCTCTTTGGTGGTTAACTTGATTTTGCCCAGACTCTTCTTGTTTCTTTGTACTAGAAGACTCTCCCTTTGAGGGATACCCTCTTACTAAAGGTGATGATAGTCCTTTCGTCACTCCTTTTCTAAATTTACTCCTCTTACGTTTCTCTTCTAATTTTAATGTTAACTGATATGCATCCTCAACACTATGGATCTGAAGCATACTTAATTCATCTTGTATGGCATAGATTAATCCATTCACATACCTTGCAACCTTCTGTTCTTTTGATTCTTCAAGACCCACCCAAATTTATAACTTGTAGAATTCATTGGTGTAGTCCTCAATGCTTTGATCCTTTTGTCTGAGGTTTTGGAGTCTACGAAATAATGTTTGGGCATAATCTCTAGGCAAGAATTTCTCCTTCAATTTTTTTCCATTTTACACCAGACCCTTATATTTTCCTTTCATTTTCTTTGCCTCTCCTTATGTACATGATCACACCAAATCAACGTATGACCTTTCAACTTTGTGCATGCAAGCTTTACTTTATTTTCCTTTGAAAGGATTTTCCACTCAAAGAACTTCTCCATGTCATTCAACTAGTCTATCAACTCCTCTGGTTTCAACCCCCTTGCATACTCAGGGACATCAATCTTGATTCCATATTTATTTCCTTCCAAGGCCCTAATTAGCCTATTCTCAAATTGATGCTTCTCTAGCTTCCTCTCTGGTTCTTCCTCGTCATTAACCTCTGGCTTGTTCTCTGGTTCTTCCTCATCATGAACCTCTAGCTTGTTGTCTCTTTCCACAGTCTCACTATTAGAATCCAAATATGCAAATTCAGAGGGATATATTTCCCTCATGTGGGCCATCATTCCAGTCAATTGAGTAACTTGTGCTTGCAACTCTTGCATATTCCTATTGAGCTTGACATAACCTCCTCTTCCTCTCCTCATGTTAATCTGATATGTGTCATTCTAAACATAAAAATATGAATAGCAGAATAAGTATAATCAACACGATTACCTTCTCTCCCCAGTAAGATCCAACTTGCTCTTATACCAAATGGTGTAAATCTAGCTGCAAGAGGTTAGAACAAGAACCTCCAATCACATAATATTATGACAAAAAGAAACAAAGCAAAAGACAAAATTCCCAATCACACAAAAGTTACAATAGATGGAAATAATCTGATAAATGCTTTCTTTCTCATTCCTAGATTTCCCCCCTTTACAATGTTATACCAAGGGAACATATATCCCAAAAGAAACCCTAAAACAAAACCCTCAATCTTAAGCCTAAAAATAAAATAAAAAATACTTTTATTTTATTTTATTTTCTAGGCTATTTCGTCTTTAGTGCCAAAACCTAAATCACCCAAAAAAACTCGGATAGCCCTCAAAATTGATATGCACCTTTGTATCATCTATATTAAGCCTTCTAGAAAATCTCAACAGCTACCCATGCCTAAATAAGAAGTTATTCCAGATCTATTTTCGTCCAAATTTTCAAAAAAAAACTAAATCCCATTTTCGGGGCACTAGATGAAGGAATTAGAACTTGAAAAAAGCCTAATCCAACGGTCTACCTAAATCCCATGTCCACCTCTTTATCTAACTCCCCGTAAAATTTCAAGCCAATATAACGGTCGGATCAAAAGTTATGCCCTCCGAAAGATAGGCTCCTACATAAATAAGATCTTATGATGAGGTAAGATCAATTACTTCTTTCCTCTTTTCCATGGCTTCACTTATTTGATTAAGTTTTTGCTTGTGATATTCATGCTCCCTTTGATCTTCAATGTGATGTGTTACCATGCAACCTATATCTATCACATAATTTAGTGGTTTCCAATATTTCTTGTGTGTTGTCATATCCTCTGTTCAAACTAATTTCTATTTCAAGCTTTGATTATCACTTGATGGAGTTAGATTAATCTTTTCTGCTTCTTTGCATTGTTTATATGTAGAAGACATTGTTTGTGGTATGCAATGTAATCTTGCTTTATTTGGTGTGTTATTAATGGTTGAATATTTAATTTATGTTGCATTGATTCCTCATTCTCTTTGTTATATTTTTCTTCAAATACTTCTACTAATGGTGAAGAATCACATTTCGAGTGTACTTCTTCACTCTTGGGTCCTTGATTCTTGATGTTCTTGGTTGCATTGTACCAATAATAATTTGGATGATTTTAATGTATCCAAGTTTCTTGACTTGTCATATGTTTGGAATCATACCAAACATTGTTGTATTGTCTTATCTCTGCTTGTGCAACAAACACATGTTCTTCTTCTTCATTAATTTGATTCTCTTTAGCTACATTACTTTGATGTGTCTTTCTCCAACTTTGATTTTGTTGTTCTAAAGATGATATGTTTTGCTTTTGGTTCATCTCTCATGAAAGGGGTCCATTTCTAAATGGAATATGGCAACAATCCTTCACAATGTTTCAATTTCTTCCACAATGATCACACGTCTTTTGCATGTAGAAAGTACCTCTTTGAGAATCATTTCTTTAATTCTAAAATCTTTGAAAATTGTTTCTTTGTTGGAAGGACTACAAAGGTCGCATGCTTCTCTTGAATGGTTGCTTTCCTCTTTGACTTGTAACTAGTAAATGTTCTTTTGTAGTATGTGAGGCCTCTACTTTCTAAAGTAGGTTCACCAGTTTCTCAAAGCTTTGTGTTTGCTCAGTAACATTTAGTGTAGTCACAAAAACATTATACTTGCTAAGAGTGATCTCAAAATAATAGGAACTAACATTTCATTAAATACCTAAGTTTATAGCTCTTACAATGATGCTCGCAATTCTACTATTCTTCTCATGAATCCTTCAAGTTTTCTCCAGTCTTCATTTTTAGACAATGGAGATGACTTTGGAGAAATGGAATTTGATTTTAATTCTTAGCTTTAAATATTGTCTTCAACTTCTCCCATGCATCTTTGGCTATGGTCATATCTCTAATGTTTGTTTGGACCTCATCTACTACTCCAAACATGATGATGAGTCTTGCCTTTTTGTTTGCCTTCTCAAACTTTTCTTGATTTTCTTCTTCTTCAATAGAATGCATAATGCTTCCATCTACTACTTCTCAAACTTCCTCAAACTCAAGTTGTGTCATGAGTTTGGTCTTCTAGGCAACATAGTTGTTTCCCCTCAATAATTGGGAATCAAGTAACAAGAACTTTGGTGCTCCACTAGCTATAGTAAATTTTTACAAAATCTAAATTTTCTTATTTTATTAAATCTTCCTTGAAAAGCTCTTTCCAACGAGTATATATATGCTTATACTTAAAATTCAAATGATACATAAAAATGCAAGATAATTTTATCTTGCCAAATAGAGGGAATATATCTTCCTCATAGAATATTCCTTTGAATTATTCCTTTCTTTCATTTCTTAATATATGTTTCTTCTTTTTCAAAACTTCTTTTGACAAAAATACTAATATGTTTCTTCTTTTTCAAAACTTCTTTTGACAAAAATACTTTAGTTCTTTCCAGTAAAGTATTTACCTTCACTTCTTCACTAATTTTATATGTGTTCCTTTCCTTTTAAAAATTCCTTGACCAACTCTTATGCTTCTTTTTAAATAATTAAATTACACCTTAATATTTACCAATGTTTGCTGGAAAAATATTTTTTCTTCTCTTTGTTTTTGAAATGCACAATATTGTAAAAGGATATGGTTAGCACAACAGCGTCGAGCACATTACTATTGAGCTACTAATGCTCTTTCAGTTGTTCAATGCCTTTCGTCAATTTGTGAATGTCTCAAACATCTCATGGTTGTTTAAATTTTTTTTTGGCTTGTTTGCTTACGTATATAGAAGAGACTTGCCTCAACTATGTCATAATGCCCTTTGTTTATCTGTGAGCATCACAAAGGAAAATATTTTCCTCTTCGAATGCCTTACAGTTTCATCCAAATATTTTGTTGTTTGGATGCTCGAGTGTTCTCACCAGACCTGAATCCTTTTGCCATTTGGGTGCCTGGATGTTCTCGTCAAACCTAGGGGCAAGTGCTCGTATTTCTTAAAAGAAATGCACTTTAAATCTATGTTGGTTGTTGTGTTGCACTTCTCCGTTCAACCTTCTCTCTTCAGCGTTCTTATTATATCCTTGCCTCTAAGGATGTTAATGCATGGGTCCTTTGCTTGAAATTCACGAGTGATGCACTTCGCGCAGATCTTGTAGTCAATTGTTGTTTAGAAATTAAATTTGGATGTCTTCACCTTGGTCTAACCTATTTTAGAAACTAGTTGTCGATTATTTTGGAGAGCTTAACTCTATGCCAAAAATAGATGAGCACCTTTTTTCACATGCTCCTTAACTTTGTTTTATTTTTGACCTTTTTTTCTAGATTATGTGTTCTGGAGTTTGTTCCAGAATTACTTTCTCTATGTCAAATCAACCTTGTTCTTCTTGAATTCTTTTCTCCAATTCTACTTGGAATTTTTAGGGCTCGTTCCAGACAATTTTCGTTTAAACTTTCTTCAAAGTTGCAATTTGCTTCGCTTCTTGAACCATCTTTTAATCTTTCTTTTCAAATGCCCCTTTGAATGGTTTCAATGGGCTATATTTCCAGCCTTTGTGGCCTATAAAAGAACTTTCTTAAAAATACTTCAATAGGCTATATGAGCCTTCTTAAATTTCTTCAAAAAATTCCTTTTCAAAAAAGTGGCTTCCTTTTGTCACTCAAGAGGAGCTTCTATGGATTCTTTGATATAATTTTTTTTTTTGCAAAGAAGCTACAATGGCTTCTTATATCCTTTTTTTAAAGGAGCTTTCTACTAGAATTTGGAAGGCCTTAATAACCTTTTGATACTTTAAACAATATTTTCAACCGCTTGCTTTTTAGAAGGAACTTTATCCTTTACCTCTAACCTTAGAGGTTTTTATCTATTCTTTTGATGTGCTTCAACCCTTTCAAGGGGAGCTTACTCTTTTTGCAATATTCTTGAAATGCTTCAAAAAACATTCAATGACTTTTTTTCTTTGATAGGTAAAGGTAATTATATTAAAACGGGTTTTGAAAGGGCCCCAAAACCTTTTGCAAAGCGAATACAAAGTGGATCAGGGAGGCAATCTCCACAACAAAGGACAGTCCCAGGAGGACCATCAGAAAACCCATCAAAATTACAACACGGGGACAACCCACGTGATGAAAACCAAGCACTAAAAAAGCGAAAAAAAATAAAACAGCAAGAGTCCTGCCCACATAGGGCCACTGAAAACACATATTTCAAGCAAAACCACCCTCCCGGGCAGGGACAGTATCAACACGTGCAAGAAAATTTGAAAATTTAAAATATGGGCCATCCCACCCAAGCAGGGCCAGGACTAACATGTGCAAACAGAAAAAAAAATAAAAACTGGAATCCCGCTTAGGAAAACCAAAAACCACAACAAGAAAAGCGAGAACAGTTGAAATTTGAAAATCTAAAACAGGTTCTTGCCTAGGGACGACCTTGGAAGGCAGTCCATGAAGTAGCAGCGAGACCATCCCATGCAGAACCTGGAGAATGAATCAGCAAGTCTGAGGACCACAGGCCACGAGATCCCCTTGCACATGAGGTTGAGCTACAAGAATGTCGGAAGAAACCAGTGGATGCAACGAAAACCACAAACCCCAAGAGTAATGATGGATCCGAAAAACCAGATCAGAATCAACCCCAAGATTGACACAACTACAAACAATAAGCACAGGTCCCCTATCACAACCATGAAAGGTGTACCAAACAATCACGAGCAACAAATCGGATAAAGCAAAGGATCCACTAGTCACGGGAAAAGGGGTGGTAAGGTCCTGAGAAACTGAAGAAGCCACGAGGTGATCATAGTTGCAGGAAATAAGCACAGGTTCCCCACCAAGATCGAAAGGTGCATTAGATGACCTCACGCAGCTAAACAAATAAGGAACACGAGAACCCCTCAACCACGCACACGAACAGCTTCAAGGAACCGGATTTGGAAAAACAATGGGATCATCTCAGCAGTAGGCAAAAAGCACAAGGCCCCCTCCAAGGCCATGAAAGATGCACTAAGAATCCACCATGTAGAACAGATCCAACAACTAGAAGCCCCCGAAAGAGTCCAAACGGAAGACCCACCCACAAAATGAAAAGGACCACCAACGACCGAAGGGCATCCCAAGTTGAAGTTCCATTGAAGATGAGGCACGTGGTCCCCCCAGACTATAAGGAAGTAGTGAAAACCTCTCGAGAAGCACAAGGTCGAAGTCTAACACCCAACCCAAAGCCACGATACTCTGAACAAACTGAGGAAACACTGGAATCCGACACCAAGTAGAAAACCTGCAAAAAAAACCTGGGAAAGACCTAAAAGCATCCAGGAAAGAGGATCCCAAAAACCCAACAAGAAACCCAAGGGAGATCCCAGAGATGCACCAGGTCAAGGGCACGGGCAGAAAACCCTCAATCAGGTTGGGAAAAGAGCAGACAAGTGGATCAAGGACCTCCCACCCAAAGGAGATCGTCTACAACATCAGCAAGCCCAGAGAGAAGGTCCTAGGGTGTACCATGAAACTAGAGTGAAACCATGGGAGGGGGGAGCAGGGAAGCAGAACGGGACCATCCCGCGTAGAGCGGGAGGCCTCCTGCCTTCCCCCCTCTTTCAATGACTTTTTCATAAATACCTTTAGAGAACTTTAAATGGCTCTTTTTTTTCTTGCTTAAATATGTCTTTGGCAAGGGTTTTCCACCCTAAAACCTTTTTAGTTCAACTGTGGAATTTCTCTTCATAATGATGATTTAACACATAGTAATTTTACCCTTGAAACCTCTTATCTCAATCTTTATTTTTTTTTCAAATAGAGTGTACGTTGGTTTTCTTTGTGTCGAAGCTAAAGGATGATCAGAAGGAGAATTATTTCTTCCTTCCACCTACTCTAATACCACATGTTAGAACTTAAGATTTGAATATTTTGCATTATAGTAGTGAAGGGTATTTAAGTACATATGGTGCCTAATTTAGGCATAGCAATCTTGCAACTACTTTTGTCCTATGCCACATACATGGACCTTGTGAACGATGGTTAGATCACATGCCCTATCACATGGACTATACTGATGGTTATACCTTTGTCTTATAGTAGATCATACAAACCATGCGTCAAGTGATTACTCATAGAAATACCTACTAGATGTAATAATTCCTAACAAATTTGCCATGTATCTAGCCATATATACAATAACAAAGGCAATATCCATTCTACTATAGGTCAAATTTAGTAAAATACCTAGTATTGAATGGTACAAATAAGCATCTACCTTAGTATTATTAGGTAGAGCAAGCTTAAGCCTCATTCAAAAAGCCATAGAAGTTTTGACTAGTTTATTGTCCATCATGTTGAATATTTTTAAGAGTCCGACACATACTTAGGTTAAGAAAGAAAAATTTCATCACTCATTTTCTAAACATGCATGTCTAATAAGAAATACAAGCTGCCCAAACCAATCCCCTCAAAGGAATTCATCAACCTAGTCTTCAGTTTACCAATTTGTGAAGTAGCACTACCAGTGAGAATTAAATCATGCACATAGGGAATAGTGATGATGAAATGTCCATCAATCTTCTAAATATAGATATTATTCTCAAATCCACACCTCCTACAACTTGAGTTGATGAAGAAAGTGATTATCTTCTCATACCACTCCTTTGGTGTCTATTTGATCCCATATATAATAACTTTCTTAATTTACATCATATGGTTTGGGACCTTCTTCCACAAGACCAAGTGGTTACTCCATATAAATTTAGACCTAGAAATCACTATTAATAAATGCATTCTTCACATCCATTTTATATACCTCCCAACCAAAACAAGATTCCAATGCTAGCACAAGGTGGACATAATTCTTGTGGAGCAGAAGAAAAATTATTAGTGTAATCAATGCCTTCCTCTTGAGAGAAACTTTTCACTATCAAATGAGCCTTATATTTCTCCACAACATCCTTGTAACTATATTTGGTCTTAGATATGCATTTAGACCCAACCATTTTCTTCCCATGGGGCCTTAGAACCAAATTCCAAGTGTGATTCCTCATCAAAGCATCAAAATCATCCCTCATAGTTGCCTCCCATTTGGGTTTTCCACTAGCCTGTATAAATTATTAGGATCACTCTTTATTTTTAAGTTAGTTATGAGAGTAAAATTGAATCAATTCTTTTTAAAATGAGTATTTAACCATTCACATCCTACAACTCTAGTGCCTCACTAGGAGCATCTTTAAAGACCTTTTAATCCCACTTGGAATAAATAGATCCAACTACTAGAGGATCAAAAGATAGAGAAGCATTATCTACATGAAAATAGTGACCACCACAAACCATGTCATGGTCCTTAACATTATTAATAGTAGCTCCACCATCATGAGGAACATCCCCATGAAAAATTCCATGTCAATCCACATGATAATCATCAATGCTAAAATCTTGTGATGTTGAAGAAGGTGCTAAGTACTCATCAATCATCCTCACAATATCAAAATGTTTTTGTCATCTAAGTTGACACTCTTTTGTTTTGGAATATGGACCTAAGCATCATATCCAAATACATGAAGATGTGCTACACTAGGTTTCCTATCATTTTATTTCAACTTAGGAGTCATATCCTGAGGATCTCTAGTGGGTGAGTGATTAACAATATAACATGAATGCCTCCAAGGGCTAGGTGGATTGGCAAGTGTTGGTGTGGTTGGGCACTTATCAAGAAGAGACCTAGGTTCAAACCTTGGGGGTGCCATTTAGCAAAGGAAGTAGTCTGATCTGAATCCTCTAAGTGCGCGCCAGACCGACGATGATGGTACGAACCTTGAGCGACCGATGGTCTCCATCTCACGTCGAGTCAACAACAACGAGACGACTAGGCTTGTTGGGAGCAATCCTTGTGGTTTGAACCTGCACTTACCAGTTACTAAAAATAGTGGTTGTAACCAACTGCCCTATGTAACCCAAAAAAAAAACAATATAACATGAATAAAATATGACTTCACTCAACAATCTCAAATCAATATTCCTAGCACACAACATATATCTACCCATTTAATAAGAATCTTATGTTTCCTTTCAGCTATACCATTTTGTTGAGTGTAAGGAACACTATATTGTTGGATTATACCATATTTCATGTAAAAGGAATATGAATAAGGAATTCACCACCATTATTAGTCTTCCAAACGTTGATGAATCTACCACTTTGCTTTTCAACTACAGCTTTAAAATCAACAAAGTTATAAAATACCTCAATCTTATAGTTTAGAAGATACACCCAAAATTTTCTAGAATAGTAATCAATGAATGCTTCTAAATATCTAGATCCACCAAAAAAAAGAATCCTTGTGGGACCACATATATGAGTGCACAAAATCCAAGAGATAAGAATCCATGTGTGATATCTTCTTCATAGATGTATCCCTATGAGTGCACAAAATCCAAGAGATAAGAATCCATGTGTGATATCCTCTTCATAGATGTATCCCTATGAAATTCACCAAGTTCAAATCCTTCTTCATGCTATCATGTTGTTTGAACTTTCATCTAAGATTTGCATCTCTGCTTAGAAAGACCTTTTATTCTAATCTATCTTTTCTGATTTTTGTTATCTTTCTTTTAGATTTGCTTCATAAGAATATTCTATAGGCATTTATAAAGATTTGATTTACGTTTCAACTTATTTCAATGACCAAGAGTGAGATATAGGTTTTCAAACTTAAAGAAGAAAGGATTAAAATCGAATAATCAAAGAGCCTTTATTTATAGCCACAATATATGAGTTAAATTATCCCACATAAAATATTATATTAAATTATATTGATCCCTATATAATATAATCTACCAATCAAATGACATTAGCTCAACTAATTAAATTACTCAACTTTCAAGGAGGATACCCCAGTTTGAATCTTGCCAAATGGTACATGCATAACTGCCCAACTATTGTAATACCACTATATGGTCATGACATAATATAAGTGGGTCCTATTTTAATCCCATATAATCATTTTAAAATACATATAAATAATCCACTAATGGAAGTTGATTAAGGGTCTAGTCATTAAAAATATTGTTAAGAAATACAAGACTACTAGGCAAAATGTTAATCTTCCACACTTCTGGCCTCTTAAACATGTAAAAAAAACTTCTTATCGATATGAAACTCTGAATTTTATATTAAGACCATAAAAGAGTATACAATCTATAAATCACAGAGTATAACAAAAGAAAATGCAAAAAATGTAAGCAAAATAGAATAATGATTTATTGCTCAGAATTTAGATTATAATTAGCCATGAATGGGCAAAATAGGTTGATTCCAAAGAATATTTTACAGCAACCATCTACTCTGTAGTCGGCTATCTATAATGTTCATAGGAAGTTGAAATACCATGGCAAATAGAATTGGCAAATATCTATTATGAAGCGAATGCACATTAACTCAGGTGATAAATCACTCAATATGTTTGTCAAACGTTATGCCCTAGTCTGCTTTCCTTTATACCTTTGGTGTCTGCCCGAGGTTAATCACCATACATTTTAGTCAACATAGGGCTTGCTTTTCTAAGCAAGAATCGCTGGAGTTGCATCATTAAAAGGGACAAGACTATTGTCATGGACACAAATGCTCTCTTTTGAAATGGTTTTCAAGAATAGCAGGGACATCCATGGTAAATCTGTTCATGTTTCAATGAAAATGGCACCACTAAGAAAAAGTATAAATTATACTACGATGAAACTGGGAAAGAAAATGAATCTGACATAGCCAATAATAATTTTTGTCAGCTTGATCTGAACTTTTCTATATGGATTGGAAGAATATTTTTGGGAAGTACAAAGGAGGATATCAGATAGCCACAGACTACAAATGATCCAATTGCATATCTCATGGACCACAAATGATCCAATTGCATATCTTATGGACCACAAATGATCCAGTTGCATATCTTACAATCCTCCTCTACAAGTGAAACACTCGTAGAAAAATGAAATATCTATTCTAAGGGAACAGTTACCAAGAATTTGTCCTGCTATTTCTTTTAATAGGTATATAGGAAATCATCTAGACGATTGACAGAGCCAAAAAAAGATGCAATGCTTAATTCTTTTGTTTGACACATAACATGGTATTAGAATGCTCTTATTTTGACAATGAGGAGGCAAAGTACACATCAAGCTAGCAAAATCTAAGCAGAAGGCCACTTCAGCTTTGTAGTTGAGAACAATTGAACCCAAATCAAAGCATACCAAATTTTCAAATTTTGAGAAATTTGAATATTGATTAGCTTAAACCATCCAGAAGGCCATGTCCTTTCACATCCCTGATTGAAATAAAAGATCAATTTACAAACAATTACTCAAAAAGACTTGAAGAATTTGAATCTTGAAGCCAATTGCTCTTCGCTGATAAAGATAATTAGTCAACATACTACTTTAGTCTTTGATACAATGACAAAATAGAGAATTTCCAGGCTTAACAGAAGCCTAATGGGAGACACCGATTTAAACAGAGTTCTATATCACAATGCTACAGAGAATGCACATTCATTTGGAGGAAAAAATTGGGCCTTTTGTTCCAATAAGTCTCCACATGTACCATGATCCTACAGACCTATAGGGCCTCCAGCTATTTGATAAAACTTCCATCTGAGCAGGTGTGGGCAAAGCTTGAGAGCATAAAGCTTCTGAATACCTTTACGAACACCCAAATCCCCAACTGGCAGCACATCAGGCCTATGCAAAGCAAAAATCATGAACATGTGCACAGACCAGACCCCAATTCCCCTCACAGCAGTGAGTGAAGATATCAATGAGTCATCATCCATTTCAAATATTAAAGAATTTGAAAGAGCTCCAGACATGAAATTGGATGCCAGGTCATGAAGGTAACTTGCTTTTCGTTCTGATATCCCAACTGTTCGCATTTCTGCTGCTGAGAGCTTGGATATAGTTTCAGGCATAACACAATTCTCTCCCTGCCGAAGAAGAAGAAATCAAATTTTTCCCATATTTGTAAACATGGTCTCCTTTTCTCAAAAAGACCATTGATGGATTATGCTTCTTTCCTTTTCTTCTAAGACGAAATCTGATAAACTGAACCATTTCGAGGGGATCAAGTAAAATGCACATACATGTTCTCTTTGTTTTTGGAATTTTTCATATGAAGCTAAGATTGTCCTACAGAACATATTATCCATCAAGTATGTTCAAATAAAAGCTAATTATGCTGGGAAATTCATAACATACGTTTGTAAACTATATATCTGAACATTGGTAATATAGTGGTATTACCATTCCAAAGACCAATAAACAAAGGTTTAATAGGCAAAATTATATTTTAAAAAATTAAAAAAATTATATAACCAGAACGGCCTAGAGGAAAATAACATCATATAAGCACTCTGCTCAAGGTATTGATATGATGCTCAATTACATGTCAATTGTCAAGTCATAAGTGAGAGAGATTATTTTATCAGTGGACTTATTATTAGCTCAGATCCTCTTGGTATGTCAGATCCTCTTGGTATGTGCTTTCTTCCTTCTCTGTAAAAAATGCAGGATCATGCAGAAAGTACCCGAGCTTTTGAAGAATTGCAGGCATCATACCACATCTACTCCTACGTGTATGGCATTTGATGGTGTGTAAAGTTAGTAGTCATCCATGTTAACCTTGATGCTATGACATCTTCTGAGAGGCATTACAAGGGTTTATGATAAAGTTGAAAGCCATGGAAAAGATATCCTATGCAGGCATTGGAGCCAAAACAGCCGAAGTGTTCAACTAGAGCAAAAGGCATACAGAGTGGAGGATAGCATTAAGAAGGGTCTAAAAGAGGGTATTCATGGCAAGAACAACGAAGACCTGAAGGTGGACACTGCAAGGCAGCCATTCATGAAAGACAAACCTACTAATGCTCAGGTGTTGGAATGGCTCAACTACAACACCGTGATTCACAAGGCTAATGCAATGAAAGTAAAAAATGCCATGTTTCACATATAGAGGGCTGAGGATGAGCTGAAGCATTTCAAAAGGGATGCGGCAGTGGCCATAACGAGCATATGCTTCTAGCCATAATGGAGCATGCTACAGGACCCGCAACAATTAAGCTTTTTAATAAGCAGTCCACCAAACAGGGCCTGTTCAAGCCCACCCTTTGGGGGCTCCAGATAAAGGATTTGGCCACTTGCAGCGTTCTTGAATTAAAGGTCTGTCTGTCCTTTGTTGTTTTATCACTATGTATATTGGCCAAAGGATGAAATTTTGGCGACCTGTCCCCCTCCAGATTGTTGTCTTAGTGTTATGTCCTGGTCCTAAACAGCATCTGTGTTTGCCTTGGTTTTGGACTAAAATAGCACAGCGAATCCCTCCGGAGACAACGAAAACGAAGCTGGGACTTCATGCTCTATTCTATTCCTTTCTGCAAGGGATTATGGTACTCTTGGTTTCAGTCTATACAAAGTTCATAATGTTGTCAATTAGCAACACTGCCAAATAGACTGTTCTTGTAGTTTCTGTTAAATTCAGGGGACGATAGTAATAGTAATTATAGCGGTTTCATTACTTGTGTTTAATAAAGGATATGTAAGCCCATGCTTTATATATGATATTTGTTGTAACTATTTTTTCCTCTGACATGTGGGGCTTCTAAAGCCCAATGGGATTTTGTTTTTCATAGGAAGATACAGTGCTATCCTGATCAAATCAGGAAGCATGTGTTTCTTTTCTATTTAAACATATAGTATATATTATTTTTCGCAAAAAAAGAGAAAAAAGAAAACAACAGAACTTATTTTTATTTCTGTCATTGATTTTGATGTCTGAGAGTATCAACCGGTATTGAAATGAAACCACTGATGAGTATCTTTCATACATACAAGAAAAAAGCTCTTCCATTCCAAACATGCACAAAGCATTGCTTTAAGTCAGGATTTTCCTCATGAAAAAGCTGTACTTGAAATGGTAAAAGGGCATTGACTTCTAGGCAAAGCAAAAAGGATGTATCAAAAAAATCAAATATGACCTAAGCATACTATTATTTCTGAATACCCAACAAATAAACCAAGCATCAAATTAGTCATAGTGCTCAGCACAAACTTGAATCATACTCATAATTCATATGCTGGTTATTCAGAGACACTACAATGCTCAGCATGTAGCCCATAAATGAACTATGCATACACTGAGCACTGCACAGATTGGCAAGGCCCACTTTGTAATATGCCTTCTCAAACAGTTGAAACCGAAGGAGCTATAAAACTTAGAAACTTCCCTTTTCATCCAATTAAGCATGGTGGTTAGGATGGCACCTAAGTCGCCTTTACCTCTTCTTCAATGAGTAGAACATCAGATTGTGTCTGCATTCCCAATAATTGAACCGAGCAAGGCATTATTGCCATTATCTAAAAGAGGTTGGACAAGTATTGCCAATAGACCCAATAACACAACACATACGTGTATGTGGACTTCGAGAATTACAGGTACACAAAGTGGATACAGGGGAATATGAGGTGGTCTAATATGCTAGTTTATCTTAAAAATTATTTTGCTTTTACTTTACTCTGTTTATCTCTATTGAGATATTTATATAGATAGAAATTTATCACAGGATACAAGTAAAATTGCGGTTGAAACTAAATAAGAGAAAGAAGACTACTTTACCCCACATAGAGAAACAAGCCTGTTATATATTGAAGCCGCTGCTTTTGTTGCAAGCTGTTGGTATACAATGCTTCTGAGAAGAGACTGGAAAGCATTCTCACATTTCTGAAAGTTGGGTGTGTCGTGCATCTCTATAACAGAAGACAATTTCATGTCAGATTCCTTCAAGTGTTTGATGGCCATTTGAATAGATTCCTCTGAAGACAAGGCCATAATTTCTTTTGGGTTCTTTAAAATAACATCTTGGATCAATGGGGACTTGTCCTTGTGTTGTATGATACGTTTCTGATCTTCCTGGATTGAAACCCAATCTTGCAGGATGATGACGTTCCTGTATTGGCTTTTTTGGAAGCTCCAGTGATATGCCTGCTGGTTAATTCTTCTTTTTCTGCTGGTTCTGGTTCTTTGGAAAGAGGGTTTTCTACATTGCTGCTTAATACCCTTGTTCTTTTGGTCATCGTCACAGTTCTACCTTTCTTGAAAATCTTTAGGACCTTCGAAACTTAAAATGGGAGTTTTGGAGAGTTATTGAGTAGATTGTGCATTATCTGCAGACATGATGCAATGGAATAACAGTTCAGTGGGATCTATTTTGGATGAAGACCTAAGCGTTTTTTTAAATACATGCCTGCAATGGATTAACAGTTCAGCGGGGTTTTTGTTGGATGAAGACCTAAACGTTGGGTTACTTACGAGTGATGTCAAAGATATTTTATATATACAATACTAACCGATTTCACTAATTTTTTTTTGAAATAATACTTCTTATAATTGAATTCGGGTCACATCATCGATAATATAAATGACGTCTTTACTAATTTTATAAAAAATGTTAATATGACGTTCTTACCAGTCTTACTAATTTTATAAGAAATATTAATTTTGTTTGAAGTAAAGGGAAGTTTTTAGTTTACTAATTTTATAAGAAATATTAATTTTGTTTGAAGTAAAGGGAAGTTTTTAGTTAATTGATGGAAAATTTATTTGAAGGTTTATTTTTGAACTAGGGAAAATGTTTTTGAATAGCTAGTTTTTTTCAATATATTTACGTTGAGTTATTGGAATAATATTTAAATATTAATTTTTTTCTAAATGAAAAGTAGTATTGTAAGAGTTATTTTTTTAAAAAGGAAAAATTTTATTTATTAATAAAAAGGTGTACAATTTTCTAATCAAAAAGTGAAGTAAATCGAGCATTTTTATGAAGATAAAAAAGAATTTTATTATTAGAGTTTTCGTCATCCTCGCATATTATTCTTGCTCTTCTGTTTTTTTGATGATTTGGGGCTAGGGGTTATATTTATTGCCTGATTCGCTAGTGTGTCGACCTCTTTGTTGAATTCTTGCCTTATGTGTTGACAGGATATTTTATCAATTATTCTGCCGATTTGTCTAATCCTGTCTTGAATAATCTTCAATTGTGAATATCTAAAATCTTTGTTTTTGACAAGAGTTGTTATTATCAATTCAAAATCCTCGTAAACTATGACCTGAGTGATTCCTTGCTTTGCCACCTATTTTAAAATGATTTCACATCCAATATCCTCTACTACATTGTTCGATGTTATTCCCAAGTTGATCATGTATTTGAGCAGTATCTCATGGGGTCCAATAAGAATCAGTCTCCTTGTCGTTGCTTGACCAAGATTGGATTTGGAGGCGCCATCAAAGAAGAGTGTCGAAAAACATATGTTAGGAAAAGAATTGTTTGCTTTGTAACCTTCCTATGTCAGGAAAGCTTGGAGATTAAGTTGGTAGATCATTCTTCTTTTTGTGGGTGACAGATCTTCTTCATACTGTTGTTGACAGAAACTATATTTGACATTTAAGACTAATTCGTATTAGAGTTTTGTTGTCCTTACCTTTGCCTTCAAAAATCCTCTGGTTTTTGTCCAACCAGATGTGCCAGATGATAGAATATGTTTTTTGAATTTAGCAAAAAATCCCTTGCGGTGCTGCCTTGGTCTATGAAACCACGACTAGGGGGTTCTACACCATCAAAATCACCCGAGAGTTGCGTTCGACACTGACCGCACTAGCATTATCAATTGGATTTTGGGTACCCAATGTGCGTTTGGTAGGGTGGAGATTCAAACCAGGGACCTCCTTTGAAGGATTGCCCTACCCTCTCCAACTCACCTACAGCACGTGGGTGCCACATGATAAATATGTTATAGAGCTCCACAGATTTTTCAGGAGGGGCTTACCTGCTAGTTTACCTTTATATTCTTTGTTCCACTTGGTAAAACATGTGTCTATGTTTAACCTTCCAGAGTAGGAAGTGCCAAGAATTTTAGTTATTCCTAACCAAATTGAAATTGCCTTCGGGTATTCAAACAAAAGATGGAAAATTGTTTTTTCTGCACCTGTAACAAACATGAGGCCCTATTTTACTCCTCTTTTACAGAATATCACCTGTTAATATTTTATTTTGAGAGATTAGCCAAATGAATAGTTGCAGTTTAGGTGGTTCTCTAGTTTTCCACACTATCGATAGTTTTTGTTGGCAGGACCAATCTGTAGATGTTGAACTCCTAGATGCACGAAGTATTCTCCATTATTGTTGATGCTACCCCAAAATATTTTTTCTGGCATTGTGGGATGAAGAGATCTAATGCTCAACACGTGGGACTTAAAATAATACCAATCTTCTTGAAGCTGAGATGGAATGGGAAGAGAGATCTAGTTAAGAGTTTCTTAGGTCCAATAAAACAAGTCACCTAATTTGAGTATTCTCTGGCTTTCCAAGTGATTTTGCAATTCGATTGGAATTCTTTCTCTTAATGGTGGATTTCCTAGGATTAGGTCCTCCCATAAATTATTTGACTTACCATCTCCTGATAGCCAAGAAATTCTATCCTCTATTATGCTTTTTGCAGCCACTATATGTTTCCAAACCAACGAGGCTCTAGGAAGTTTATCTATGTGTTTGAGCATTTGAATAGTTATTTGATTATTTACATACTTGCTGACAAGTATGCGCTGCCATGCTCGATTGTGTTTAAGCATGTTCTAGAGAAGTTTTGCCAGTGCTTTCGAAACTATCTCTATTTTTTTGATTCCAAGTCCTTGAATTTTACTTTTGGTGACCATCTCCCAATTAACCAAGTGGAATTTGTTTCTTTTTTACTGTCTATCTCCTTGCCATAGAAAGTTGCATATGATTCCATCTGCCTTTTGCAAAATAAACTTGGGAGCATGATATACTAATAGTTGGTAGAATGGAAGAGAAACTAACACTAATTTTATCAATACTACCTTCTTGCAAGACTGAGCCAACTATTACTGTAATTTTGTATCCTCTTAACCATCTTGTCCAATATTGGGGTCTAGTAGTTTGAGGCTTTGAGGTGGAAGCTCATGGGCACTCCTAGATATATGAAGTATTTTTTGTGCCAGACCAAAATTCTAGGATAGTGCAAAAGATTTTGACTCTTTTTGCTACAACATTTTGTGTATAGAACTGACTCTTTTGAGTGTTTATGAGTCTCGATAGGTTGTGTGAACCAATACAGACATTGCTTGAATTGTATAACATTTTGCTTGGTGGATTTACCTAGAAGAATGATATCATCTGCAAATTGGGTATGTGTTATAGTTTTGCATCCTATTGTAGCCTCTATCCCTGTTATTTTTCTTTCTCTTTGAAGATGGTTAATTAATATTCCAAGAGTCTCAGCTAAAATGATGTAAAGGTATGGTGATAGTGGACACCCTTGTCTAATTCTCCTTGTAGTCTAAAATAAATTTTTTGGTTCTCCATTTATTAAGGGGGCTATCCATGGGTTTTTTATGCATGCTCCAATCCACTTGATGACCTGATGTGGGAATCCAAACTTTGTAGGACCTATTCTATAAATTGTATATTAACTCGATCAAAGGCATTTGCCATATCAGTTTTATAACAATCTATTTATTTTTTTATTTTCTACTACTATTGAGGGCTTCATGCACTGTTATGATATTATCATAAATTTATTTTCCAGGCATGAACCCCCCTTGCTCTTCTGACATTAGTTTGTCAATTTTTTTCTTTATTCTATTGGTCAACAGTTTGGTAATAATTTTATAGGAAGAGTTACATAGAGAAATTGGTCTAAATCTAGAGAAAGTAGTGGTATTTTTTCTTTAGGAATCAATGCTAGAAAGGTGGAGTTGATGGCTCCAATAAGCTTACCTTTCACCCTAACATAATCATGCGTAGCAAATATTCTTTGATTAGGTATAAGTATTGCTGGTAAAAGTTGTTTGTGAATCCATCAAGTTTGGAAGTTTTATCCTTTGGTAGAGCTGCTATAATCTCCTTAAGTTCCTCCATAGTGATTGGTTGACTAAGATCCTATTTGTCTTCCAAACTTTATATTATCGGTATATCCTATAGAAGTATTCCCTGGGAATGTGGGTTACCATTTTCTCTAGACAACAGAGTTGAGTAATGTTGATTGGCAAGTTCCTTAATTTTCTCTTTGTCTGTAGAAGTGGTTCCTTCATGCTCTATCTCTTTGATTATGTTCCTTTGGCAGCGTTTCATGATTTTTAGATGAAAATATTTGGTGTTTCTATCCCCCTTGCTTATCCAAACCATTCGAGATCTAAACCTCTGATGTGTTTCTTCTTCAGTGCTTAATTTATTGAGCTTCTAAATTAGGTAATTTCTTGCATCTTCTTGCCATGGTTGAGGAGGATGATCCCCAATTTCTTTTTCTAGCTACTCTAGTTGTTGCATCAACTACTTCTTGTCTAGTTTGACTCTCAATTTTTTTGCCAATCATTTTTTTATCATTTGCTTCAATTATTGAATTTTGCTTTTCCATTTTTCTTGGGGGTTGATGGATTGGACTTGATGGTTCTAAGTGCTTTCTGCAAGTTCACTGATATTCTACCACCTATTCAGAGTTGTACTTAGAAGAAATTTTTTGAGGTTGTAGGCTTTGACCGCTATCCAAGAGAATTAGCTTATGATCTGAGATAGAGTTTTGAATGATGTGGCTGGAAGTGAGGGGAAAGTGTGTTAGGAGATTTTCATTGATCAAGAATTTATCCAATATTTTTACAATATAGGTTATCCCTGCTCTTCTATTGCTCCAAGTGTACTTTCCTTTGGTTGATTGAATGTCTTGTAAGCTTTCATCTACCATAATTTTATTGAGAAGATCTCTATTTGAATCCCTTGCTAAACTTCCTCCAACCTTCTTTCAGTGGTATAGAATCATGTTGAGATCTCCTCCCAGTATTATGTTTTCAAAATTTTCATTGTCTAGCCATTGTGCTAAGTTTTGCCATGCTTCTCTTTTTTGGATAGGATGATTTGAACCATAAAAATTTATTACTGCTATACTAGTTCCATCTGATAAGATGAATTTTATACCCATCCAATTATTGTGCTTATGTTGTAAGCTACAAACTATTTTTTGTGGATCCCAAGCCAAATCCAGTCCCCCTGAAGCTCTCACAGAATCAATAGTTATCAATTCAGACTATATGCTCATATCTTCTGCTATTCTGTAGTCAGTGTTGCCTCTATTGTTTTTGTTTCCTGAATACAGACTATTGTTGGATTTTGCTTCTGTATTAGAACTATGAGATAGTTTTTTTAGAAGACTTCTCAATCCCCTATAGTTCCATAACATAATCTTCATTTTTTAGATTGCTTATTATTTTTTACAAAGCTCTCCTCAATTTTGACTTACATTTTGGATTGCAAGTCTTTCTATGCTTGCTCAATTCTGAGTTGTAGGTTCAATTTTCTTTCCTTAGCTATAGATCGTGTGGTCAAAAAGTCCTTGGGAATCACTATGTCCTCCACTTGTGTTTCTTCTATCTCTTCCTCTGAGTTCCATTAGTTTCTTCTCAAGCTGTTGTGTTCTCTAGTGTATCTCCTAAGATCTTTGGTGAGTTATCAACTTCAATTGTAGGTATATTCTCTTTATCTTTTCGAGCCATCACATCTAGAGGTGATTTTATTTCCTACTTCATTAAGACTTGCAAATTTATTTTTGTGTTGGAAGCTTTTTTGATCCTGTGGTTGTGGTTGTCGATTCTTGCTTCTTGATCTGTGTGGTCTCCTTTTGACATCCTATAATCCTAGTTCTTCCTTTTTTATTTTTTGTGCTTGTTTAATTGGGCATTTTTGGGAGAAATACCCATGCTCATGGTAGGTTATACACTTGAATGGTATATGCTCGTAGTCCAAGGGTTGGTTATGAATCCAATCAAACACCTTTATTTCAATACGCTCAAGCAAAACCTTTTTCAGATTGACTTACACACAGATGCATGCACATATAGCATTATTGGCCTTTAGACGAGCCCAGTTAATGAACGTTCTAATAACATTCCCTATTAATTCCATCGAAGGTTTGTTCCATAGGTGTAGTGGCAAAAATGATAACCTCACTCAGACAAAAACATCTTTAGGCTCCTCCTCTTGAGGATCAAATGTCATGCTCCACAGGGTTATGTAGAGTGGATCGAATCCCAAAAAGCATGAACCTCCATGAAATATAGTGCTCTTGTCCTCCATAGAGGTAAATGTAATGACAATGTATCCCCTACCTGTCATCATAAATTCATAAGAGGAGACTTTACCCCTCCAATGTGTGTTAATCCATTTTTGAATTGTGATTGGACTAGGCCATATTCCTACAAATTTGCATGCAAGGGCTTGGATGGAAAGTGTGAGCAAAGGTTGTTCAATGAAGGCTGGGGGTACCTCAATCATAGGAGACTCATCTAACTTGGACACAAAGATACCATTGTTAGAGCGATCAGGTGGTTTTGGATGGGGTGCTTTCCTTGTTTTAAGCACTTGATGCATATGATCTAGCTTCTCCTTGTCAAAACGAAATTATTGTGAAGACATGGAGAAGGCCTCATTGCCCACTTGTTTGAAAAGTGAGGTTGTTGTCATCATTGCAACCAAAAGACTACCATAAATCACTTTCCAAAGAAGAGGTCCCTATTTTAAAAGCCCTAGCCAATGAAAGATTTTCAAAGCTAAAGCCAAATAAGTACCATACCTGAAATGATACTCGTGATTTCTCTTGGAAAAATCGATCGATGCTAGGGTTTTATGTCTTCCCCCAAATTTGTTCCTCCTCCAATAAATGAAATATTTTTCTAAAAAAATAAATTATTGTCACTTGTGTGTTTTTTTAATTTTCTCTATGCTTCACTTTGCAAACCCTAGCTTTGTTGCATGCACTCCATGATTCTAGCCAAAAAAACTTCTTTAAACTGTTGTTCACCTGCACAGAAAATATTAAGAGCTATTATATCAAATTTTAACATATTAAAAGTGATATGGTGATAGATACATTATTAAATTTTAATAATTATTTAATAGTAATAAAATAAAAATAAGTTGCAAGCTTATTGTAGTGGTAAAGGCTTTGCTCTCTCTTTGGGAGGTCTAAGGTTCAAACCACATTCATTATGAGAGGACCGGGACCCCTCATAAAAACTTGTGTAAACTCAATGAAAAATAAAATAAAATAAAAATAATATTAAAATATTTTGGTCTAATAAAGCTCAGAAGGAAGTAAATGTGGAAATATTTATAGGAGCTCTTTATGCAAAGGAGGCTCATGTCCCCACTAAGTTTTTGGTGTTGTCCAATTAAAGTCGGTATTATTTTAAGCATTGCCTTGCTCATTCTCAACTAACTTTAAGTACCATTGATCAAGGTATCCTTTTGAAGTACAAACCACCTTGATTGCATAGTCTCAAGGGAGAGATCCAAAAGAAAAAGTCTATGAAATATTTTCAACCAAGCATCACTTTGAGGAGGTGATATATCCCACCCAATTAAGGGGTCATGCATGTTCCCAAGTTGTTCCATGGTCTCAAAAACCTTTGTGTTAAGGAAAAATAGTGTATATTGCATCTTTAGTCACACTCATGTTACTGGGTGTTGGATTTCATAGAAATTTCCAAAAACGAATGGAATCAAGCATTACACAGTATTTTTTTAACAAAGGAATATAGAGCAAAAAATAGAAGATATAATATGATGGGTGTCTATGGACACCAAATAATCTCACTAAAATAAAATTAAATTACACTCTAACCAATAGCAAAAAATGTTGGTATGAAGGGGTATTTATATGTAAATGCATGATGCCTTTAGGTCAAGGTTATGATACAAAACTTTAGGAATAAAATATTACAAAAATTTACAAAAGAACTTTTTTCAAGGTTCACATAGGTCCAAAGGGAAAATATGACAAATATAAGTACAAAATTTTGTCGTTGTCTCAAGAGAAAATTAACCACCACATATTCCAACATACCCCTTTAAGTTGAACAAAGGACACATAGAAATACCTTTACTTTGCATCCCCCTTAAGGGACACTCTTTGACTCTAATAAGCTCCCACATGTGCACAATAGTGACATTGGGTATGACCTTGTCAATGTATTTGTTGTCTGCTCTAATGAAGGTACAAACATTGGATTGAGCATCCCACAATCTTGAAGCCATCTTACAAAGTAGTGCTTCAATCGTCACATTGAAGGGTGACTTGGAAATATCAAAGGAATGCTAGTCTTCTCCAAAATCATTGGCATCCATTTGAAATGTTTAGTTGCCTTATTAGCAACATAATATCCATCCTCTATGGAGGACTAAGATATAGTGGATTGACATCTAGAGCACCACTAAAATAAAATAGATCCCAAATATAACACAAAGCCTATGGTGGACCATCACTCATTGAAGTCACTTGCCCAATCAACATCTAAAAAACCTATTAAAATTGTAAGGAAACCAATAGAGTAGTGAATACCCATCTAATAGGTCCCTCTATTATATCTTAGAATCCTCTTATTTGTTGTCCAATGACTCCCATGGTGATTACATGTATCTAGAACAATAGTTGACAACAAAATCTATATTAGGTCTAATGTGAGTGCGATAGAGAAGTATTCCCGTAAGGGACTAATATAGTGTGGTATCAACTAACGGTGTGGTGCAATCAGTTTGGAGTTTGAAGCCTACGACAAAAGGATTCTAAGTGGGCCTACACTCCTCCATATGGAAATGTTGAAGAAGATCCAAAGTATACTTAGGATGAGAATTGAGGATGTCACATCTGTCTAATTAATCTGAATTCCTAAATAATAATGTAGGGGTTTCAAATCTATTATCTCAAAGGTGGAATAAAATTGTGATATCATGTATTAGGTTAAACTAGAGGAGCTACTAGCAATGAAAATATCATCAACATACAATACAATCACCAAATTTTTTCCATATTGACGTTTGATATAAACATTATGTTTAGCCTCACATCTCTAAAACCCACAATTGATAAAAAATGAATGGATCCTCAAATAATAAACTAATGGAGTGTGTCCCTCAAGCTCAAAATCAATTGGATATTGCATGTAGACATCTTATTGAAGCTCCATGTGTATAAAGGCACTCTTCATGTCCATTGATGCACCTTCCATCCATAAGAGGCAACAATGAAGAGAATATTCTTGATTGAGTCCATCTTGGCTGCTAGTGTAAAATTCTTAAAATAGTCCACTCCCTCTTATTGAGAAAATCCCTTAGCAACAAGTATTTCTTGTGTTTATCTACCTAATCATCCAATGTATATTTGGTCCTTTAGACCCATTTGTAGTCAACAATGTTCTTCCATTCTAAAAGAGGGATCAACTCCTAAGTCATGTTCTTCATAGATGCATCATACTCTACCAACATAGCATATTTCCATTCTGGCTTTCCCTTAGCCTAAGAATATGTGAAAGGATCTTGAAAATGTGCTACCTTAAAAAACAATGCTCGAGAAGGATCCTTTTCATGTCAATCAAGATATGGAATAGGTTTAGCATCCTTTATAAGCATCTTAACCCACTTGGGTGTTGGACAAACCAAAGAATTATTGTATCCTATGATAACTCAAAATCAAAGTTGAAACTAAAGAATCCAACTCATTACCACTTACCTCATCATGAAATATTGAAGTATTCTAAACTAATGTCCTACTCATCCTATCCTACTTCTAAAGAAGAAAGTGCTACCTATGGTGTTGCTTGTTTAGGGATAAAAATAGGTAAAGAACAATCACTTGAGAAATATGAAGAAGATGTTCTAATAGAAATAGAGCCAACCAAATCTTAGAACAACTAGTTGAATCATAAATAGTCAAAGGGTTAGAAGAATCAATGTCCAAAAGACGATGGGGTGGAAGTACCTAGAAGAACCTCATCAAAGATGACATCTCTTTGAATCAAAACCTCATGCCTTTGAGTATCATAAAGATGATATGTGTTTAAGGTATTGGAATACCCCACAAAAATACACTTATGACTCTTTGGTGCCTCATTTTTTTTAAGATCCTTAGGATGTGAGCCCATGATAAAGACCCAAAGATATGAAATCAATACACATTAGGCTTATCCCTTGTCAATCTCTTAAGAGATTTCATACCTTAGATTGCTCAAAAAGGAAATCTATTGATGATATATGATGCACAAGTGATAACCTCATCCCAAAACTTATAATCCATCATCTTTGCATGAATCATATATTGTGTCATCTCCACGATCACCCTATTTTTTCTCTCAACCACACCATTCTATTTAGGAGTATACTAAACAATCCTATGACGTACAATCCCATGAGAAGCCAAAAATATGAAAAACATAGCTAACATTTTCACCACCCCAATTTCTCCTTAGACATTTGATTCTCATATCTAACTGATTTTGAACAAGGGCCTTGAAGCTCTTAAACCTCTCAAAAGCCTCATATTTAGTGTGAATGGTGTACAACCACACATATTTAGAGTAATAATTAATAAAAATAAGGAAATATTTATTTCCTAAAAGAGATATTGTACCAATAGGTCCATAAATTTTATTATGTATGATATCCAAGGAATGATATGCTCACCTTGCAACCCCTTTTAGAAATGTCTCGCTATGATGCTTTCCTCGAGTACACCCCTAACATGCACCCCTTGGAGGAGACCAATAGCCATATGATGTTGACTCACTCGTCTTAAAAAACCATAGTTGATATTCCCAAACCCATGATACCACTTTTTAATTTCATTATCAACATGTGCAACCATAACAACAAATCTTTTCTTCCTAGGAGGAGGAGAAGAGGCAATTCATTTTCCAACTTATACATTTGGTCGATCTCATCACAATAACCAAAAACAATAATTTTAAATATGTTGTCTATATTCTTAGTTACCCATCTATTAGGCCAAAACTCTATTATTTTATTGGTATGTCTAATACAATAATATATACAAAATATTAGACCCAATATTGAAGAATTTACAATAATACAATAAAACAAAATTGGAGCAACTATTATCTTCTTATTATCTGGAATAATTCTGGCGAAGTTGCAGTACTCTGTTACAATCTCCTCATAGGCTCTGGAAGAGCTCACACACTTGCTACAATGTAAAATTCTTCTTCATAAAAGAAAACCCTAAAACTGCCTTAAGTAAGAAAAAAACAAAGCAAACCCTAACCCTAGCAAATCACATCCGTCGGATCTACATCGACGGTGTTTATTACATGTCTTAGTATTTCAGCCATAAATTTTGACTCGGGTGTCCGTTTGAGCCCCTTTTTTTAGATTGCATAGATTTCGAAGCTCTATGATTTTATTTTGTCTCCTCTAAGAGGAGATGCTTTCCAAGGCTGAAAACATCATCTAATAGCTTGAATTTTCATTTTAATGTATGGTTGGCCAGATTTCCAACATTCTCCCCCTTGTTGGTAAGGGGACTGACTATCAAGTCCCTTACCAGCAAAAACTAAGATTTTACTTCTCTCTTAGTAAAAATATCTGCTACTTGATTATGTGTGGAGCAATACCTCAATTTAACTTGTTCCTTCTCCACCATGTCCCGAATGAAGTGGTACTTGATGTCAAAATGCTTGGACTTGGTATGGTGGATAGGATTATGTGCCAACTTAATGGCACTCTGATTATCACAAAATAAAGTAGTTGGAGTCCCTTGCTTCTCCCTAATCTCTCCTAGCACCTTTCAAAGCCATAATGCTTGTGCACTTGCCGATGTAAGTGCAATATACTCTACTTCAGTAGAAGACAACACCATTGTAGCTTGTTTCTTGGAACTCCATGTCACCAAACTTGAACCAAGAGAAAATTAGTGCCCACTCGTGGATTTCCTATCATCAATATTACTGCCCCAATAACTGTCATTGAATCCCACTAACTTCAAATTCTTTTCTTGTGAGTAGTGGATCCCATAATCAATTATTCCATGAACATACCTCAAAATCCTCTTCGCTGCCTTCAAATGTAACTGTGATGGATTAGCCATATACCTGGAACACTGTGAAACAACAAAGCATATATCCGACCTAGTGTTACAAAGGAACATAAGGCTACCAACAATACTCATGTACTCTATTTTGTTTGCCCTTTCAGCTCCATCCTCCAAACTCAAGATCTCCCCATGTTCAATGAGTGTTGCTACAGGTTTACATTCACTCAAATCAAATCTCTTCAGCATATCCCTTACATATTTGGATTGACAAACAAAAATATCATTGCTAGTTTGATGTACTTCCATCCCAAGAAAGTAACTCATAAAAACCAAATAAGACATCTCAAACTCCTTCTTCAGATCATGTTTAAAATAATCATTCAAAGAAGAACTACTCCCCATAAATAACATATCATCAACATAAAGGCAAATAATAAGAGTATCATTACCTTCCCTTTTATAGTACAAAGTGTGCTCACTCTTACTCCTTTCAAAATTACACTATAGGAAGTAGTCATGGATTCTAGCATACCAAGGTCTTGGAGCTTGCTTCAGCCCATATAGAACCTTCTTAAACCTGTAGAATTTATCTTCTTTTCCTTGGAAAAAAAAACTTTGTGTATGTTCCACATATACTTCTTCATATAAATACCCATTGAGAAATGCACTTTTGACATCCATATGATGCACCCTCCAACTTTTATGAGTTGCCAATGATAGCAATATTCTTATTGTTTCTTGCCTTGCCACTGGAGCAAATGTTTCCTCATAGTCCAAACCATATTTCTGAGTGAAACCCTTTGCTACCAACCGTACCTTGTACCTCTCAATGGATCCATCACTATTCTTCTTGATCTTGTAGACCCACTTGCATCCTACATATTTTCTATCGTTGGGAGAATCACACAACTCCCAAGTATCATTATTTTCAATAGATTGTATTTCTTATTGCATAGCCTTCATCCACACTTTTTTAGTACTAGCATGCTCAAAACATGAAGGCTCAAAATAATCAACAACAACTTTTGAAACTTGTGAAACTTGTGAAACAAGTGCATAGTTTACAACATCACCTTTGGGATCTCCACTATCATCATATCCATAAATATGTAGGTTCTCTAACCTCTCTATTACTGCATTCATCTCTGTATGCTAACTCCTTGTCACCCTCTTATGGAAATTCTTATCAAGAATTTGAGATTCTGGGTGATCCTTCAACAATATTTTAACTTTTCCTTTGGTCGGTGGTGATGGAGGTGGAGAGCTACTGAAAGAACCTTCTCTTGGACTTGAAGTTGCACTTGCAGAAGATGAAATGGAAACTTTTTCATGGCTGGGATGAACTGAAACATGGCTTGGTTCCACATTCTATTCACCAAAAACATCCTCAACAAACAATTTTTGTGATCCCCAACTTTCCCCTTCATTAAAAATTGCATCTCTAGATACAATTATTTTATGTGAAATAAGATTTAAGAACCTATAAGCCTTAGATTGCTCATTGTACCCAATACAAATATATTTTTCACTCTTTGCATCCAACTTCTTTCTATTATCAACATTAACATGCAAAAAAGCCACACATCCAAAAACTCTAAAATGATTTACATTTGGCTTCTTGTTGTACCAACATTCATAAGGGGTAATATTATCAAGACTCTTAGTAGGACTTCTATTTAAAATGTAATTAGTAGTCCAAATTGCTTCAGTCCAATAAAACTTATTAATACCTTTTTCTTGCATCATGCATCATGCCATATCCACCAAAGTCTCGTTCTTTCTTTCAACCACCCCATTATGTTGAGGTGTGTAAGGACTTGTTTTCTGCCTTTTAATCCCAAAATCACTACAAAAATCATCAAATTCATGAGAACAAAAGTCACCTCCTCTATATGTCCTCAAACATTTGATATAATGACCACTCTCATTTTCAACTAGAGCCTTCTTGAAGAAATTGAATACCTCATCCTTATGCTTAATAAAATAAACCCAATAATATCTAGAAAAATCATCAATAAAAGTCAGAAAGTAAGAAGATTTACCCATACTCTATGTCTGCATTGATCCATAAATGTCACTATGAACCAACTGCAATGGATGTTGGGTCCTCCATGCTTCACCATGTGAAAACTTTCCCTTTGCATGTTTGCCAAGTACACAACCTTTACAAACCTCCTTGGAGTCTTCAAATTTTGGTAACCCATAGACAAGTGGTGAAAGCATCTTCAAACTCTTATAATTTATATGCCCAAACCGTAAATGCTGTAGAATCTCCTTGCCTTCTACACCAACAAATGCTAGAGCTCCTTCTTGATCTAAAAACTATAGTGGGAAGAGCCTATTATTGGTCATATTTATAGTGGTAATCAATTTTCTCCTCTCATCATAAATTTTGCACATTCTATCCTCAAACACTAACTTATAATCATTTTCCAACATTTGACCAATACTCATTAATGAATGCTTCAAACGGGGTGCATAGTAAATATATTTTACCTTCATTATTTTTCCTCTCCTGGTAGGAACCTCCATTTCTCCTTTCGCAACCACCTCCAATCTCTTCTCATCCCCAAGCCCGATACTGGATTGATAAGAAGAATCAAGAGATGAAAATACATCCCTATTGCCAGTCATATGGTTTGTGCACTCACTGTCCAAGATCTATGTCTCCTTTGTGCTATTATGTGTAGATAGGAAAGTTGTTTGCTCCACTTTTTCTTCAATCATACAGAACAAAGTATCATCCTTATATGAATCCTCTTCTCCATAATGTGCTGATTTTTTCAACCTGCAATCTCTCTCATAATGGCCATATTTGTTACAATTGTAACACTACACATTTCTCATATCTCGGCCTCTACCTCTTCCTCTTGCACTGGATCCTCCTCTTGCAGCATGAGCCTGGTCATTGTATGAATCTTGAGATCTTCCTCGACCTCCACCACCGTAGGAGCCTCTTCTACCTCCTCTTCCATTTATTCTTGTTCCTATGGAACCCCTACCGTGACCTCTTCCTCCATAATTATCTTTTACCGAAAAATCTTGTTCCTCTGTAGAACCTCCTTCTTTATCCTTCTTCCTCTTGGAAATTCTCTCTTCATGATATATGAGAGAGCCAATTAATGAATCTATATCCATTTTTGAGAGGTCTTTTTTTTCTTCTATGATAAGGGCCGCATTGTCAAACATCTCTGTCAAGGTTCTTAAAACCTTTTTAATTACTACATTTTTCTCTATGATCTCTCCAAGTGTGGGTATTTTATTTACTACTATTTTTACCCGAACACAGTAATCTCCTGTAGTTTTATTTTCCTCATGTTTGATATTTTTAAAATATCTCTGCAAAGTCTAAAACTTCACCTCCTTAACTTGGGCACTCCCCTGGTAATTTTCCTTCAACGCCTTCCAATCTTCTTGAGCTGAAATGCAGGCAAAAATCCGAAGAAAGAGACTCTTGTCTAGAGTCGATTGGATGAAAGCCAAAGCCAAATTATTTTCTTTCTCTTTCTCTTGCATCTCCTTATTTTGATTTGCAGTCAATGCACTCCAATATTTTGGTTCGGTGAACCCAACTTCAATGATGGCCTAAGCTCCTTTTGCCTTCAGAATCATCCTCATCCAGATGTTGGCCATAATAATTCCCTTCAACATGAATTAAGATCTTCGAGAAGCTTCTGTAAAACTTGCAGCAAAAATTCCACAGTTACTTGAACCCAATTTCTCAATCGGCTCGCTCTAATACCAAATGAAGAATTTACAATAATACAATAAAACAAAATTGGAGAAACTATTATCTTCTTATGATCTGAAATAATTCTAGCAGAGTTTAAATACTCTGTTATAATCTCCTCATAGGCTCTAGAAGATCTCACACACTTTCTACAATGCAAAATTCTTCTTCATAAAATAAAACCCTAAAACTGCCTTAAGTAAGAAAAAAAAAAGCAAACCCTAACCCTAGAAAATCACATTCGTCGGATCTACATCAATGGTGTTTATTACATGTCTTAGTATTTCAGCCATAACTTTTGACTCGGGTGTCCGTTTGAGCCCATTTTTTTTTTATATTGCACATGTTTTGAAGCTCTACAATTTTTTTTTAATCTAATTTTAGAGGATATTCTTTCCAAGGCTGAAAATATCATCTAATGGCCCAAATTTTCATTTTAATGTATGGCTGGCTAGATTTCCAACAAATATTAGGAACATAAAGTGCCTCATCAAATGATAAAGATATAGTATTGATGTCTCTAAATCTTGTAACCTAGAATGAAGAATCATATCCAATCACAACACATTCTCCTGCATCTACTTTGGTGTAGCCCTAAAGGAGATGCTTATGCTTCATCATATGCCTGGTTTTCCTTGAATATACTATCAACTCATCCAAAGAAGTGGATTTTCAATATGTGGAATGAACCACTACATAATCCTATGAGGTTTCTCCAAAAGAGGGAAACATCAACACCCTCTTTCTTATTTATTCCTCAAGTTTTTAAATCTAAATCCTACACAATGCTACCTTGTGCCCTTCCTTTTGGAAAAATTCACAAGTAGACTTCTTGGGCTTCTTCTCATTCCATTTAAAATTTTTGTCATTCTAAACTTTAACAACTTATTTTGCATTAGTTTTATTAAAAATAGAAAATTTTAAGCCTATTTCTCCTAGTCTAATAGTGCAAAAAATACTTAAATGCCTCATCAATGAGTGGTGCAAGAGAATCTAAAAAGTACGCATGAAGCTTCTCAAAAATAACAACTATCTGATATGTTTTAGACACATTATTAAAGATAATGTTGAGCAATTTAGTGTTCCTATCCTTTCCTATGCTTCTTGTCCTTCTCTTCTCTCCTTGGGTAGTCCTCTTACAATTTGGATGTCCTCTTATAGTCTCTTAAATTTATTGATATACTCATCAATAGTATCAAATGATTCCATGGATAAGGTTTCTAGCTTAGCCTCCAATCTACTTATTTGTGTGGACTCAAATACCATCACACAACCATTGAAATTCCTCAAGTAGCACTTTATGATCTACAGTGTTACTAACATGAGTGTCATATATATTTTCAACATGAAGAGTAATGACATTATAAGCCTCATCCTTCTTGTCATTACAAAGTTGCTTTCCTCTTTAGAATAAGTATCATGAGACTCATTATTTGAGTAGCCTTGTACTTCATAGTAGAGTTTCAATCTTGATTTTCTATGTATCATAGTTAAGACCACTCAACAATGGCATATGATGATTCATAACTATTCTACAAAAACATAAAAAACCTGATGCATTTATGACTAGAAAAATACCATCAATGTAGAGATCTCAAAAAACTATGTGATATAAAAAGAGGCTCAAAATAATTTTGTATACAAAAGTTATGGCCACTAGAAGTTTTACCCCAAATTTGTAAAAAAATCCTCCAAAACCTTTGATTTTTTCTAATTAGTACCTATAGTAAATGAGAGGCTACCACATGTCATTGCATGAGTGACTCAGGGGGTGTTAGGCATGTATTGATCATGCAATGTCATAACAAATCACATGATTCCATTTAGCAAGATCTGATTTGCTTCCCTATCTATGAACCACACTATGCCACTTGTCACATCCTAATTCACTCCAAAGTTCATGTGTTACTAAGTATATTATTGACTATACGAGTTATTTGTCAAGTTTGATGAGTTGGCATAATGTGATTGGGTAAACCATATTTATACATGTCAAGTGGCATAAAACTTGTCACATCAACTATTATATGGTCTACCACATTGTCCCAATTACAGTGTATCACATCAGTGTTAGAATTAATTCTTGCATCACCTACCATGTGTCACCTCATATTTATACCATATAATTATTTGATTCAATACCTCCACTAGATACCGCATATCCTGCCACATATTCAAACTATAATATCACCTATATGGGTTGCCATATTACCTATATAGACTACCATGTGTTACCTCTAGAATCATGCATTAATTGTCAAGTTAGATGTATGGACTACCATGTTAGTTATCACATGTCACCTTGGGATTTTTTCACCTATTTTCAAGTCAACTATATGGACTACCATGTGGTATCTATATATCCTTGCCACAACATGATAGTTGTGCAATAAGGTGATATCATCTAATGTCATGTCATCATAGGTTATATGCATGTTGATGTCATAATTTAAATTTAAAATATTTTGGTATGGGAAGGATTCAAACATGTGACCTCCCATGACCTAATACCTTAGGGGGATTTGGCTAGCAAACCCTCCAAGCATTACACTTGGGAGGGTAAGATCAACCAAAATATTTTGACTTAAAAATGTAGCCTCTCTTACCCACTTCTAGAACCCTGTGTTGATATAGGTGTCTGCATGCCCACTTAACCAAGAAATGCTACCCTCCCAAGGAATATTCCTTTTTAAATTTTAAAAAATATATAAAAAGAGCTATTTTTTGAACAAAAATTGGAATACCTAGAGGTAAAATTGTTAGAATATATTACATTATTTGGTACATGCTAATGTACCACCTTGAATACATCTTTAGATTATGAGTGTGTCTTAGATTAGGGTTTGAGTATTTACTTTATGCAATGTAATAAATGCACAAGTATTATTAGAATGTGCAAAGTATTAATGATTTGAATATGCATTTTGTCCATGTGCACATGAGTCTATAGAATAGGAAGGTGAAGAGTCATAGGAAGATAGAAGGCCAAGAGTCACATCTCATTATATAGGCCTTTGTGAGAAACATCTTTATGGCACAATGTACAAGTGTAGTAGAGAATAAGGTAGATGAAATGTTACAACTCCAATATAGCTAGTCGGCTATATTTCCAATTAATCATTGATTGGTTGATTTATTATTATTTATAGAGGTAGGTTACTTTATATTTGATCATCAATAATTATACAATATTTCATCTACGTATTCGTAAGGACTTAGCCCTCCTTAAGTGGCAAAGGACTTAGCCCTCCTCAAGTGGCAAGAGTTATCTGATTTAATTCATTCAATCTGTGTTGCAATTGTTTTTCAAGTAGTTTCACTACAAGTGGTATCAAAGCTAAGATCTGGATAAAATAGGGATAAAATTTTTCTTGGAACACCACCATCTATTTGCTTTTGGTTCATAACAAATTAGAAGAAAACCCTACAACATAGAAGATATAAAGAACAAGAGTGTCAGTGATTAGCAATTTTTGACAAGAATAGGGTATTTTTTGGTAGGAAAATTCATCCGAAGCATCCTCCAAACCCACTAGTTTGATGAATCCCTAGATTGAATAGCAATTGATTACAAAGCAATTCGTTGGCTTACTGGAGGCGTGAAGCATTTTGCACAGGAGTAAATTGTTACGAACCCTAAGAATTTCATCTACCCCTAGCTACAACGTGGTGACGGTTTCACATATTCCATAGCAGTCTAACCCAACGAGAAAAAGTTGGTTTTCATCCTTAATCCCAACAATTGATTTTTAGCAAATTAGGTTTCTAGCATCCATATTTAGCTACGTATCGATCAAAAGCAAAATAGAGCAAGATGTTCATCTTCGACTACAATTTAATAAAAGGAAGGTCTCATGATATACATTTCAATAATCATGCGAATAAGGTTTTAATTAAACTTGTGATATCAATGCATAAGGATGATTGACGGATCCAAAGAAAATTTTAATATGCTCACAATATACATTTCAATAATCATGTGAAGAAGGTTTTAATTAAAAATTAAGATATCAATGCATAAGGATGATCGATGGATTATACAAAAATTCTAATAAGCGCATGCGTTTACCAAGGATCGTGCACCAACCATAGAAGGACACATAGACGTTAGGATTTAAACATGTTGGTTTTAGGTTATACCTCTGACGTAAATCAAATCAGGTTACACAAATCATTGCTAAGCAAAAATTAACAAAGCATCACATCGCATCAGCAAGGATTTCATGTTCGATGTTTCGCATCCTCTCATAATACAAATCGACCAAATGAAATTTAAAATAAGATATTTAAATTCTCCATGTCCTACAGAGGGCTAATAAGTTCGTGGTGAAGAATTGTTAATTAACATCCTAAAATTAAGTTGAGGCAAGTAGTATCCATCATAACCACATCCACATGTTTTGCACACATTCAAAGAATTACAAAAGAATTATGGTCATTTACTATACGCATTCATGTAAATTCACCAAAACCTTCACTATCTATTTGTAATTATAATTTACGTCATGTAAATTACATGAATTTCATGATCCACTATCCATTTTTAGCCATTGGAGTGGAGTAGAAGCTAGTCATTAGAGTGAAGAAGAAATAGACTGCTCACTAGGTTAACCTAGCCGTTGTGCTAGCCGTGGGAGTGAAAGTAGAAGATACCATTGGTTTATCCACAATTTAGCTATTGGAATTCATTATAAATATATTTTGCAAAAATTAACCATAGAAGACAAGATATTTTTTCCGATTCCAAATTGACGATAACTCCAATTGCATGAGTGATCATACTACTCCAAACAAGTGGAATAGAGGACCAAAAAAATATTACAATGTAGTGAGAGACCAAATGAAGGATTCCTAAATTCACCAAGAAGACAACTATGAAATAAAGGTACGCAACATAACTCTCCTTTTAAAATTAATAGTTTTAATCCTCATCACTGGTCCATGGCTTCTCCAAATCAAGATAATTCCAACACCCCTCCTACTCCTGACCACACTGGTAATGCATCTAATCAAGAAGACCTTGTTTCTAAAATTTCCCTCATAGTAGACGTCAATGTACGTGAGTGTTTGGGGCAACAAAAAAAAGATAAAGAATGTGTATTCATTAGTACAACAAATTAATGAGTTAGTGAATTTACTTCTACAACAAAATAACCCAGTCTCTCATTCCATTTCCAACCCTCCACCTATAAATTCCAACCCTCCTCCTATAAATAACAACCCTCCACCTATAAATACTAACTCTCCACCTTTATATACTCCTTAAACATCAATACCTCCATAAATTTCCTTTGATTTTAATCCTTCAGCAAGTGATGCCTTCCTATTCCTAGAATGGTCTCATGACACCCAAGTTCCTCATACCAACATGCCTACTTTTGAAAAATATGATCCTAGAGGTTGGGTTCCTCATACCGATATATTATGTGGCCTAAATTTAAGGAACTTTTCCTTAAAACATTTGATAAGGGTTCATCTTCCTCATATGTGGTCCGCCTCATGGATCTCAAGCAGATCGGTTCAGTAGAAGATTATGTATCAGAGTTCATAAGTATTCTTACTTACACACATGAATTAAACCCAATAGTAGTGGTTTCTACTTTACGTCATGTTCTCAAGGATATAATACAAAAAGAAGTCAACATTCATGATCCACGTACTTTAGATGAGGCCACCAAAATAGCTCAAGCAATTGAAACTAAACTTCAATATGGGGTGTCCTATAAATGTGATTCTAATTTTTGTCGATCTTTTCGCAATAATGAACAATCATCAATATTTTTTTCTTTAAATGTTGTTCTTATCATCCCAAATATCAAGCATGTGCAGTGCATCAAACCTTTCAAGTAGAATTTTAAAATAAGGAAGAAGAAGAAGTTATAACTCAGTAAGAGTCACCCACAAATAGAGAACAACTCTCAGAAGATACTAATGAAACAACACCTGAGGATGACACTATTGCTCTCTCAGTACATGCACTTATGGGGTTAATAGCTTATCATACAATCAAGGTACAAGGATTTATTAGGCACACACATATTAATGTGTTGATTGATTCAGGCAGTACACATAACTTTATTGATATCAAAACTGCTAAAGCATTAAAATTGTACATTAACACGACCAATCAAGATAAGTTCCAAATTTTAATTGCAAATGGAGGAAACACTCAATGTGTAGGTAGAACATCTCCAGTTTCAATCCAAATGGAAAATTATACTTGGTGAGGTCCTCTCTTCGTTATGAACCTAGGAAGTGTAGATGTTATTTTGCGTGTCAAATGGTTATCACAATTAGATGAGGCTACTTTTCATTTTTGAAGATTATATATCAAATGGAAGGAGAACAAGAAGACTATTTGTCTTCAAGGAATTCAATCTCCACCATATAAGATGGTGAGTTCCCATTGCATGGAGAAACTATTAAACAAGGGTGCTCATGGATTCATAGCTCAAATAAATTCCATAAAAAATCAATCCTTGGACACTCGGGCAATTATCTCAAAGGATATTCAACCTATTGTGGACAATTATGAAGAAGTATTCAGTGAACCAAAAGGTCTACCTCCTAACGATCACATGATCATGATATACATCTTGTTTCTGGTAGTCTTCCTTCTAATGTTCATCCTTATTGCTATCCTCAACCTCAAAAGATAGAAATAGAGAAGATAGTACAATAAATGTTAGAACATGGCATAACTCATCCTAAAATTAGTCCTTACTCATCACCCATGGTAATGGTACGTCGTAAGGATGAATCTTGGTGCATGTGTCCAGATTTTCATCCTCTCAACAAAATTACCATAAAAAATAAGTTCCCTATTCCTGTCATTGATGACGTATTGGAAAAATTACACGGTGCTAGTTACTTCACTAAATTGGATATTCGTTTCAGATTTCACCAAATCAGAGTTAGAGAAGAGGACATACCTAAAACCACTTTTCGAACTCATGAAGGCCATTATAAATTCCTAGTTATATCTTTCGATCTTACTAATGCTCCATAAATATTTCAAAGACTTATAAACCATGTTTTTAGACCTTATATTTGTAAGTTCGTTCTAGTTTTCTTTGATGATATCCTAATTTACAGTAAATCTTGGAAAGATCATCTACCCCACATTGACAAGGTTCTTCATTTACTACATAAGGAAATTTTTTTTGTTAAAAGATCCAAATGTGCCTTTGGGGTCCAAGAAGTCGAATACTTAGTTCATATCATATCTCATGAAGGAGTCAAAGTATACCCTAAAAAATAAAGGCTATTAAATATTGGCCTCTACCTAAATCCCTCAAAAATCTTAAGGAATTCCTAGGTCTTATAGGTTATTACCAGAAATTCATATGCAATTATGGTAAAATCACAGCTCCTCTTATACCACTTACCAAAAAGGATGCTTTTAAATGGAATGAAACAACCTCTCAAATATTCTAAGAAATCAAAGACACTATGTTCTCCACTCCAATATTGGCTACTCTAGATTTTAGTAAACCCTTTGTCATAGAGTGTGATGCTTTGGGTACAAGAATTGGTGAGATCCACCCCTTGGCTTTCGAAAGAAAGCAACCATTAGGCAAACGTTTGGGGCAATCCACATATGAGAAAAAAATGTTGGATTTTACATGCCATCAAAAAATGGAGGTATTATTTACTCAATAGTCGCTTCATCATAAAAATTGACCATAGTAGTCTTAAGCACTTTCTAGAACAATGTTTCTCTTATCTTGAATAAAACAAGTGGATGACAAAATTATTGGGTTATTATTTCATATTTGAGTATAAGAAGGACAAAGAAAATGTGGTAGCTGATGCATTATCACATAAATATGAAGATGAAGTCTCCATTCACGCCATTTTTTGTCCTTGTTCTCAATGGATTTCTCAACTTCAAGAAGAATGGTTGGTTGATAATGAAGCTGCTAAGATTATTTAAGATTTGAATAAGGGATCATCAAAACATCCTTATTTTTCTTATAGAGATGAGGTGCTATGAAAGAAAGATCACATTTTAATTCTGTAGGGTTCCATTATTAAGACCATGATCCTTGAAGAATCACATTCATCTTCATCAGTAGGGCACTCAGGCTTCTTGAAAATATATCAGAGTGTGAAATAATATTTTTTTGGAAAGGATTAAAATCAGATGTCAATACATTTGTGGTCGAATGTGAAGTATGCCAATGCAATAAAGGTGAAACAATCAAATATTCAGGACTTCTAAAACCCTTACCAATTTTGAATCGCCAGTGGAAACACATCAATGGATTTCATTGAAGGTCTACCCAAGTCATATGGTAAAACAATGATTTTTGTTTTTGTGGATCATCTCTCCAAGTACACCCACTTCAATTGTCTACAACACCCATATTCAGCAAGCAAGGTGGCCAAGGTATTTATTGACTCCATTTTCAAGTTACATGGCATACCCAAAACTATTGTAAGTGATCGTGATCCCATATTTACTAGCCATTTTTAGAGATAATTATTTTGTCTTAGTGGTACCAAATTAAATATGTCCTTTGCATACCATCCCCAAATTGATGGTCAAACTAAAATTGTTAACAAATGTATGGGTACCTATCTTTGTTGCTTTTCTCAAGATAAGCAATATCAATGGAGTTAATGGCTTTCATGAGCAGAATGGTGGTATAACACTTAATTTCATTCTTCCCTCAAGATGTCTCCATATGAAGCATTAAATGGGTTACAACCACCAGTAACCTCAAATTATGTTCTAGGATCTTCCAAAGTAGCTCAAATCAATGACTGATTCCAACATCATCAATCAATGCTTAACATTCTTAAAGACAACTTGATCCAAGCTCAAAATTGTATGAAGCAACAACAAGACTTACATTATTCAGAATGACAATTTAATATAGGTGATATGGTTTTCTTACGGATGCAACCTTATAAGCAGTTGTCCTTAAATATCAAGACAAGTTAGAAGTTGACCCCTTGATTCTATGAGCCCTACAAGGTATTTCATCACATATCAATTGGAGCTTTCACCTTCCTCCCGGATACATTCAATTTTTCATGTTTTCTATCTCAAAAAGTGATTGGCCAAAAGTGCACTTCTAGACAAAGCTCCCAGTACTAGATGAAGAAGGATGTATAACTCTTCAACCAGAAGCAATATTGCAAACCAGATCACGCCATATTTGATCTTGCCAGGTTAAATAATTTCTAATAAAATGGTAGGATATACTAGTAGAAGATGCTACATGGGAACCATAAAGTATTTTCAAGTCATTTCTAGCTTTGAGGACAAAGTTTTTCGAGGATGGGAGCCATGTTACAACTCCAATATAGCTAGTCGACTACATTTCCAATTAATCATTGATTGGTTTATTTATTCTTATTTATAGAGGTAGGTTACTTTATATTTGATCATCAATAACTATACAATATTTTATTTATGTATTCACAAGGACTTAGCCTTCCTCAAGTGGTAAGAGTTATCTGATTTAATTCATTCAATCTGTGTTGCAATTGTTTTTCAAGTAGTTTCCCTACATGAAATGTAGAGCATGTATGAAGTATGGAGAGTTTGAGATCTCCATTTTATATCAATATACTAGTTTTGTGAGCTTTCATTAATGATAGTTTATGAGTAGTTGCAAAAGTTTCTTATGAGTTTTACATGCTTAGTATATTGCCATTATCTTATTGTAGACACCCAAAAGTCACACATTGCTATTTTTTCATATCTAAAGGTGATTATAGACATCCCTAGGATATTTTAGACTATTGTAGTCATGCGTAGACATGCATGGACATGCGTAGACATGCGTAGACACACGTAGACATGTGTAGACATGCATAGACTTCCATAAGTTCACCATAGTAACGTGTAGACTTCCACAAATGGCTTTCAGGTCCAAAACCCTAATAAGCCCTCAAAACTATATTTTATGCATCAAGATACCTTCATACAACAACCCAAGGTGATGTATCATCCATTTACACTCAATTGACACCCCACGGGATATTAATTGGCAAAATCAATTAAAAATCAATTATCAAATTCTAATTTAATGTTGACTTCACTTAAGCCCCTTTTTAGGGCAAAATTGGATTAATTAACTCTTAATTCATAATTAGTGTTAATAGAATCCTCCCACATGTGCCAATTTAGGGTTTCCTAGGGTTTTCTTTTAATCCTCCCCTAAACATGCTTAAGGCTTAATTAGGATTAGCACTAATCCTTCCTCACACATGTGTGAGGATAGGATATTTCCTACTTAGAATGATATGTGGCCACATAGCTTCTATTAACCTAACCCTAGTCAGAATCAAACCTAGTTTTAGTCTATCTAACCCCCCCTGCACCTTGCATTTGCCTATAAATAATGGGTTCTAAACCCCTAATTAAGTCTGATTCTAAAATTCAACAAAGTACTATTACTCTGCAAAAATGAAAAGCCAATAGCACACAGTCCATTTTCTAAAGCACATAGACAGATTTTGACAGAATACAGAGGCACCCTAGATGCCTTAGGATTAATCTATCAAAGGGATTTTGCCAGAAGAGCATCACAACTCAATTCACAACCTACCCTACGAATCCAACCCCAATTAGCGACCCGGGTCATGAATTGCATCTGAAAGCCCCAAATCACTCCAAATTTGGGAGGTAAGCTCTATTTCAACATATTATTACCTTATGCATATTTTATTGTGATTTATGTTACAATTTTATAGTCATTTTATCTTCCTAAATATGGGGCCTGACTAAGGCAAGCCCCCTAATGTATTGAACCTTTCTTGAAAGTTTATTTCAGGTTATGTAGTAGATTTGAAAGAAATGAACACCAACAAACAACCCAGTGATGGCTTGCATACATCAACCCCACCTACACTGAGGGACACTAGAAGAAAGCATCAGATTGATTGTAACCTTGTTAGGAATAGATATGGATAAAGGGCATCAAGGCCCTATTGTAACACATGCTCATTAATATCAATGGAATACAATTTATTTGTTTAATGCATCATTTATGTTTGTGTTAAATTATCAAATGCAGTTTTCTACCCGTTTCATTATGGCATGCCCGATGGGACCCCACAATGGATAGTGCTAGGTTCAATTTTCTTATAAATCTAACATTATCTACTATTTCTATGTTTTGCAAGTATCACAACTGTGTTTCACTGAAGCCTCCAAAGCCCTACGAAGCACCCTAAGCCAGCAGATCTCGAATTTGAAGACTCTACACCTGATTCGTGACCCACCCTATGATTTAGGTAGAATTCATGATCTGGGTCACGATTTTAGCACAGACACCTCAAAAACCCCCAAATCAGTTGGGGTGATCTTTTCAGGGGCCAAGAAAACCCCCCTTAGCATTAGAATCTAGGTATTTTCACTTTTTCTGCCTCTGTTGAAAATATTTGGAAGTATAAATGCGTTAATTAGTTGAATGACCATTACTAGGCCTAGTTTTGGGTTCATTGCAAAGTAATTAAAGCATTAGGGTTTCTAAAATTTTTAGAACTTGCAACTTTCCAGCAAGTTCATAGAATTTATTTCTCAAATAAGTTTGCATGTCCTTGTATCTTGCATGTAGCACAAGCCTACGTTGATTTCATTTTACTAATAGCTTTCATTGTTAGAAAAAAAACTATACATGTTCAAGTAAATCAGGGTTTCTAATCCCCTCTTCTAATTCTAAAATGTCTTTGCATTCTAATAGAAAATTAAGGTTCCTAATCCCTTATTCCTTTGTTTGAAAGAAATTTTTACATTCAAAAGTTTAAATTAGGGTTCTAATCCCCTTCACTCCACACACTTGGATTGTTTATTTCTATGCTTTCAAAAATAGGTTAGTGTGCTTTGGAAAGGCATTTAGGGCTAGAATACTTCTCTTCAAAGAATAGTATCTAATAATTTGCTTTTGAAAAGGCCTTAGGATTAGTTTTATTTTGAAAAATGCAAGTAGTTAGTTTCTTATCTTGTAAACATTGATAGTAAAACACAAACCCAC